>CM060691.1:169172266-169772266 GCA_030686995.1 Artemisia argyi
AATAAATTCAAATTCCAGCTTAAATGACCCCCTAAAAACGGATCATTTTTTGCCTTATCAATGTGGTAACAAGGTTAAATCCTCCTCCAAGAAAATGAACATGCTAAGCTTCACTCCTGAAATATAATCATCTTCATGTCCAATGTAACCTGTTAAACAACTAAGAAAAGAAACAAGAAACCTCGCATAAAATCGGAAGTAAAATCTATATAATAGTAAATCCTAGAAAGTAAGTAAAGATATAATGCTTGTAAAATAATGCTTGTAAAATATCATGTGAATTTGGTATATCAAGACATCAATATACTTTGAAGTATATTTTACCAAAACTCATATTTGTCTTAGTTTAATGATATTCCTATATCATTAATTGACAACGAAGGATTTATAATAACTAAATTATTCACGGATTAAACATGCTGTTAGTGCAAAAAGTGTGACTGGGTTGGAATTGAGCTTAGTCAGGAACGGGCCGTCCTTGGTGGGCCGTCCGCTGTAAGGTTCGTGCACTAATCCAAGTAAAGAGTGATATTCCCTGCACAAACAAAGGTAAATCATTAGCCTTACCGTGGGAACGGACCACATGATTAAGCTCTGGCGTGAGAGTAAGTACACATGTTGTCAAAGAAATATTTGTATGTTTGGATGAGTGAGAAAGTCATACCTCGAAATGTGTACTGAGGTTACCTTTTATAGGTGATGGAAATGATAGGGTTTTCTGTCATTTCGCATATTTCGCTATAGTGGTTGATGTAGGACCCTTATCCGACAAGGGTCCAGAGCTTAATCAATGTTCTGTGGATGTGGACTATTTTCTGGACCGTGGGTTGGTCTGCGAGCGTACTTTAGGAGTGCCACTCTATTTTTCCGTAGGTGTCCTTGTGCCCTGCTCGTGGCTTGGGGCATTTTAGTTATACCAAACTTAGTGGGTTTATTGGGCCGGAGCCTAGTTCATCACTTGGCCGGAGCCCAATTTTGCTTGTTGGACCGGAGCCCGGTCGTATAGTACAGTCCAGGCCCAGTACGCCTGCTATCCGTACTATACGTCATCACATGCAAATATAGGACACAATTTTAAAGAATGAAAAATAAACATAACTAATACTTTATTTCATTAACAGATAATAAATGTTTACAATATTCTTTATCCAAATGCTAATCACAGTCATGCATGAAACTACTAGCTAAATGAAATCCAATGCCATTGGCAAGTTTAGTAAGCTTCTCTTTAGATAAAGCCTTAGTGAAAGGATTAGCTAAATTTTCATCTGTGTGAACTTTCAGTATATTAATTTCACCTTCGCGGACTTGATCCCGAGCATAGTGATACTTCCGTAGAAAATGTCTGGTGCCCTTCATGACTTCAGGTACATTGGGAAATATGATTGTAGCAGAATTATCGCAATACATATCAATAGGTGATTCAATTGAAAGCATAACACCGAGCCCTAAAATGAATTTCCTAATCCAAACAGCCTCCATTGCAGCTTCTGAAGCTTCTGTTGCAACATTGCAATTGTAACCTGCTTCTTGCTCTTCCAGTCTACTACTCCTCCATTGATAACCAAGACATAACCTATCTGAGACTTCGTATCATCTTTATCACATTGCCATAATGCATCATAGAAACATGTAACATCAAGTTCTGCATCTGGATTTCCAACATACACTAGAAACATATCTTTTGTATTTCTTAGATACTTGAGAATATGTTTAACAGCAATCCAGTGAAGTTCACCTGGATTATGTTGATATCGGCTGGTGATATTTTGAGTAAACGCCACATCTGGCCTTGTGCATCTAACCACATACATGATAGATCCTACAGCCGAAGCATAAGGAACTTTACTCATGCTATCCACCTCTGCAGGTGTTGAAGTACACATTTCGCTACTTAAGTCATGCTTTACTTCCATTGGTAAATATCATTTCTTGTAATTTTGCATATTGAATCTCTTCAATATTTTATCAATGTAAGTACTTTGACTTAATCCAATTAACCGTTGTGATCTATCTCTGTAGATCTTGATTCCCAGAATATATGCAGCTTCCCCTAAATCCTTTATAGAAAAAAACTTTCCAAGATAGGCCTTAACCTCTTGTAATCATGGAATGTCTTTTCCCATAATTAATATGTCATCAACATAAAGGATAAGGAAAGTAACATCACTCCCACTAGCTTTGTGATATACACATGGCTCATCAAGATTCTGAATAAACCCAAACTTTTTTATTTCTTCATCAAATCTCTTATTCCATTGCCGTGATGCTTGCTTCAATACATAAATGGATCTTTGAAGTTTGCATACACGGTTTGGAAATCGTGGATTCGCAAACCCCTCAGGCTGCGCCATATAGATGTCTTCATCTAGGCGACCATTTAAGAAGGCGGTTTTGACATCCATTTGCCAAATCTCATAGTCATAGTATGCTGCTATAGCTATGAGAATCCTAATAGCTCTAATGTCTGCTAGAGGAGAAAAGGTCTCCTCGTAGTCAACCCCATAGGTTTGAGTAAAACCTTTAGCTACCAGACAAGCCTTATAGGTGTGTACAATGCCATCAATGTTAGTTTTCTTCTTGAAGAGCCACTTACTTCCAATGACTTTAGCATTGAGAGGAAGGTCTACTTCAATCCTGACTTCATTATCTCTCATGGATTGCATTTCCTCATTCATAGCAACTACCCATTTGTCTTTTTCAGGGTTACTCATGGCAGCCCTATAATTAACAGGTTCTCCAAGATCCCATAATATAGTTTCCTCAACTTCTATGTTAAGACATAGACGTTCAGGAGCTTTCACAATCCTTGTAGACTTGTGAATGGGAATAACTTCAGGTGGAGGACCAAGACTATCAGGTTCCACAGGAAGTTGGCTAGTGTTTTCAGAAGGTAATGCATCTTCATGATCATCTTCCAGATCATAAATTCTCCCACTAAATTCTTGAGATATTAGATCCTTTTCAAGAAAGTCTCCATAGTCTCCATACCTATCAACAATTACTTTGTTTTCAAGTGGGTAGTAAAATTAGTAACCCGTCGTTTCCTTTGGATATCCTACAAAGATACACTTTACAGATCTTGGTTGGAGTTTATCTGCTGAGTCACATCTAACATATGCCTCGCAGCCCCAGACATTTAAATAAGACAAGTTAGGAGCTTTTCCATTCCATATTTCATATGGTGTCTTATCAACCTTCTTGGTGTGAACCATATTTAGAATACGAACAACAGATTCTAAAGCATAATCCCAAGAAGATAAAGGAAGAGTTGTAAGATTAAACATTGATCGCACCATGTCTAGCAATGTACGATTTCTTCTCTCAGATTCACCATTTTATTGTGGAGTATATGGAGAAGTGAGATGCTTGACAATTCCATTCTCAGCTAAATAATCTTTAAACTCTTGGCTTAGGTATTCACCACCTCTATCGGATCGAAGAGCTTTAATCTTCTTTCCTAGTTGCAATTCTACTTCTGCTTTGAAAACCTTAAATGTTTCAAACACCTCATGTTTATGTTTAAGCAAGTAAACATAACCATAACGGCTGAAATCATCTGTAAAGGTTAAGAAGTAGCTAGCACCTCTCCTTGACACATACCTAAGTGGTCCACACACATCCGTATATATTAAACCAAGTAGATCAGAAGCCCTTTCCATATTACTATGAAAAGGTTTCTTAGTCATTTTCTCAGATATAGAGGACTCACATTTATCAAATGATTCATCATTGATACTTTTCAAAAGCCCATCGTGCTGTAGCTTTTCCATGCGAGTCTTGCCTATATGAGCAAATCTACAGAGCCAAAGGTAAGAAGAATTCAAGTCTGACTTTATTCTCTTACTAATGCTAAACATCGAATTATTTTTATTGGATATATCATCACTCATGTCATTCTCAAACACATCATTCACAGCAATAGCATTAAAATAAAAAGTACCATTTAAAGAAACAGAAATTCCATTACTAGTGATAGTGTGAATAAAACCAAGATACAACAAACATGAAAAGGAAATAACAACTCTAACAATGGAAGGTTCATAATTACAATTGTTTAATGACAGTACTAAGCCCGAAGGCAAAACTAAATTAAAAACTCCTATGGCTTCAACAGCTGCATGTGCTACATTGCCCACGTGCAGATATTGCTCCCCATAAGACAGCTTCCTTTCAACTCTAAACCCCTGTAGTGTATTACATATTTGAATTTGAATTTAAATTCGGTTCGGTTTTCCGGTTTACCAAAATTACATTGCATCATTTATATACATTTTTTTTAAAATTTAGTAATATAGATTTTAGGGAAAAAAAATAATTTCAAGCGTTAAAAGTGTTTTTTATATTAGGATATAATTTTAATTGTGTTTTTGTGTGTGTGTGTGTGTATATATATATATATATATATATATATATATATATATATATATTGATTATCAGTTCATTTTTCGGTTTAGATAGCCAAAACCATAACCAAACCGAAACCAAATTTTAGTTCGGTTCGGTTTTGACAAATTCGATTCGGTTTGCTTCGATTTCGGTTTATCTAGTTATTACCCAAACAATGCACAACCCTAGTCCATTGTAACAACCCAAGACCTGTAACGACCCATTTAGAGCATCAATATCCACAGTAACCGAAAACGAACCGAACTAAATATTCGGTTATTGTGGATATTGTTTTGGTAAAGAAAACCGAAAAAAGAATTTATATAAATATATATATTTTTTATGTATTTATATGAAAAAATCACTAAAACTCTATTGGAGTTTATATTTTCTTATCAGTTTGCTCAACAAATTTCATACAAACAAATGCAATAATTTTCTTAAGTTTTAGGTTGTGCTTAGTGCGTGTGTTTGCTTGCGGTTGTTGGTTAAGCGAAACTATAAACAAATGGGACAATTTGGTCTAAATGTTTTATGACTGAATAACTTTTTATTAATGTGTTTTAATGAGACCTTATAAGTGAAAAACATAGGTCAAGTCTTGCTGTAACTTTTAAGTAAGTTTATTATATTTTCCTTCGAGTTTTGAGTTTGAAATTTTAATTCATGAAGAATAAAGTATTGTTATGGTTGAACAAAGGACAACCAACAACCAAGGACCCAAAATCTAAAACTGGAAAAGCACAGCACACGGAGGTCGGACGATATAATATATGCCCATGATAAAATTGTACAATATAAATACTACTAGTATATGTTTATGAAAGTACCGGTATGTATGTATTAGTTCAAAGAAGTTCAAACAAGAAAAACACATAAGTTGTTGGATTGAAATTTTGCACCCCATAATTATCTCAATTAACAAACAATCCATACATAACCAATATGTGTTTACAGGGTATTAAGACGTACACACTTCTAGCACTTGCGTAACTAAAAAGGGCACACGCATAAACACACCAACAAAGACGTAATCATACTGGCCAATGCAATATAGTTTTATCAAAAATTCTAAACTGATGTCACTATGCACAAACGCTCAGCTATGCAACAATGCCATTACAAAAACAGTTCTTCAAAATGATTTCTTAACGCTGCATATATAGTTTGTCAGGAAAAAAATTCTAGGAATTTTGTCGAAAGAAGACACCGTTGCTCCTAGGCGCAGGTACTCGGCTATAATAATTTAAAACATTCATTAATGTAAGTTTAATGTCAAATTTGGTTTGCTTATAAACATTTAAAAATTTTTAAAATTGCATAGTCAAAAAACATTTATCATCTATGTATGTATTTTAGTACAAGTTTAGTCATCGATGTATGTATTTTAGTCAAGGTTGCAAAAATCGCGAATCGGTAGTCGGGCTCTCAACCACCTTGTAGCTTGTAAAATCGGTGATTAATCGGATTGGCATTACTGAAAAATTTTAGTTATTTCCGGCAAGTTTTGTGTATTTTCGGTGAGGTTTAGGTATTTCTGGCAAAGTATTTTCTATAAAACAACTTGTAATAAACTTAAACAGTTACTATAAGTGATCAAAATAAGTACACAGTGAGTTTTGGGTACTTCCGGTAAGATTTATAAGTTTCCGGCAAGTTCGACCACCATTGACCGTCGCTGATCGCCGTTGACCACGGTTGACCTATTTGTTTAACCCAGTTACATAAATCGGCAAGGTCGGTGACCTTGTAGTAAGTAATCGGCCTTGTAGACCTTTTTTTACAACACTGATTTTAGTACAAGATTAGTGACATCCTAAGCATTTTGCTAATAAATTCGATTGAAAAAAATCGTTCATGTTAAAATACGAAGAATTTCAAGTGATTATAATGCTTGAAAATGTGTAATTTTTGAATATCGTAATTTATATAAGCACAACTATATACAAATTTATCAATCATATATTGCAAGAACTAATTTACACTTATCTATGTGTACGCATTATATAATATTGTGATCAATATTACACAACATCTGCTTATTAGCAAGTACCTTTCACCGCCAATCATTACAACCTTGTAAGACTACTACTGACTACCATTTTCGTATCATCATTGATCGTGATGCATAAGTACTTGACATTTTATTTAGAAATATTGTGCGATAAAGTTATTTGTTAAAATTCATGCCATGTGTAAAGTCATTATCACGAAAAATATGTAATCGAAAAATATTGTTCGCCAAAAATGTTGATTACAGGGTGCCCGCCGCGCAAGGCGTGGGTACCCTGCTAGTTACACTAAATATATTAATTACATTATAAAAGTAATCACTCGGTGTAAACGTTTGTGCCCCATAGGCTCACGTATTTCCAGCCATATAATTACCAATTGTGACTTGAGCATTACTAATATAAACTTTCGAGAGTTAGTTATACAGGCAAATCTTTACATAGGGGAGTTATACATGCAAATCCTTAGTTAGGGTCTAGTTTCATAAAGTAAAGGTACAAAGACATGAAAACCCTTGTACGACCAAAACCAATCAAAGAAGCATTTGCAATATTACATTAGTACATTTGACATGTCTTCATTTACAAAAATTTTGAACCTTCTTACTGTTGCGAGAAAATCCAAGAATTTCACTTTATGCATTTACTTTGGGTCAAGCTCAGTTCTGTAAGTAATGCATGTGTACGTTTACTACTACGTACACTTTCAACCACACGTAAACAAGTATCTTTAATTTGCTACTTTTTATAATTCTGTCTATATATATCTCAAAGCAATAGCTGTTGTTCTACTAAATTAAATTAAATCTTTTGTTCTATCTTGTCTAGAAGGATGCCTATTTTGAAAGAGCCTAAGGAAGCCATGCCATGGGTGGGGTTGTATATTGCTGGTGCATCTTTGGTTTGCATTCTTGCAATGGCAGCCGATGCCTTGCAAGGAATTCGAAAACGGAAACTCTGGTTTCCAAACAAATTTTTCGCTCTGAATACTGTATCTATCTCACTTATTGCAATAGCAATGAAGCTACCAGTCGATTTATCCGCAGAAACGGGTAACGAAATACTTACAAAGTTTATTAGCATCCTTTTCTTGGTCGTTATGTTAGCCAATTTTCTCCCTTCTTTAGGGATTATGAATGACAAAGAACTTCTTGTAAACATGATAGCATGGGTTATTCTCTTGATCACCATTACCGTAAATGTAGTGATCCATTGTTTAGCTCTACCACTGGTCTTTGTCATTTTTTTATTTTATTTTCCTCTTCTATTGGTGTTCCCGATAGCTTTGACAGTTCCAACTTCGAGAAGAATTTTAGAGCACAAGTACAAGGAGTTGCACAAATCGGCTTCATCTCCTCAAGATATACAGTTCTCCTCTGAAGAACTCGAGCACAATGTCAAAAAGTATTGGATGATGGCAGAAACTGGTAACCCCCAATTTTCTATTGCTTGTTCAGAGATTTCTTCTGCATTTGGGGTTATATGCTCAGTCTATGGTTTCGGTTCATTACTCCTGTTATTAGCTGCATTAGGTAAACACATACGTTATAATTTGAAAGACTCAGATTATAAGTGGTCAATAAAAGCAATTGACATCGTGCAGTTATTTGGGGTTGTAGTAGGTAGTATAGCACCAATTTTTCGATGTTTGACGAGCATTAGTTATTTCAACCTCTCCACGAAATTAGGCAAGAACCATCTAAATGTGTTCAGAGTCGAGAAACGTTGGATCCGAATGTTTCAAATGTGGAAACTCTTCCATATCAGTTCACATATCCCAGGCCGTCACTGCAAAATAATTTTCAATTTCCTCAAAAACGTGATTATAAACTTTTGCATTGCATTGCAAGTGATGGTTGTGGTTATGTGTAAAATCATATGTCTTGCTCCAGTATTATTTTTGCTCTTACTGTCAAGTTGCTGGTACTTGTGCAAGTTACTGATTGGAATCTTTGAAAAGGAAGCAAATGTCTCGCATGTCAATGAGGGATCCGAGATGGAAAAATATAAGGATTATGTACTACAAGTTGAAGACGATGTAAAGCTTTCAGAGAGAGTAAAAAAAAATACTCTCAACTCTATAACTAGGCTTCTTCGTGCGTCTGAAAAAGAAAAGCCCTACAATCTGATAAAGCTTCTGAAAAAATCTAAAGGATTCAGTGGAGTATTAAAGTTTGATAATGACAAGGTACAGCCTTTATGTACAGAAGAAGCCCAAAATTCTTGGAGTCTGGTAGCAGTGACGTTAACAGCCATTGCTGTTGCACTTCCTAACATAGCAAAGGATAACGTCAACGGGTTACTTTTAAGCACAACCGAAGGTCTCGAATTTGTAAAGCATATTGAAGAGAGCCTCAATGTAAATGACGAATTGGTGAACGCAAGAAAAGCATCTAGACGTGTGGGCATAGAAGTTGAAGTATATCGTACTTGGCTAAAATCTGGTCTTAAAAAGATGGCTCGTAAAGGAAAAACATCAAAAGACATTCTTGAATGGTTGGGTGATACAGCAGACAAAATAGTACAGTCCAAGATCAAAAAAGATGGAAGCCTAGATTACTCACATGAAAATGTTGCCGCGAAGTCCATGTACCGAATAAGCCAAACCATATTGATGCATTTCAACGAACAAGAAGGGTGGCCCACAGATGAGGAAGTCTTTGAATGGGTATCGAAAATAATTGCAGATATATTTTTAGCTTGTTTTACCAATTTACCACGCGTCATAACCATGAAGTGCCATCACGATGCAATAGAGAAAAGGCAAGGCAGCATCCGCACCGCAGCTCGTATTCTTGGAAAATCCAAAATGATCCTGAATATCCTTAAAGAGCGCCAACTTCCTAACCTTGATATGGATTCTATGGCATACCTTGACAAGTGGCACGCACTGCCAAAGAGTCAGATCCCTGAAGATTCTCCAAGTCGTTTGAATGAAGATTCTATGGTTTAATACATTTATGTATATCTACTAGAATAAATTGGTTATGTCGACAAGACAGTATCGAAGTGTGTTTGCGGTAATTTATGTATCTAATTATGATTTGTCATGATTTAACAATGTATTATGTATTATCGTGAGTGTGTTTAATTTAATTGGCATCAAAGCTCTTTAATTTCAAGTTTCTAGTGCTCTTTTCTTTGATGATTTCTAACAATATAGTGGTTTTTATTTGTTAATTTTTTGTTTTTAGTATGATAAGAGAAAGAGGGATGAGACATTGATTGGAGATTTAGGACCGCAACGTTGGCCGAGGACTCCTCCCATGACCCCATTGCAGATGTAATTATTAATAAGTTTTTTCAACTATATATAGCATTACATTGGGATATATTTCCATTTTAATTCAAATAGTAACTTATTAGATCAAGGAGAAAAGACAATTTGCCACAATTGCAAGTACTTAGCGGGCAACTTTTTAATAAAAGACTTGACCGATTAAGTTTTATTTTTTTATTTTTTTATTTTTTATTTTTAATTTTTCTTAGAACGACAACTTTTTGTACTCCTATCTCACCTATCTTACATATAATGCGTCACAATGTCTCCAACGAGACTTGAACACGTAACGTATATGTTGATGGGCCACTCACATACAACAAATCCAAGTTAACTTCGTTGAACATAATCATAAAGCGATGTGAGATCAATAAAGAACACTTTTTTTTAAAGAACAAATGGTTAAATCCTAGCTATTCATTTTTTAATCAAACAAAAAACCCCATTTTCCACATTAAAAAATAATAATAATAATAATAATAATAATAATAATAATAATAATAATAATAATAATAATAATAATAATAATAATAATAATAATAATAATAATAATAATAATAATCTTGCAAACAGCAAATCTTCAAGCTACGAAACATATATCATCGCGACGTGAATTAATTATCTTCTATAGATATGCACTTCTATATACTTTCGACGAACTTTTTGTTTTTTTTTTTAATTTCTACCCTAGAAAAATGATACGTGATTTGTAAAATCACTTTTGATTTATTATTTTTCTAATTTGTAAAATTTTCACCAGAAAATCACTCATGATTTGTTATTTTTTTGATTTGTAAAATCACTTGTGATTTGTTATTTTTCACAAGTCACATGTGATTTTTAAAGATAAATCACATGTGATTTTTCTTAGTTGAAATTTTGAAGGAAAAAAATCATTGAAAGCATATAGAAGTGCATATCTATAGAAAATAATTTTAAAAAAAAAAATTGATGAAATTGTGTTTTTTTATTTGATGAAAGAAGTGATGGCTTAAATTGCATGGTTTATTCTTTATATAAAAACTTTTCCGTATGGAAATTTTGTCTAGTTATCAATTGTTTTATTAATCAAATTAAGCATAATCTTCATTATCTTTTGCTTGAGAAGATGACCTTTAAATCTCCAGAGGAGTACATGTATGTCATGGTTGGGGCTGTATGTTTCTGTAACATCTCTGATTTTGACTCTTGCTGTGGCAGCAAACGATGTTGAAGGTTTTAGATGACAATTACGAAAAATCTGGTCTCCATGTAGATTTTTCACCATCAATGCCGCTTCATCAAATCATGAACGATAAAAGTGGTGTTTGTGCACGATCTGTTAGAATGTGTTTTCGGGCCTGTTTGGACCGAATGAGTTTTGGGAGCTGTTTGGACATGATTATAAAGCAAAATCTCTAAAGAAGATTTACAATAATCTAGAGATAAACTCTACATATAGAATATGGACAGAAACATGATCATGCATGTATTGTGAAAACTTTTCTGTTTAAATTGGTTATATATATATGGCGTTTTATTTTGGAGACTCAAAAAATCTCACATACCAATGGACCAATCAGAAGCCTCCATTTAAAAAAACAATATTTAATAATAAAAAAGACGGAGGGACCATTTTTGCCAACTCACCAAACTTACCTCACCAACCCCACCCCTACCTCTAATCTTTCACACATCAGATATCACAAAAATCCACTTTCTCTCTCTAAACATCATCAAAAACCACTATAACAAATCAAAAATAACAACTTTTTAACTGTTCAAATCATCAATAAAACACAAAAATGAAAGAATCATCGAGTGCACAAGCAGATCTATGAAAAAACCGGTTCAAAATGAACCTACTGAATCTCGGGATGAAGGTATGATGCTTCTGACTAATTATTTAGTTGTTTTATTGGTTGTGTTTTTTAGTGTTTACATGTGGTTGAGTTTTTCTGAGTAAAAACCTTTGTATACATGGATGCACACCAAGTGTTTGATGAAATGTGTGACTGAAAAGTATCACTAGTGATATTTGAAGTTGAACAGTATACGTGTGTATCACCAGTGATATTTGAAGTTGAACAGTATACGTGTGCATCACCAGTGATATTTGAAGTTGAACAGTATATGTGTATTATCACTAGTGATATTTGTATTTGACTTAACCGTGCAAATCACATAAAGCACACAGAAAATGAAACAATCGACATCTAAAACAACGAATACTTTAGTTTTTGCTGTTATAGAATCATTATTAGTGTGTTTTACTAGTTAATTTTTGATGTTGTGATCATTTATGTGATAATATGAGAGATTAAAAGTTAGGTTTAACAAAACAAAAGATATGTTGTGATGCTTTTGTTTGATTTGTGGTGGATTTGTATGTTTAATGATTGTGCATGTTTCAAAAGGTTTTACCGCGGTATTTGAAAACAATATTGACTGGTAGTGTATTACATGTGATATAAAGTTAAATTATTGTTGATTGGTAGAATATCTATTGTGATAACAAATAGTTATTTGGTTGACATATGATATTGAAAACAAATGAACTATTCGTACACTAATAAAACTTATGAAAATATTTTGATGCAGATTTGAAAGAGACCTGTGCAAAAAATAGCCTCATCAAACGAAAAGAATCAACAACAAGTGCAATTTTCGTTGAAGAAAGCACAACATCTCCACAACCAAATTGAACAAGCTCAAACACTTGTGATATCACAAGTTCCTCCATCACCACAATTGATTCAACAAATAGAAGAAAACTGACACACATGTGATATCACCAGTGATATCACTAGTGATATCACCTGTGATATCACTTGATATCACCAGTGATATCACTTGTGATCACATGTGATATGTGATCACATGTGATATCAAAGGTTCCCCCAAAAGCATCTGGGAATAAAATGAAGGTGTTGGTTAATGAACCAATGAAGATGACGATTGTTGAAGAACAAAAGTAAATAAAACAAGTTGATAAAAACATTTGCGCTGCGTTGTTACGTTTTAATCTATACGGTTATAAATAAATGTGTATAGTTGACAAGTTGGAAGTCAATAGTAGGTATTTAGTTTGACTGAATCATGTTATTTGTCACAAGAGATTCAAACTCACAGAAATGAGCCATAGTGAGCAATTGTTTAATCCATCTTGATTTGTGAATATTTGTTTGATAAAGTTTTGAGTGGTATTTTGTTTAATATGGTAGTGTGAAAAGTGTCATACCTGTAGTATCACCAGTGATATTTGAAGTTGAATTGTATATATGTATTATCACTAGTGATATTTGTATTATCACTTGTGAAATTTTGTATATTTTATAGGTTTTTTGTTTAGTTGTTAAGCTTTATATTACTAGTGCTATTGAGTAAACCTAACAATTCAGGGAAAAAAAATAGTATCACAATGATATACAAGTCCAGGATAAAATTAGCAATGCTATTAAAATAAACCTAACAATTCAGTAAAAAAAAATAATCAATCAACAAACTAATACTTCAATTGCAGCGATTGAGAAACCGCCTCCACTTTCAACTACGCCGCCGCCCCATTGACATTTGAAACTTTTCCTTTATTTGGACAAGTATGTCTATTATGATCAATTAAACTATAAATATTACAATTCTTCTTTTGGTTCTTACTTTTCTCAATAGCTTTCTCACGTCCACCCTTAATACGGTCATTCTTATGTCCTTTAGAAGGATTCTTTATACCCATAAAATCTTGAACAATATCACAAACTTTTCGAGGTGGAAGACTTGGCAAATCAGTCTCAACTTTTGACTTTAGCTCTCTCAGGTTGTCTACAAAAGTAGTCCAGTATCATAGACAGCTTATCAGTAATTACAACAATAAGAAATAGATTATCAAATATATCACTGGTGATACTACACATATATCAAGCATATCACTGGTGATACTACACATACATCAAGCATATCACTGGTGATACTACACATATATCAAACATATCACTAGTGATACTACACATATACCATCAGCAAAAACATTTATTATGTTTGTCTATTACAGTGAAAGGCACAAAAACCATCTTGTACACAAAAAGTACGTAATTAATACCATAGTGTAAAATCCAATAATGATCTTCATTACATACTCAGCATTAAACTCAGAAATAACACGAAAAATGCCAAGAACTCCATAAGCTTTTTTGATAGCCGTGCAAGCATTTAAATAGAGCACCACATAAAAGACTTCAAAACACTGTAAGCTACACCTTAATTAGTAAATAATAAGCAATATTACACTATAATTAATAACTTATCAGTAACTTATACTCACAGCTTATCCTCACAAACTTATATTTTCATCCTTTTCAAAATGTCAAAAATATTATATAAGAAAATTAAACATCTTAACATAAACAACTTATAAATAAATAGACTAACAAATATCATTGGTGATACTAAACGTATATCACTGGTGATACTAAACCAGCTTATAATCATCAACTTAAAGTATCACTGGTGATACTAAACGTATGCTACAGAGCAGATTCAAAACCACAATTAGACACAAAAACAGCATTCAAATGCAGTTAAAAACATAAATTCAACTAACAAATTAATTAATAAGCAAAATTACAAAAGCAGATAACAAAATTATGAAATATTTTTTACTTACACATTTCACCAAACACTTGGTGTGCAGCTTGATAAAAAGAAATATTAACAACTTGATTCACATAATTATCAACTGATTCAACAACATTATCAACCGCAACAATATCAATCAAATCCGCTTTTGAAACAAACACTTATTTCAGATCAAAAGAAGCCATAAAAAATGATGATAATGATCGGAACGGTGATGGTGAACGGAGTGGTGCTGGTGATGATGATCGGAACGGTGATGATGAAAGACACGGTAACTGTCGATCGGAACTGATGGTAATCGGAGTGGTGATCGGAACATTGATGGTGATGATGAGATGATGATCGGAACAGTGATGGTGATCGGAATAGTGATGGTGATGATGATCGGAATGGTAATATAACTGATTTATGGATAGAAAGAATGAGAGCAGATGAAACACACACACAAAGTGTGTGTAAAAAATAAAGCGAATGAAAAAAAATGAAAAAAGAAGAGGCTTTATATAGTTGGGAGTATTAAGGTTAAACATATTAAATCTTAGATTAATCTAGGCCATTAGATCAAAAATGATGAAGGGTGGGGATTTGTCCATTGGTATGTACAAAAATATGGGTATGCAATTGAATTTTCCTCATATATATATATATATATATATATATATATATATATATATATATATATATATATATATATATATATATATATATATATATATATATTGTATCTTTTCTTTTTAAACAAATTCAGAATAATCTGTTTAAGATTGTAATAATATCATGACAAATCATAATTAGAAAAATCAAAGAATGAAATACTTTGTTTTTTGGACATATATGAGTATTTTCGTTTTGAAGATTTAGAAAGGATATTGATGTAATTTGAATTTTGTAAGGATATTAATGTAATTATTAAGTTTTCTAAAAGAAATTCACCCCCCCCCCCTCTTTTTTTTTTTTCTTTTTTTCTTTTTTCTAAACACCAAAATTTGAGATCTACACACTATAATTGGTGAAAATTCAGTTTTAGACCAAATATTTTCAATAGTTCAAAGCTATCTTTGATTTCGCGTTAAAGTAAATAGCATGACTACGAAAAGAAACGTATATCGAGTTAAACAAATTTTAAGTTATCATATATAAATCGGTTTACATAGCGTTTGCATCATTTTACATTCGTATTTACACTAAGCTTATTGTATCCGTTTGTAGATAATGTATTCTTTGTTTATTAAAAGTCTGAATCTAATTAGCACAACTCAACTTCAATATATATTGGTGAATCTGAATCAAAATCAAATCATGTTACCATTTATATCATTTTACGTTCGTATTTACACTAAGCTTTGTATCCTTTTGTAACTAAGGTTTTCTTTTTTTATTTAGAGGCTCTCAAGTGAATGAATCTGATTAGCCATCCCATATTTAAATATGTTGCGGAAAACTTTGAATTTGAATCAAATGATGTTGTTTGTTTTGTAACACGTCTGAATGATTAGAATACAAAAACTAGTTTACAGATTATTAAGAGGTGGTAAGATCCCTTTCAAGTCTTTTTTGGCAAGAGTTTAAGTGATGATGTTTCTTGGTAATAAGCAATGGATTTGAGATAAGTAATTTAGCTATAACATGGTGTTATATTGAGTTTATCATATTATTTGTTATGTATATGTTTGTGATAAGGGTATAGAAGACATTGGTTTAGTATGCTTAGACTAAGGTTAGAGGCTAGTTGGTCATAACTATCTAAGGATGGGATTAGCCTAGTTGTTATGCTAGTGAAGGTATGTGATGTTGATGTTGATGTTGATATTGATGAATGTTTGGTTAAGTGCTTTTATGCAAGTGATAGTGTGGAACTGTAGATTAGTCTTTTGGACTAGTATTTGAAGTATATGATGAAGTATGTTTAAATGATGTATAATAGATTGTTATTACCTATTACTTACTAAGCATAAGCTTCCGTTTAGGGGCGGAGCCATGTGCAAGGTAGGGAGGGCACTTGCCCCCAACACTTTCTTCAGTAGTCGAGTTTTCCGTGAGTAAATATTTGTGTTTTTTGAGATTTTAATGGTGTTGCCCTCATCATAAAAATGATTGTGCCCTCCGTAAATCTCAAAGTTTTTGAAAATGAGTTCAAGATAGATGGGGAAGATGATGCATTGACCTTGTGCCAGGAGAGAAGAAAAGTAAATTAATGTTTAAAACAAAGTGTGGAGTCACATGTGAGTGGTAGTGGGACTCAAATTATTTATTACCTTTTCTACATCATCTTGTTATGTTAATTTTGTCAATTTAGTTACTTATAAAAGAAAAAACTAGGTAAATATTAAATACATGAGTTAATATTTCAATTTTTTTTTTTTTTGTTGGTTACAGTATATGCTGTGAATTTTTAAATGTCTTTTTAATTTGTTATGATGTGAATGTGCAACACCAATTGTGAATTTTCTTACGTGTTATATTATTTCACCACAAATATGCAATGATACTAAAAACTAGAAATTTCATCTTCAACAATATTTGCTTGTATTGTTTGCTAATTTTATGTTTTTGCTCAAATTAGATGTCTAATTTTTTTTAATAAATGTAAATTGTTTCTTTTGAATATGTTTTTTACTAGTATAAATAGTTTGTGTTATGCTTAAAATGAGGATTTTTTTTTTCAACTTTTATTTATTTATTTATTCGGTTTTCTAGCTTAGATTGCAAGCCTACCCTTTTTGATCGCCCGAAGTCACCGGATATGAGAACCTCCGTAGCCACTTATGTTGCAGTTTTTTTTTTTTTTGGTTTTTCTTCTGCATTTTTTTCGTAAGATTAGTTTCTTTTATTATTGTTTCACACTGTATAAGCTGTAGTTTTCTTTGTTTTTAGCTTTTATTTTAGCACTGGATAAGCCGCTCCTTCACATAATATATCCTTTTATTTTGTTGCAACTATTACGCAATTTAAGTTGGTTTTGTGTAATATGAGCTCTTTTTCTTGCCTTCTTTAACAACTTACGTAAAAGTATAAATTTTTTGCCTCCCCACATTGTGATTTCCTTGCTCCGCCACTGCTTCCGTTAGTTGATGAACATTTTTGTAGGTTATTGTGATGCAAGGTAAGGTCTTGGTTTAAGGCCTTAGGATTGGAAGCACAAAATTGGATGTATTTTCCTTTGTGCGTATGAATGTTATGATAGAATTCCATGCTTGAAATGAGTTATAGCCCAAGTCGAGTTATTGTAAATGAATGTTTTCTACAAAGCGTTAAATACATTATATGTGTAGTTTAAGGTGTTACACCCCAAAACCGTTTTTTAAGTATTTTAATGTTAAAGTGCCTTAGATTAGTTGACTTTGACATTTATATGTTTGAAAGAATTATTTTGATGGTTGATTAAAATGTTTAACTGATAAGTCAAACCAAATAGTCGAACCTATAAGTCAACATGTTAATTATAAGGTTTAGAAAGTACTTTATGGCTTAAGTCATACAGAAGGAGACTTGAGGGATCTAAGTTGCCAATTAACCAAACTAGTTTAGCTATACGCTATAACCAACTTGTTTTAGTACTAGAATCATCTTGTTTTAGCTGCATGGACCAAATGTGTCAACTAATTAAAGTTGTGCCAGATTTCCTATCATCTCCTAGCTTATATGTGTGTGTCGTGAGGTGGGAGAAAAGAGAGGGAAAACAACAAAAAAACTTTGATGATAATAAGCCCTAGCAATCATTCTTACAAGTAAGTTGTACCTATCCTTGATCAAATTGAGCTTAAGGTTCATGTAATCAAATTACGGGTTTTGGGTAAAAACAAAAAAAGGTTTTTAAGTTCAAGTGATGATGTTATAGTGGTAAAGGCTTAATTCCTTGTAATGAATTATGATTAAATTTGTGATTTGGAGACTTTTTGAGTAATTGATGGATTTGAACTAAAGTGATGGGTTCTAAGGTTATTTGGTTAAGTCCTTTTATGGTTTATAGGTGAATTGATGATTTGGGAATTTTATTATGATCATGGTGGATGATCATGTGTATGCGTAAAAGAGAGTTTGGTATATAGATTGGGTAAGATTTTACCAGGGCTGTCCTATGAATTTATGAAAATTTTGAGGGCTCTGGACGAAATCATATATTGAGGTCTTTCGAGAAGGAATGTTATATATAAAATGTCACCGTTTATACGATATAATGCAATAAACGTTCTAATATATTACTCATTTAAGGTGATGTTTGGTTTATGGGATTGGTGTGGGTTCACCAAAAGAAAAAATGATTTCTATGTTTAGTTGTTATTCCGGGCCCACAATTAGGAATGAAGGAATGAAAATTTGATAGATCTAAATCCACCCTTTGTTGGTGGTTTTTCATGAATTCATCCAATCAAAACATTCTTTTTATTTGATAGAATATTTTTAACCACATATTATTTATTCTTTTTATGATTTTCTACTTTTCTTTATTTCAAACAAATACATAAAATTTATTAAACCTATGTATAATTTAAATATTAATTAATTTTCTCTCTCCTTTTTTTCTTTCAAACCTTTCTCAAATCCGAATCCAATTCCAATCCCACTAACAAACCAAACGCACCCTAAGATATTCTCTCATCTAAATACTTTTTTCTTCATAAAAAATTTGTTTACACATGCATATAGTTATTAACTGTACAAATTTTGGTGCCCTTAAAAATTTTGGGCCCTGAGCGGTCGCTCATCTTGCACACCCTCAAAGACGGCCCTGGATTCTACCCTTGATATGTAGTGAAAATATTGTTAATACAAATAAACCTTAAAAACGTTAATTTATATTTTACGATCTTCTTGTGTTTTGTTGATAACAAATGTAAAATCATTTTAACAAAATAAATAAAATACGTAAAGCTTTGAGCTAATAGTTTATTAACTCATTTAACTAAACAAATAAACCTTTAAACATGTTTTGTTAAATAGTTTACATAAAACCAAAACCATGTTTATAAAACATTTTTTAAGTAACTTTGGTTACTTACATTTTTATAAAATGCATACTAGCTAAATAACTTGTAAACATGTTTGGACTATCCATAAACCAAAACCAATGTCCAAAGCCCATGACCTATGGAGCTTGACCCAAAACCCATGACCCATTGCATGATATCATGCATGACATCAAAAATGGTAAAACCCATAACCCATGATCCAAGTCCATGACCCATGACCCAAGATGTCTTTGACATCACATGACTCATGGACCATAACCCATAACCCAAAACCCGAAATTATAACCCAAAATCCGGACTGGTACTACCAGATAGCCGAATCCCTGGCTTTACACTGGCGAGATCCTTTTGGGAAGGGATCCACCACATCTGGGTAATCAGTGGCCAGTATTGCCTATAAATAGATTGCCATTTCTTCCTTTCTACTCACCCCACTTAGATATATCTTCTCTCTATATTCTAAGTTCTCTAACCTCATATCTAATGATCTTCTATGTAGCTTTTCTCTTAGTGATTCTCTAGGTTCCTCTTAAAGGCGAGATCACGACCTCTCGAAGATGTGCACGCTCAAGATATGGGTTGCTAGGATTCTTCATCTCCGCAAGATCACATAAGTGTATCTTGTCATTCTTTCTTCTCAAGTGTGTTGTAGATGTGGTGTGATAATTAGTGGTGTTAGGATTAGTTTATCCATTGTAAAGGAACTTGGTATCTAGCCTTGTACCAGATCAAGTGTAGGCGACGTTGTGTAAGGTTTGGTTCTACCTTGTGTGAAAAAACCCGGTATCTAGCCTTGTACCGGATAAAGTATAGGCGCCGTAGGTTTGGCTTTACCTCGTGGAAGAGCCCAGTATTTAGCTTAGTACCGGATAAAGTGTAAGCGACGTTGTGAGGCTTCTCTGCCAGTTAAAGGAGTTCGTGGTGTAGTGATTACAAACTCTCGAGTTGGGTACTCAGGGAGTGGAGTAGAGCAAGGAAGGTGACCTTGTAGCCGAACCACCATAAATACTCGTGTTACGGTTGTGTCTTTCTTTCTCTATCTTGTATCGTAGTTTACGCCATTTACATTTAACTATCAATATCCACACAAGCCAAATAGATTGACATAAGTTGATCTAAAAGTTTTAAAACATAGTTTTTAATTGGTAAAATTATTCAACCCCTTTCTAGTTTTCTACAAAATATACTAATTGTCTGTGATAATTCTACATTAGGAAACAAGTGTTCATGGTGATGATATTTCTTGGTAAAATATATGGATGTGAGGTAAGTAACTTTGGTTATAACATATGTTATAGTGATTCCATCATATTATGTATTTGTGAATGGATGTGTTAAGGGCATAGGAACCTTGACTTAGAAAGCATGGAAATTGCTAGAGACTTAAATTTTGTGGCTTAAGTGAGTATTAATCTAATGGTATTAGACTAACTATGGTATGTGATTGATTATGTTAATAATCATTGATGATTAATTATGTGTTAAGAATGCAAAACTTTGGCATGGTTTAGCATTATGATATAGTCATGGTATGAAACAGTTAATGTTGTTATGACTTGGTAGTAGTTGTTAAAGTGCTAGTGATGCAAGTGTTGGTTGATAATAGTCATTTGGACTAGCTATGGGTGTTCATGATACTTGTATGATGAATTGTATATGATTATGTGCTATTTCGATTACTTACTAAGGGTAATGCTTGCGCATTAGTTGTTAACCCTTTTTGTATGTGTATCTACAATAAAGGTCTTGGATATAGGCTTCATGGATGAAAGCGAGAATGGAAGTACTTGTTAATATTGTGAATGCATGTAGAGGTAGATAACCGTGCTATGTAAATGAGTTAAACTCCCAAATGAGTTTTCATGAATAGTCTTTTTATGTAAAGAGTTAAAATATGATTTGTTATGCATTTAAAGGGTGTTTGGGACAAGGTCAACTTTTACCCATTTTGGGTCAAACGGGTTGAGAATTGTATAAAGTCATATATGATATGTAAATGAAGATTTTATAAAGCATATGTGTTATTGTCCAGGTTTGGAGTATTAAAATGCGTTCAAAAGTGCACCAAGTTTTTTAATGGTAAAAAAAATGGTCAAAAGAGTTTTGGGGCGTATCGTAAAGAGTGTTGGGTCAAGGTCCACTTTCACCCATTTTGAGTAATACAGGTCGAAAAATTTATGAAACTATGTATGGTGTGTACTTATAGTTTTATATGATGATTGTAATGAGTTTTCCAGTTCCGTGTGCTTTTAGTAAGCGAAAATATGGTATTTCAGCATAAAAAATGTTATGTGTTGTTTTGGCATGTATGTTCGCCGGTTTTAGTTTAAAGTGCGTCGGTTTTGGAAAAAGGTGTGTCGGTTTTCTGCCAATTAAAAAAAAGTGGGAAATTGGGAAAAAAAAAAAAAAAAAAAAAAAATCATACTTGTCACTTTTTGTCATTGTATGTAGCGTCCTTTTTTTATTGTAGCACTAACCTTTTTAAATCGTGCTATTGTGTGTACTTTGTGACCATTTTACCCTTACTTTTTTCAAATTTTGAAAGGTAAAATGGTCATTTCACATGGCTAAAAAGTCGCAAAGTACACACAATGACACGATTTAGAAAGGTTAGTGCTACAATAAAAAAAAAATACGCTACATACAATGACAAAAAGTGACAAGCATGATGCCTTTTTTTGGTAATTTCTCAAAAAAAAATTATCAAGTTTGGTTTTGAGCGTTTCAATAACCATTGATCTTACATAGATTAGGGACTAAAGTGTACTTTGTAATTAGATTAGGTGGTAGACTAGAACTAGGATTAGATAGCTTGGAGTGCAAGGCAAGCTAGGGTTTCTATCCCCTCATCTCTATAAATAGAGATGAGGGGGGATGGTAGTTATTCATTCTTCTTCCTCATTGTAATAGCTTTATTAGGTTATTTAATAAAGGTTTGGATAGCTTTATTAGGTTATTTAATAAAGGTTTGGTACGAGGGTATATCGTGTGCATATTCTTGTCGAGTCTTTGTAGTCTCTCGTGTTGCTACTTGTGTTCGATACAACCCGCGATCTAGCGTTCCGCGATCGAACTTCGGATTGTTGTCGAGGTATTTTCCAACAAGAGGAAGAAGATACTCATGAACCATCTAAAACTAATTGGTGATAGAAGAAGTAGCCCACCAAGCTTATAAGTTAACTTTGAGATTATAGTTCTAGCGATGTGGAATTGGGTTTGTACACCCAACAAGTATTATACTTATAAAACGGATTAACCAATTAGTCTAGATCTGCTTTAAACTAGTTTTATCTATTGACCATTTAGTGAACCTAAGCTAGTTGTGACAGGTGTGCTAGCAATTGCATGTCTAGGTTAGTTCTCGCGCAATGATATCCTCCCTTAAACTCCCGAGATTTGGTTTATTTAAATTGAGACCTGTGTGTATTGCATGTGTAGGTTAGGCAAGGTTAGCTTATCCGTCGTTGCCCTAAATCGTCCATAGGAGGTGTCCCTTGATTGACCAAGTCAAGATCACATCAATTTAAGATTTTTTTTCATGTACTTGCATTTAATTAAGTTGTTGTTAGTTTGTTCGAAACATAGGTGGATTGTCCCTAAGTAGTTGCCCTTATCCTTGTGATTGTCATATCCTTTTATTTTATTACATTTTATTTCATTTATGTTTTCATCATCATCAAATCCAAAACCCGAGAATTTTACTTGCTGTCATAAAATATAAAAATACCAAAATAGCCCGATCTCACATAGCATTAGGATTCCGCCATCACATCCTCCTAGCCATTCCCCTAGAGAACGAACTTTCTACGGGTATTTGCCTATATTTTGCTACATCGATTAGGTACATTGCCTAGAGGTTGAAAGCTTGACCTCGCGTCACCGAACATTTAATCTTGTTTGGCCCTTATTAGTCTTAACGATTTTGTTGTTGTCACTTCTCATACTCCGAGCATGGAATATGTTACAAAAATATTTAAGAGAACCGGCTAGAAAATGGGATTTGAAGTCATAACTATTTCAAGAGAAAATTCTTCAAGTAACTTTTTTTTTTAAATTGTCAATTTTGTACAAATGAATTAAAAATTAACAATAGGATCATATACTAATTTAAGTCAAATAAGGTATGGAAATTACGCTTGATGAAGTAGGTGTATCTTCTCAAACCGTGATTACAATAATTTCTGGATTACAAAGAACACAACCGTTGAACCTTGACCAAAGCACCTTGTGACCTGTTACACTTACTACTTGACCTAAGGCCAAGGGTACGGCCTTGTTGCCTCATGCGTGAGTCCTATTTGGCATGATTGGGCCTCACATGAGAAGCTTCACGACAACCCCCCACCCCCTCCCCCTTTACATGCTCCTTTGCGTAATCCAGTTCGTGAGCATGATGTTGATTTTGTGTGTGTGTTGAATTTTATATAAAAGTTAAGATACACATAAATGTGAGATGGGAATAGATTTGCACTCATTGACTATTGATTGTGACACATCTATTAATGCATTAAATACTATTGACATACTTTTACACTGGAATGTGCAGATAGAAAGCTAGAGTGTACAAATCATCTCCCATGCGAGATACATGATGAGTGAGTAAGAAGATTTGAGAGGTGATGTGGAGCTAAATGGTATATAATGGGACGAACATTCACATGCGGTGAGGGGTTTTCACGCGTGGTCAATCGCTACGGTGCTCCATTATCGTGTGTGGTGGGTGGTAAAGATGGTGCAATCGATTGTAATAACCACCAGGTAAGGGGAAATGTGTGTGGGTGTGTATTGTGTGTTTAGTGAGATATAGGTAAATGATGATGGGTGAGTGATTGTTACGGGAGTATAAGTGGCGAAAAGATAAAAGAGAGATGTTGCATTGATGTCGCGGTGGTAGAAAGTGAAAACTCACCGGGTCTTAGAAGACAGTCCACAAAGCATGGGCATTCTGTAAAATTTATCTTGTCCTAAAATAATATCTATGTCCGAAAGGCTAATGATTTGCACACTCACAAAAGTTATTTGCACACTCAAGGTACAAGCAGTTGAAGCACACTTTTTAATACTGTGTACAAGTATTTAATGCACAGATGAAGTGTCCCAATCAATTTTCAAAGTGTAAATCAATTCCCTTTCCGAAATGATTTATAAAAATTTTCATTATATAAATTTGCTCTTGCCACAAAACTGAAAACCGTGGATAGATTTTATACTTTACGGGAGTAGAAGTGGCGAAAAGATAAAAGAGAGATGTTGCATTGATGTCGCGGTGGTAGAAAGTGAAAACTCACCGGGTCTTAGAAGACAGTCCACAAAGCATGGGCATTCTGTAAAATTTATCTTGTCCTAAAATAATATCTATGTCCGAAAGGCTAATGATTTGCACACTCACAAAAGTTATTTGCACACTCAAGGTACAAGCAGTTGAAGCACAGTTTTTAATACTGTGTACAAGTATTTAATGCACAGATGAAGTGTCCCAATCAATTTTCAAAGTGTAAATCAATTCCCTTTCCGAAATGATTTATAAAAATTTTCATTATATAAATTTGCTCTTGCCACAAAACTGAAAACCGTGGATAGATTTTATACTTTATAATAATATAACACATTTAACTTTTGTATGTTTACAACACATTTAACTGTTGTATGTTTACTTCTTGCTTGTGAACACTTACTTTAAGAGGAACTACAAAAGTTACATACAAGCAATCTTTATACATACACATACAAAATGCTCAAGTACATGTCCATTAGACTTGATTGCTGTACGAATGCAATAAACTACACTGACATAATCATGAAAACAAACTTTCATTGTTCTCATATTCGAACCAAAAAGTTACATAACAAATGAGAGGCCATCTCGATCCATATCAAAAATCAGTAGATGATATCCCGCTCAAACTCGCATCAAATACAATTAAAAAGCAGAAGTTAAAATGTTTCTGGTATTTATACAAGTTGGTATAAACAAAAACAATGTAAGGGAAAATGGAGTAAAAAGAAAATAATAAATAAAGAACCTTGATTTTATACTATATCAACACATATACTACAACATGTACCACCCAATACGATTTTTTTCAGGTGGAAGAAACCACACTACCGCCAGGGTGACCTCCCTAAGCAGCACTGATCGATGAACTTAATACCTGGATCTGCAGATACGAACGTTTAGGAACATAAGTTGAAAGTAAAGATTGTTTGTCTTTTCAAAATTCATATTACTAAACTTTTTATGTACAGATTTGGATTTTAATTTAAAAGTTACCTTATTTACAAGCATATTTACTTGTTCTCTGTACATCTCCTTTAAGTCCACGATATCAGCACGAAGCTCTTCAAGCTATAATAATACATAGTGCGTGTGAGGTTTGTCAATATAACTTTTCTTATTTTGCTAATATCTACCATGCTTTATATATTTTGGAGGTAGTAGAAAAGAGGCAATCGTATATATCTGAAATCGGAAAAACAGTGTAGCCAAATCATATGTGAAAATATACCTCCTCATCTCGTTCACCCATCAACTCCAATGCAGCAGAGTGCCTGCTCCTTAGTGCTTCTATGTCTGCTTTCAAGCCAGGCATCAGAGACACTTCTGACCTCAATTTTTCACACTGCACCAAAAAGACATGGTTCATTTATCTAGATTTTAAAATTGTATGTTTTTCTTAATTCCTTCCCAGTCTTTTAAGGTGATTAGTTACATTGGCTTAATTTTTAGTTGGTCTTCCCTAAATTTATGGGCTGTAACTGCTTAACTTGCAAGTATGCTACTTATTTTCTCCATCTAAAAAGAACAGATCTATGTTCCTAAATACAGATAAGTTGCAGAAATACACAGAATTTATTCAAAATCCACAAGATCTCATCCAAAAATTTCCTGTTTCTTAAGTAGAGACAAAAGAGGGTGGCAGTGAGAGATGATAAGAACAGATAAAAAGAAAGGAAAGCATACCTCCTCAGTCATCTTGACCAGCTCCTCGGCTAGAGAGTCACGAATTGATTCCATGGATGCCTAAGGTTCACATAAAACCATAAATCACCCGTTAATATCAGATAATTGGATAACGGTGGGCGAAAAACTGTATAATTTTGAGGTGACAATTTCAATCCATTAACTGAAAAAATTAATCAATTTGGATTCTATTGTAATGCATACAATCTTCTAAATCGTCTTATTTAAAGATTCAGATTATCATTGCAAAAGAAATTGTCTTTGTAATCACAATTAATGCGTTAGTTATAATACAATTTAAATGAACAAAAAGTATTTGTGGGTCAACTCAATTCCACCCAGCCTATTTAGATCGTACCAAAAAATGACCTGTTTCAACCCAAACCCGTTCTGACCCATTACCCAACCCGCCACCCACCCGTCTTTCCATTTCTAATAAGAACCACATCTAGAACTATTAGTTGCTTAAATAAATACTCCTTTTATTTAGGCCCTGGGGAGGGCAACAAAGGGGAGGATGGGTTTGAATAGTAGTTATGATATGTTATCAGCCTCATATGATTCAGAATATTTGCATACCAATCTAGACATATAAGATGCAAGTTCACCCTCCTTTTGACGCAGGGCAGCTTCAAAAGCATTCGGGGTCATACTCTTCAAATAATACGAGTTCGTGGTAGGCTCTCCATGATTTCGTCTTTCAGATAACGTATCAGATGAGCCTAGAGATGCCTGGAGAAAAAAACTTTCCTCCAAACTCCCTATACTGCTTGCATTTGAAAGCCTGTGAGTCAAGCCTGCAAATGAGTTCCATATATTAAAAAAAAAAAAAAAAAAAACTATCAAGTAAAACACGGGTCGTAAATATATATCAATAAATCATCTATACCATTATCATAGAGAGATTTGGTTCTCGCTAGGGGACTAGGTTCAGAAGCAATAGAAGACTGCTGGCGAGCTGTCGTTTCTAGTTCCAAACGGGTAGCTCTTTCACGTTCTATATCCTGCAATTATCAGGAAAATAATATAAATTAAGATGATTTAAAGAAACAGATAACTATAACAAATTCAACCGCTGCGATGAACAAATATTTAGCAGGTTATCACTTTTTAGTTATTATTATAAACGACAATGATACAGCTTAACAGACAGGACTTTAGAAATAATTTTGTAAATCAGAAACCCGTCACTATATAATCTTAAAGTGGAACATAATGAAGCGCCTTCTTAAAGTGGAACATAATGAAGCTCCTTGCTAATATAGACGAAATTACTTCTACTTATCTTCTAGGTTTCTCAGTTATGGAATCATTTATTAGAATAAATCAAATTCGAAATCGGTTTATAAACGAATTCAACAAGTCCAAATCAAACCAATCCAGTTCAAACCTAGCTTAAGTCGTTTATAATACAAAATAATAAATATATGATAAGTGTAATATTATATTTGTTTGGTTTAGTTAAAATCACTCAACCGAATACAGAATACCAAAGTACCGAAAAGCTAAACCGTATTTGAATTTAAAAGTTTAGTTTTGGTGCAGTCCGATAATGGATTGTTTTGGTTCGAAACCTATATTTGAACACCCTTATTTTACTCTATGTATTAAAAAAAGGGAAAATTACCAAAATGGCCCGTTGCCCTGCGGTTTAGGCATATTTAGCCCTTTTTTGAAAAATTCCCGTTTTAGCCCAGGTTGCCCTGAGCAACTTTCATACAGCCAACCAAAAGATGACAAGTGTCCTCAAGTTGCCCAAAATACAAAAAAGTTGCCCCGACGTGGCACTCTGTAGTTGGCTATGCAAATAGTTGCCCAGGGCAACCTCGCTAAAACGGGAATTTTTCAAAAAAGGGCTAAATATGCCTAGACTTTGGGCAACTGGGCTATTTTACCAATTATCCCTTAAAAAAAAGGAATAAATAAAAATTACCACGCCAAGTTAAACAAGATTACACACAAATTATAGAATGGAGTAAAAGAACACTTATGCTCGAAAATTATCTAAGAAAAGTAGGTAATTATCTGTAAAACATACTAAATGTAATGGTACTACAATGCTACCTGCTGGAGAAGTTCCTGATGAGCCAATGCTTCTTGCAGCTCTTGCTTGTGCTTTCTCTTGAGTTCCCTTATCTCTTCTTCACGTTGATTCACATGATCCTTATGAGTATCTACCTCCTCTTTGAGTGCTAAATATTCCTGTCGGTTTTCTGATGCTTTCTGTCTTTCCTTCTCTAGGGACCTAGTAAGTTGTGTTTGCTCAGCTCTTAAACATGATATCTGCAACACATTATAGAAGTAAGCCATTGATTACTAATGATGATTCGGGCAATTTCTCATCTCAAACAGGACAAATGGGTCAAATAACAAAAATATTTTCAAAGAGAACGGGTCAAGCATGAACCATACAATTTGCTTATTTAAATATTCAAATTATTAATCATATTTAGTGCTTATTCAAATATTTAAATGGACAAAAGGGTATTATTTGATTAACTCATTGGACAGATCCAATCTATTTTAAACCGTTACCCAAAAAGCACATCTTGCCCCCTCTAGTCGAAAACTCGAAACAAAGCAAATAGTATTAGTAAAGTACCTGAGCTTCAAGAACATTTATTCGAGATAATGTTTGGGATAAGCGTTCGTTTACGGAGCGTTCTCTCTCCTCTGCAGCCGCACATTTCGCCTCCGCTTCCTACAAACTAATATTTTAGAAAAGCACATAAAGCATAGAAAAATAATTTAAGTAAAAATATATTTGTAGGACCTGGAGCCGTGAGGTTAATGATCTTTCAACAGCAGTCCAAGCTTCTGCCCTTCTAGCCGTGGTTTCCTATCCAAAAAGGGAGTTCAGCAAAACAAGCAGTGAAAAACTCACTTTTATCAGGAATAAATTGTATAAGGAAAGCCAACCTGCATAGCTTCTATCTGCCTCAAAAGAGGTCTAGTAGAATCAGGAACTTGCATGACCAACTCCTCGCATCTACGCTCACTTTCCTGGAGTCAAATGATATCGTAAGGGGGTTGTTTGGATGTGTGTATACACAGGATTATACAATATTGAATAATCAGAATCAGATAAGCAGTTGTAATAAAACTGTTTGTAAAAGATAGCTGTTGCATATGTTTTTGCAATTTTAAGTTAATAATAAGACAATAAGATGTTCGAGTTTTTGGCAGATTTATTATGGAAGTAACAGATAAAATGATTAAAAATTAGATTATTATGAATAACATTAGAAACATTCTGTCAAAGGACATTTAATGAGGTTACATACATGAAAGGTTGTGATAAGTTATGTCACAGACAAGTACTATACAATCAAAGACAAATTTGCTTTTTCAGACATTAAAAAGGAGCATTGCAACATCAAGTCGCAATCATGTAATTAGTTCCAAAGAGCAAGTTAAAAAACCCCTTAAATTTTAAGAGGTGATGAATCATGGATGACTGGTGGATAATGTAATATATAAAACACAAGACTGACTTGATAAAAATAATTAAGGAGATTGGATGTACTTGGTATCGTTTTTGAAGGTCCTCAATGTCTCTCCTAAGCATGTCTTCTCTAAAAACTGCCTGCAAATACACAATTTAGTAACATACACATATTTAGTACTAGAGGTGGCAATTTCGATCCATTTACTTATTAATGGGCGGATCGGGTTGCATTCATCTAAATCGGATCGAACGGGTTAATTAGAAAAACTGAACTAAACGGCTCAAATGTTGCCCAAAAAGTACTTTTAATGCAAAAAAACCTCCTAAATCATTGTGTTCCAAAAGGTAGATTATAATTGAAAGAATATAGTTGTTGTTATATACCCAAAAACTCGGAGGAAAGATTTCTAGGACCAGCCCCATTTGACCTAGACCAAAAGGAATTAAAAAAAAAAAAAAAAAAGCCATTTTAACCTGAACCCGTTTGTCCCATCACCTTGACACCTCTAATATTAACAAGCAATGAAGTTTATACGTTCTGACTGTAAACCTGCTGTTCTGTTCTGCTAAGAGTCTGCCTTAACTCTTCGAGTGTTTGAACTAGCATAACTTCGCGTTCCTCAGCCTCTTTTAGACGACTCTCAACTTCAGTTTTGGCTTCAGTGTTAGCTCGTGCCTCTGCTAATGCTTCAGCTTCCTTAGCTGCAGTCAATGCATTTGTATAATATTCTTTTTGTGTTGCAAGTTCAGCCTGGTTTTTCTCTATTGTTAATTGCAGCAATTTCTCTGTAGCTGCCTTATCCCTCCTTATACTCTCTACTTTACTCTCTTCAACCTGTTAAGTAACTAAAAATGATAAGTAACATTCTCAGAAAGTTTCCGAATTATGACTCGTTACCTAACCAGCACATTATGACCCATCTATAGTCTTTAAGTTAATTATTAAGCCGGAGCAGTAAATTACCTGCAGCTTGGCCATCAATCCTTTCTTCTCTTCTTCAAACTCCCTGATCTAGCTTTCACACAACATAATAAAAATATACATTTATGATATGTGCAATGGGAGAGTTTCGGCATCTAAAATGGAAGACCAGTGGTATCTTTATTGCATACCTGTGCCCGCAGCTTCCTGATTAGAGATTCTTGAGTGGCTTGTTTCTTTGAAAGTCCTTCACCTATATGGAGGAAAAAATGGATACCCACCATCATTATATCATAGAATAACGGATTCCTTTTGTTAACGGTTTAAATAATGTAATTACCTTCTGCCATAATTTGAGTGATTATTTCATCCTTTTCCTTTAAAAGAGCAGCAGCATCACTTTTCTTATTTTGCTCTCTACGTAATGTATCCCTTTCCTTTGTGAGAGCATAAACCTGTAGCGAAACTATAAGTTAAAGCATAGCAACCAAAACAAGTATATCAACAGCACTATAAACGCCATGAAACTTGCTACGTTGCTTAATGAAGAAATCCTTTAGCTTAAACATATTTGGAGAATATGAACTAACTTCTTACCCTCAAGACTTAAAAGCTTAGATGATCAATAAGACACTACAAATACTTGTAGCATGATTTAAAGACCTTTCTTACCATGCTCTCCTAGGAACAAAATAAGAGAAACAAAATTGATATTTAAAAAGCCGTTACCTTTCTTTCGAGAGTTGAGACCCTTTGATGATACTCTTCTCGCAGAGATTCAATATCTGCTTCATTTGGTTTCCTCTGTTTAATAATGTGAAAGAGAGAGATTAGAAGGAAGGCGGTTTTGAATGTAACTGTTCACATGCACAGCTGCAGACATGCAAGTATGTGGAATTACAACTGGAATTCATACACTTGACAGTATTTAACGACAAGTATGGTCTTGAACCTACCCTCTGATCCTCAATTATAGACTTCAGTTGCTCATTCTCGTTCATCAGTTTTGCGATTTCATCAGCTTTTGCCTGTTAACAGAAGCAAATATTAACATTTCTAAGAATACTTATAAATTAAAATTAAAAAAAAAAAAAAATATATATATATATATATATATATATATATATATATATAAAGAAAAAAATAACCCATTCCTAAAGCTGTTTTTAAGAAATGACACAGCAAAATGGGTAACACTAACATAATGGTAAATAGCAAATTTTACTTCTCTGTTGAATTACAACATAGATTAATCAGCAACAATCACTGCCTGGCTTAAGATGAAACTATTCTCATCCAGCCTATCATATAGAAAAGTGCCTGGCTGTCCATGTAAAGTATTGCTAATTTAAGCCCAAAAACAATTATAACACACACTTTTCATAAATAAGAAATCATATAAGCTATGAAAGTTCCAATATACGCCAGTATTATCATTTAAACTACGCATAAGCTGCCATCTGGAGTACTGAAAGCAGAACGTTTCCCAAATTATCATACCATTATAAGTAATGTGTCCATGCTCTTCTATTATTCAGACATAGATTTCAATTAATATTCAACATAACTCATTTCTCGGAGTTGTGATTTACTTTCTTCCAAGGTTCATTAATAAATGATTGAAACTTTTAATAAATCAACAGTTCAGTTTATTAATACCTGAGCTTGTCGAGCAGCCCCAAGAAGCGCAGTCTCCATCATTTTCATCTCCCTGGTCACCTTTTCCAGTTCAAGCATAGAAACTGCATTCTCAAACGAATTGCTTTCTGAACTTAGATGTTGTTCCTTAATGTCACTTTGAATATCACTAGCTAGCTGGCCTGGAATGTATACTTCAGCACTTGCAGTTTCTTCCTGCGAAACTACTTCAGGAACCATCGCAGAGACATCACCTGAACTTTCTAACGAGTGCGGTTGGCCTTCTTCAGCAGTTTTAGCTGCCTCAAGTGTGACAGATTGAACGTCATCTAGCTCAGTCGTATTTCCAGCTTGACTATCATATGAAGGTTCAAGCACTTCAACTGCGGACACTGCATGTGAAGTCTCTTCTGACTGCGTCTTTAGTTCATCCTCATCCTTCTGCAAATCAGGAGCATGGTGCACTTCAGTTAACTCAGAGATACCTACAACTTCGTCTACAGAATTTGTTGGCTCGTCTTGTAAAGGAATGAATTCTGTGTTATCACCGCTTGGAACATGGTCCACAGATTCTGATTGCTCAGCACGATCCGCACCATATTCTGCTTCTTCATCAGCTTTAACTTCTGATTTAGTTGCCTCATCAGATACTGAAATACTTGTTTCTACAGATCTGTCAGCAACATCCACTGCATCCTCGGTGAGTGTGTCATTTGTTTCCAGATGTTTATCAGCAATATCTGCCTGCTCATCCTTTATAATATTTGTTTCTTCAGGTTTTTGGGTAGCTTTATTAGCTTCCTCCAAGATTTCAGTATTTGTTTCTGCAGGGTGATCCTCATGCTCTTCAGGCTTTACGGTCTCTACATGTTCTGTAACAGACTGAGAATGTTCAACAGAATCAGCTGATTTATCAGCCTGATCCCCTTCTTTTTCCTTGGAAAGGGATGAAGCATGAGGGCTCGAAGATTCTAGTTTTTCTGTAGAGTCAACAGTGACACTTTCGCCTTTTTGTCCCATAAAAGCCATCAAGTCGGTGGGCCATGCTCCTGAAGCTGGTAGCATAAACAGATTAGTGGTGCGATATGTGAAAAAGAAAAACCATTGGCATCTATTGCTCTTTCCAAATTATTAATTTTCCAACATGCAGTCTATATAATGTGTGCAGAAAACAAATATGTATGCATATCTTTCAAATTTCAAAAGTTCCATAAAAAGGTGGCAAAATGGGTCACTCAGGCAGATTGGTAATGGATCAAAATAGCAACCTTTATGTGATGGTGAAAACGGGTCGGGTTGGTCTGACCTGTCAACGTTTTTTGTCTAATTTTAACCCTTTATCAACATATACAACCCAAGTTGGCATGTTTTCATTCAAAGGGGTTAAAGCTGCCTGCTGCCCCCTCTAAGTTACATACATACTCCAAAAAAATAACCAATACCTAAAGCTTTGTGTATCAACATAGCAGTCATGGTGAGTGCCACACACGTGGTTACCCGAAAACAACGCATGCCATTTTCCAGGACAAAAGAATGGATATAAATCTAAATGCATCCATTCAGAAGTCACAAAAATGACGATAAAAATTAGCCAGAACTCCACTACCAAAAGTCCAAAACAACAGCAGAACAGTCAAATTAGTAAACAAAGGGCACAGTCTTCGCAATTGACTCATTCGAAGTAAACGAATCAAAAGTTGATGAACATCAGTAACCATCACAGAAGCAGTCAATCACTGTAGCATTTATTTTTTCCACCAGAATCCGTTTCCCATGAACCTGCGGATTCCTAACTCATAATGTGATTGCCATGGAACTGCAACAGACCCATGAGAAAAGTGGTGTTTCTAAGATAGCATATGACAAAAGCTACCAAACAAGCTGAATTACATTATAACATGGCAAAGTATCTGTTTAACGATTGGTGGTCATCTAGTCTCCCAAACTAAGTGTTTAACGTAGACGTCAATAACATGAGCATAAATGCTGCCTTTTATAATTTTGTACGCGCCTGGCCATGAGATGGATGTTGTTACCTCTAACAAGACCATAAATGTTGATTGACTAAAGATTCCGTGCAGAAGTTAAGAAGAAAGAATTGTTGCTGAACTTGTGTTAAAAGATAATTCAACGCTACATTCTTTTCTTTACCCTTAACAAGAAACATTATGCATAGTGGATGACACTCTTGCTTTGAAACAGGGTTACTTAAGGTTTTTCTTGTCATTGAGATTTGAGATGCTGGTGTTAGATACTCCTATTATTTTTGCTACTTTTTTATATGGCAAATTACATGGAATTACTATTTTATAAAATTTCCCATGAGATGACAAAAATTCCGTCGCTTAGATTCCATTCAAGTTTTAATTTTTTAATTTTAAAATTTCCCTTTCGTCGTTACTGAAGGGTATATAGTAATTTGTACTAGCAATAGAACATTTTCCATGTCAAACATTGCAGTATTTAAAGAACATGAGAGCACTTGATATAAATACTTCTTAAATTGGTCTTAAATTTTATAAGCGAAAACATGTTTACCTTCACTAGTGGAAGTTGTACCGCCACCGCCAGAAGCAGCCTTGTCATCAAGTCCAAGAGCACTGTCGAAATTCTTTTCGATATTCTTAACACTTTCACTGAACTTGTTAACTGCTCCCGCTAAATCCGGAAAGTTTCCCAACGAAACCTTCCCACTAAACCACGCCATATATCCTAATAACTCAGATCTTCAAAATCCGTCGGTCCACACAGAGTTTTATCTCATCACAAAACCTACAGATCCAAACGCAAATTTCAGGCATAACACAACGTCAAAAATAAGAATTGCACAAGTTAATTCAGTTTTAGGCATTAGGTCACATTAAGCACTACGTGATCAGTAAATCAGCAGACAATTGCACGAATAAACTCAACTTAAGCAATACATCACACAATGTTGTAAAACAAGGTTTACAAGGCCGAGTTCCGATTACTCGCTACAAGGTCAAACTTGGTCAAAACTCGGCTTGAAGTATTTAAACAACTGTTTAATGCTTCTAAACATAATTCTACCCCCGGCTGCAAATGTCCAGTTGACCGGTCAAAGGAAGGCTTTAAGAAAATAGGTCATGGGTTGGCTAGGTCCTTGGGGAAGGGTCAGTTGCCGATCTAAACTTTTGAGGATAATTTCGAAATTAATTTTTCCCATCCAAGTACTCCCCATATAGGCCGATTACTCACTACAAGGTATCCGACTGCTCGAGTACCGCGTAGCGAGTTTTCCAACCATATGTCACATCATAAAGAAAATGATCAGCAATCAATCGTACAACTAAACTTACACACGCTAAAACTCGATATAAATTAAGCATTAGATCAAATCGCACAACTAAACTGAATATCATGATCACTAATTCAGCATTAAAACTGCATAATTAAACTAAAGTTCATCATCCATTGAAAAAGTGATGATGATGATGATGATTCAAATTGCATATATAAACTTAATTTAAGCATACAATTGCACAATTAAACTAAGGCATTACGCCACAACACACTAAAAGTCGATATTAATTAAGCACAAATCGCACAACTAAACTGAATATAAGTAATTAAAAGTGCACAATTAAACTTACTTTAAGCATAGAATTGCACAATTGAGGTGAAATAATGAAACATTATAAAGTAGAGGAGAGATCTAGATTATGAATGATGAGGGCATACCTTTTGTTGTTTGGTTTGGTGTTAACTAAACTGTGTTAGTGATGATGAATGTTGAATTAGGGGTTGTTTATATTTGTTGACGGTGATTAATAATAATAAGTGATTAGCGCCAAAGATGATGATGCATGTGACGGTGATTAATTCATGGCTGGTGATGGCAATTGGCAAATATGGAATGGAAGTTACCTTTTACATTCAATAAAATTGAATTAACTAATTTATGATTAAATTGCATTTTTGGTCGATTTTGTAGCGGTGGCAATTCTTGGCCACGACACAAACCCGACACGAAATTAAACATTTTTGGGTTGAGGACACGAGTTGTGTTTGTGTTGAGTAAATATTAAATAGGTCAACCCGTGAACCCATTTAAGTATATAAGACTAGAAATAAAATATATAACCAGATTTTTATGTTGGATGTAGATTAAAAGTATTTTGTTATGCACTTAAGATGAGTGAATTACGATTATACCTCAAATATTATTGAAATTGACGCTTATAACTTAGAAAATTGTCGTATTTATTTGTATGTTATTCTTATCATATTTTAGATTCATATATCATTTTTGCCTTTAAATTAATTAGGCAGAATTACATGTATATCCTTGAAAATTTTAAAAATTATATATATATCATTTTTACTAGTTTTTTATGCATAAAGTACAATGCTTTTAATGCATCAAAAGGATATATGTGTAATTTTAAAAATTTCCAAGGATATATATGTAAATGCCCCTTAATTAAATCAACAAACCACCAACCTTATTCATTGTTTGATCTATTTATTTAAACATGTTAAACGGGTCACAAATGAGTTACACGTCTTATGCAGATCTTGGTTAGGATTGAGTTTCTTGACACGATTAATAAATGGGTCGTGTTTGGGTAGAGGTTATACTAACCCACCAACACTCGAACCCGAATAGGTCAACACGAACACGACTCGATTGCCATTCCTACCATTTTGAAGTTTGGATTGCATATTTGGTCTCTAGACAAAGTTAAATGACTAATCCAAACTTCCAATTGAGGACTATCATTGCATTTTTAAAATGCTATAGACCAAAAATGCAATTTACTCATAAATTAGTTTATTTAAGGGGGTTTTGTTTAAGGTTTACCAGATTATTTGTGTTTATGCTTATATTTCATAAGCTTCAATTGTTTAGCTTATTTTGACACTTGTAGGCTTATATAAGTTTAACTTATATAAACCCATAAGTCTCAATAAAAGCCGAAAAATTTGAGCTTATGAAATATAAGCCGAAATAAAATAAGTTCATAAGCCCATATATAAGCTTAAACAAACACCCTTTTAATTATTTGTTTCAAGTTATTAGTAGAAGAAATGTTACATGGAGTTTTTAGATATTTTTTATGTATGATGGGCAAAATCATGTTTGCGAGACAATTGATGAATTTGAAGTTTATAAGATATAAAAATTGATAATCAAATAAAAAATCTAATTTATAAAGTTGAAAATGAAAAAAAGTCATTGTTACCTTTTATGTTTAAAAAAAATAAATATTATTCTTTCATTTTATCTTCCCGCTTGTAGACATAAAAAAAAAAAAAAAAAAAAAAAAAAAAAAAAAAAATGCACTTCTTTGATTTTTTCTTCCCACTTGCAAACAGAAGTGAAATAAAATTGTTTCTCTAAGAAAAATAAACACTGCCAAAGGCATCCGCACTTGGTTAAGTTATCGAATAACTTTTTGCTATAGAAAAATATTTAAATAAAAAAAATAACTCAAATATAAAAAGCTTTTCAAAATTTTCATATAATTTTAAAATATAACATGATATGTTGTGACGGGATTATGCTCAAGTCATTTCCCAAATCACTTGAGGAAGCTAAAGTTATTAAAACAAAGTTTTTCACTGGAAAAATATCTTTCAATGACTAATTGGATAAAGAACTCATTAATCAAACTTGCATATCAATAATGCATCAAGTTATTTAAAAGTTTTTTGTCAGAAAAGTCATTCATCAAATACATCTCAAACGAAAATAAGTGATTGTAAAACTTTTTGAGTACCATCTATTATAAAATATTTATGGGAAAATCATGCTACTTTATAAAGTAGGCAACTTACCTACTTTCATTCGCAAAAAAATTAAAAAATGTGTACAATTAAGCCCCTGCAGATACATGTTCTCCATGTTCACTCCCTGCAGATACATGTTCTCCATGTTAACAAATGAAAGTAGGCAAGTTGCCTACTTTGTAAAGTATGCATGATTTCCCCTTTATTTATTTGGTTTGAGGAATCAAGCTTGAAGTCTTTGCTTCTAAGACTTAGGGTGCGTTTGGTTTGCGGGTGGTTTTGGATTTGGATTAGAATTTGGATTTGAGTTTGAATAAAAAAAATTAAGTATTATACAATTAAATATTATTTGCTATTTGAATACATAAAAGATTTAAAGTTAATATTTAATATTTTTCAAAAATTGTATGGTGTAGACTAAAAAGAGTCCCACAAAAAGTACATAATGTGATACTCCATAAAAGCTTCCCAAAACCTGAACATATCAGTAGGATTACTACATGCCCTATTATTATCTTTGTGTTCAATCTTTGGGTCCTACATATTCAAACCAAACACTTCATATTTATCATCATACCCATATTCCATCCCCACCCCCCTCAACCAAACGCACCCTTAGAACATTGTTGAAAAAAGATTTGTTTTCTAATGTAAAAAAATTATTCAATGACTAATTTGAAGAAAATAAAGTCCATCATCTGCATACCATTGAAGATGCTCTAAAAAACATAGGTTTTATTTTTGGGTTTTCTACTGCAAAGAAAAAATAAAGACATGATGAGTAGAAAAGAAGAAAAAAGTAATATTTTAATTTTTAATTGTGTGTTTTTTAGCTAAAAATAATTAATAAAGATGAGAAAAATATATACTTATGTTCTTGCGTGAGTGTTTTGAAAACTAGACTGGACTTAAATTAAGAGTTTTGTTCTTAACCGGCTGGTTAGGCCAGAAAAAATTGGGTTGAAGTGGGAAAATTGGATCGTCAGTTCAGTTTTAAAAACCATAATTCTAGATTGGATAGACGATAAAGAAAACTAATGGTTTTAGAGCTTTATAGCATTTGTTTGATTTTAAATATAAGGATCGACTAGGTTCATAGATTTTATTTATGAAAAAATTAAAAAGATGTATATAATATAATTTCATTTTACTCCATCTCATGAGGCTAAGTATTAGACTAATTGTGCGGCTATTGGATATGGTTTCTCCCTTTTTCATTATCTTTTTTGGGGGAATTTGAAAAGGATGTGGTTATCTGGATGAAGCAGATCCGAAAGTTTTCCATGACTCAAGATATTGAGACACGTGTTTCTGTTCATCATATACTTAATACAATTATTTTTGCTATAGCTAAATGACTAGTATCCTAGATAGTACTTCGACATTCGACTAAATTTTTAATGAATATGTTGTGTTTCTAAGAATAATAATCTATACTACATATAAAGCATATTGGACTCTCTCTCCAAAAAATTAAGATGTACAAAAAAGGATGCAAGGTTTACAACACTTTAAAGAAAGGAATTTTCATAATTACAACAAGTAAAGCGTTGTGTACAACAAAAACTAGCATGAATCGAAATTCAGACCACTTTCCTTAGAATTCTATATTAATAGCATTAAAAACACCCCTACACCCAATATTACAATCATTTAAACATAATGTACAACACTTATTCTACATTAATAACATTAAAAGCATCTCTACACCCAATATTACAATCATTTAAACATAATGTACAACCCTCATTCTACATTAATAGCATTAAAAACACCCCTACACCCAATATTACAATAATTTAAACACAATGTACAACCCTCATTCTACATTAATAGCATTAAAAACACTCCTACACTCAATATTATAATCATTTAAACACAATGTACAACCATCATTCTACATTAATAGCATTAAAAACACCCATACACCAAATATTACAATCATTTAAACATAATGTATAACCCTCCATCTTAACCTAGACACGAACCTGTGACCAAGACTTGACTCAATAAAACTCGACTCGATACGCAAGGTTGTGAGCTCAAGCTCACGTCATCCCTTGTTTCGCGACTCAATAACAACGACAACAACAAAAAGAAAGAAAATGATAGCAAACAATTATTTAGCTTCTTATTTATTAGTTTTAATCTTTATTTAATAAAAAAAAAACTCTCGAAAATTCATGTACTTATTCCCCACTGTCGCTAGAACGACAAAAAGGTGGTGGGTTTTCCTACCTTCGACCGCCAGTATCAACAAAACGAGAGAGAGATGGTTTTGGTGATGAAATCGAGCTATGGTGGTGTTAATCGTGGTGTTGGGAGGTGTTTCTTGGCGCGTGATGTACGTCAAAATGATGGGGAGGTTGTAAGGAGTGTGGTGGTGGCGGCGGTGAGTTTAAGTGGCCGGTTGTGGTGTTTGTTTGGCCGAAAAAACGACTGGAGAAGAAGAAGAAATAGGATGCGGCTGGTTTGAGAGAGAAAGAGTGTCAAACCATAAGTGAGGGTATAATGAGGTTTATATAGGAAGGTGTTTTGGACCTTGTGTGAACCATATTGCACCCTTAGGGACTAAGATTGTAAATATATGCTAGGGTGGGAAGTGTAGTTTACCAAATCTTTTAGTATTTCGTTCTCGAGGCAAATTTAGGTGTTGGAATGACTTCCCGTGACATTTTTATTAATTCTATCGAAAAATTTTATTTCTGGGTACCCGTCGCTGCAACGCGCGGGTACCCTGCTAGTAGTAGTAGTAATAATAATAATAATAATAATAATAATAATAATAATAATAATAATAATAATAATAATAATAATAATAATAATAATAATAATAATAATAATATGTCAAATATAACTAAAAATATATTTAAAAGAAAAACTTTGAACCGGATCAGGGTTTCTTGACCCATTAGAGCATGTGGTATGGTGGCATTGCACTTGAGTTATACCTTAACTCCGGCTATGTTAAGGGCAAGTTACCATACCATCCAAGTGAGTTAAGGGGTTGCGTTAAGGGGCGAGTTATGCCCATAACGTTGCGTTAAGGGTGTGAGTTAAGGGTGAGTTACTACACCGTGTGTTGAGTTATGATAAGGGTTTTTTTAGAGAAAAGTGGGGCCCAAAATATTGAGTTATGGTTGAGTTATGATAAAGCTAATGTGGTACTGACGTGGCGCTACATTAAGTTATAACTCGAGGTCATTGTACCCAATGCTCTTAAACAACAAGCATCTTTAAAAAACCTAAAAACTTGTTTGCCCCAAATTAAAGAACCCAACAAGTAAACTTTCTTGCATCTCTCAGTAAAAAAAAAAAAAAAAAAAAAAAAAAAAAAAAAAAAAAAAAAAAAATGGAAATTTGTGTTTAAACAATATAGGTTGGATCCATAAGTGAAGATTTTTGTTATCTGATGATTCAATGCTTATAAGCACACCTTAAAAATAAGCACCTCATTTTCTTGAAATAAGGTATTAATGAGAAAGCTAATTTCTATATATTTTTAGTTTTTTTAGGTTAGATATTATGGTCATTCTAAATATCTCAAATAAGCATTTAGTTTGATGAAATAAGCTTTACGGGTCTGCGAAAATCTGATGATTCGACTTTCGTATAGATGTAATATTGGTATTACCTACTGTAGTGCAATTTAAATTTTAATGATTTTTGAAACCAGAAGTTATGTAATACCTCAAAATCTAAAACAAGCAAAATGACCAAAATGCCCCTAAGTTTAAGAATTTATATTAACATTTAAATAAATACCAATAAACTTTAGAAATTAGAATTTTGTAACAAATGATTACAATAAATTATGTATAAATAAAATTTGTACATTTTTATAAAAGTAAAATAATTTTTTATCATAATAAATAAATAAAGTCAGTTTATATATATATATATATATATATATATATATATATATATATATATATATATATATATATATATATATATATATATATATATATTATATATATATATATGTATTTAAATTAAGAAATAAATCCCAAATAAATAGGATACATGTATGATCTTTTAATTTGGACTTATCACAATAAATTTCAGCCCAAGATAAGTATTTTATCCATTGTATACCAATTATACACGTTTATTTATTTTATAAAACCCCTAACTGACTTTAATAATAAGTCGACATCTCTCGAAATCCCATTCAGTCGACCCAAGTTTTTCCACAGCTTCCAAACAATTTTCATGGTCTTTTATAAGTTCAAAAAAGATGAGAAAAATGTTGGTTCAAGTCTGGATTGATTAGGTGAAGCCTAGAGATTTAATAGTATCGATTTAAGCTAACCAAGAAGAAGAATTATTCTCCTTTAATTCACATGTTCTAAAATCATTCTGGTATTTTTCTATAACCCTATATATCATACATGATCTGTAGAAAATGTTTAAATCGAATCATGAAAGCTAAATTGATCATACGAATTAATATAGGTTAAAAACCCTAAATCGACTGAAAACATGTAATTAATTCATGCGATTTTTGTAAGCTTTATATATATTTTCTATTATGCTCTCTTACAGTTTATACAACATTAAAAAAATATGTTTTGTAAATTTTGAAGCCTAAATCTGTTTTGGTATTTATTTGGTAATCGGATAAAAAGAAAAGAAAGAGAAAAAGGACATCGTGGATTAGGGTTAGGGTTTTGGATTGGGAAACAGGTCATTAATGGTTTTTAAGGTTATATTTAATGTTGGTGATGATTGGGTAAATTTCGGGTTAGGGTTTGTGGATTTAATTTGTAAATCGATTTGATATAAAAGTGAAATGGTGTGTTTTGTAATTTTATAAAATTGTCGGGTTGGGGTGTTACAATTATGGTATCAGAGACAGGTTTGATCGGCGGATTCACAACCGTAGAGCTTAGGCTATGACCTGTGAGTATTAGGCCTTGCACCATAGAAAGTTATGAAACAACCTTTGAGGATTTGCTTTAGGATTCCCTTATATGAAACCTGAGTTATGACTGGTGAGGATTGGGTAGACTAGGATATCTACTTAAGTAGAATTGTTTCCGCATCACTCTGATTCGTGTTTCGGTCTTTAGCTAAGATGATAAGATCATTCTTTCCGAGGTTAGAAAGTTAAGCATGACCTAAAGTTCATTAATCTAATAAGTTTAGAAATGCCTTGAGGACTACACCATTTAAGTTTCGCTTTCTGATTTTGATTTCCATCTTTGACTGGTTGGCAATTAGTTTGATGTTTTCTGACCATTTGGAAGATTATTACAACCCTAAGTGTTTGACATATTCTGTGAAATTTTTCTGATTATGATTGGGTATATTAAGTTTTGACACTATTTGATGTTCCATAAACCTTTTTTATTCCTATGAGAGATCTGGAGGTTATTAGTCATGAGTATAGGAAATTGTCCACTCCATTATGATAATGAAGCTATGTTTAATAAGGTTTCCGTTGGAAGGTTATAATTCTGACAATAATCTGGGTATAGGTTGATTTCCCTAAGTTCTTTCTGTTAATAATGATTAGGACATTACATGATAATAAGGAAGATTGACAATGGTATGATTGAATCTTTAGAATATTAAGTTTTCTTTGAAAGTTTAGTATTATGACAATTCTTTGTAAGTTCGCTAAGTTTATGATTATGAGCATTTTGGTGAATTTGGAAGTATTGATGTTATATTAAGATAGATCTGTTAGATTTAGGTTATTTCTGATACGTTTCATTTTCCGTTAGACCTCATTGATGAGGATTGATTATGCTAAATTCTAGGAAGAAGAGAAGAATTCTTAGGTTACCATTAGGTTGTTTTATTCACGACTTGAGATAAAGTATGGTCGCTATGAGGTATATTTATATAATGCAAATATTATGACGTCTGGCCAACGTGATAATATTTCCATCATATAATGTACTCTCATTGTGAGCATATGATATCTTGGGAAGTGATTGAGGAGCATTAGATTTCTGCTAGTTGAATTATCCGCGATAAGTGAGACTTTAGGATTTATTCTATCCGTCTGTGCTCTGTTTTTATTGTTAGATATCTGAATAAGTTTGAATTCTCATCATATGTTTGTTGATCGTTTTTCATCCGTTAAGAGATTTAAAACTCATTATAGAGTTTCCTATTGTCTGAATTTCCGCACTCAATCTGTTTTCTGATCTGTTGCTAGTACGCATCCATTGAATTGATTTATGATTTGATTTGAATAAGATATGAAGTTATGAAGTTCTGATAAGAAAGATATGTCTGTCTGTTTGAAATCTGTGGAAAGATTTTCTGAGGGGAAGAAGTTGTAATACCTCAAAATCTAAGATTCTGTGTAGGTCTCATCCTCATGAATTCTGAGATTCAATTCGTTTTCGTCTGTTTTGTTTATTCAATTTCCGAGGACGGAAATTTCTTTTTAGAGGGGAAGAAGTTGTAATACCTCAAAATCTAAAACAAGCAAAATGACCAAAATGCCCCTAAGTTTAATAATTTGTATTAACATTTAAATAAATACCAAATAAACTTTAGAAATTAGAATTTTGTAACAAATGATTACAATAAATTATGTATAAATAAAATTTGTACATTTTTATAAAAATAAAATAATTTTTTATCATAATAAATAAATAAAGTCAGTTTATATATATTATATATATGTATTTAAATTAAGAAATAAATCTCAAATAAATAGGAAACATGTATGATCTTTTAATTTGGACTTATCACAATAAATTGCAGCCCAAGATAAGTATTTTATCCATTATATACCAATTATACACGTTTATTTATTTTATAAAACCCCTAACCGACTTTAATAATAAGTCGACATCTCTCAAAATCCCATTCAGTCGACCCAAGTTTTTCCATAGCTTCCAAACAATTTTCCTGGTCTTTTTTAAGTTCAAAGAAGATGAGAAAAATATTGGTTCAAGTCTGGATTGACTATGTGAATCCTGGAGATTTAATAGTATCGATTTAAGCTAACCAAGAAGAAGAATTATTCTCCTTTAATTCACATGTTCTAAAATCATTCTGGTATTTTTTCTATAACCCTATATATCATATATGATCTGTAGAAAATGTTTAAATCGAATCATGCAAGCTAAATTGATCATACGAATTAATATAGGTTAAAAACCCTAAATCGACTAAAAACATGTAATTAATTCATGCGATTTTTGTAAGCTTTATATATATTTTTTATTCTGATCTCTTACAATTTATACAACATTAAAAAATATGTTTTGTAAATTTTGAAGCCTAAATCTGTTTTGGTAATTATTTGGTAATCAGATAAAAAGAAAAGAAAAGAGAAAAAGGACATCATGGATTAGGGTTAGGGTTTTGGATTGGGAAACAAGTCATTAATGGTTTTTAAGGTTATAATTAATGTTGGTGATGATTGGGTAAATTTAGGGTTAGGGTTTGTGGATTTAATTTGTAAATCGATTTGATATAAAAGTAAAAGGGTGTGTTTTGTAATTTTATAAAATTGTCGGGTTGGGGTGTTACAAGTTAAGTACAGTGGCTATAAAAGTTGATAAGTGGGCTGTTTGGGTAACTGGTCAAAACATGATCACAGTTCAAGGCATGAAACAAAGGTAATAGTAACAAAGGCTTGCAACAAAGGTAGCGACTCACACGTGATTCGTTCAACAGACATGATCATACTTCAAGGCATTAAAGGCTCCAAGAAAGAGGTTGCAACAATGTTGGAACTTGTAGATGGCTTATGTTTCTTGGTTGTAAACCGAGATCCCTAACACAAACCTGCAACCCGCTAAACCCTCGCCGCCACCACCACCATCTAAATCTACGTGATGACTAACTAGCATTGTTAGTTATCTCATAATTGATGTAATGGTTTATTTTCAGTTTTACTAAATGTTTTTATATTCTTTGATACATGTTAAGAATTATTGTTTGAGTTGAATTATTGAATGTTACAACTTTTTGCATTTATATTTTGATATTTTCACGTTTTATTAACATTACATGAAACATTTACCACAATATCAAAACTCTAAATGTTTGCCATTAGAAAATTCCGTTGCTATGCGGGTACTCGCCTAGTTTTTTGAAAACTTAAAATTTCTTGAAAACTTAAAATTTATTTAAAGAAACACACAATTTAAGGAAACACACAAAAATATAAAAGTTGACTTGGGAATACATTAATGTAAAAGTTGACTTGAGAATACATGAAAATAAAACATGGTTTATTAATATACTAGACGAGTACATGTGCATAGCAACTTGATTGTAAAGTGGCATATAATTATAATTGTATTTTGGTTAAGTGTATTGTGTAACAAAAATATCAATATAACTATCTTGCGCTATAAAATCTTGTTGCTATGCACGAGTACTCTCGTCTAGAGTAATCAAATAAACCCAAATAACCTTTTGGGTCAGGTTAACCCACCAATTTCTATTATCTCACATAACAAGCCCTTCTTTTTCTTCTTCCAACTCTACGTCTTATTAACCGGTATGTGAAGAAATGTGTTTCTGAAAGAGCAAAAAGGGATTATCAGTTTCAGAGGCTAATATTATACCGGTAAAATCATATTAAGGGGGTGTATGTTTTTACCCTTTTTGATACTACTAGCCAAAATATATAAGCTGTTTGCATAGAACAACTTATTATGAGAAGGTTTTAAATAAGCCATGTGGCTTATATATATGGGTGTTTGTTTAAGCTTAGTTTTTTTAAAAACAACCAACGTTAGACACCATTAATAAGGTTTAGTGTTCAAAACTCACTAGTTACACATTTGGGGTGGCCAGGTTGTTAGGATCAAAGTTTATAATCCTAACATGTAAATGGAACGACATTTACGGGATTACATTAGCTATCTTGAAAGGCATAAACACATGGACTAGAAGCGTCATTATTGTAAAGTTGTGTGTTTGTTGACCTATTAATACCCCCTCCATACTTCCATGGAGGGGTGAGACTTAGTGTGTATTTTCACTCTTTATTTTTCATTCAATAAAACACCTAGTTTTCCCTTCTCTCTCTACTCTCTCTCTCTAACCATGGAAGTTATCTTCTTCCATGTTACCCGACCTCCCGAATCCACATAATCAACATATACATACGATCCGTCAAGTGGCATCAGAGGCAAGGTTGCATATTTGTTGATTTTGTGGTCAAATCTTGTCAAAAAATGTCATCTTTTATGCTGTTTAACCATGGTCCGTACTATTTTTCATCATAATTTTTGGTTATTACAGTTTTTGTTTGGTATCTAAATAGTCAAAAAAGTCCAAACTTTCTATAGCAGTTTCATATCTGTTTCGTGTGGCATACACTGTCCCAAGTTAACAGCTTTATGTAACTCATTTATTTTTGTGACTATTCGTACCAATATCTGTGGTTATCTTGTGGTCTAAAAGTGGTCATAAACGGTCTAAAATAGTCAAATTTTTTTTGGTTATTACAGTTTTTGTTTGGTATCTAAATAGTCAAAAAAGTCCAAACTTTCTATAGCAGTTTCATATCTGTTTCGTGTGGCATACACTGTCCCAAGTTAACAGCTTTATGTATCTCATTTATTTTTGTGACTATTCGTACCAACATCTGTGGTTATCTTGTGGTCTAAAAGTGGTCATAAACGGTCTAAAATAATGGTCAGAAAAAATGAACGGAAAACTCATCGGAATCTGGGTTATCAGACTGGTCAGAATCTTTGGTCGGATTAATCGCCGAAAAAATCGAAACTTCTTGTATAAGAAGTTCTCGAGAGGTACTTGTTATCGAGAACAGACTAGTTGTCGGGAACCCAATACCCTAAACTGTCGAAATAACATTCTCGAAAACAGGGTTCTCGATAACATGAATCAAGTTCTCGACAATCATGTTCTCGATAAATAAAAGTTCTCGATAAAGTTATGTTTTCGTTAAGTGGATTATTCTCAATAAGCAGAAAATTTTCGAAAATTTTTACAGAAGAGAAGATGTAGAAGTTGACCCGTTTGACCAAGACCATATACCAAATACCTATACTCATTGAACCTCAGTCTATAATCCATCATCGGTCCTAGATGAATACTGAAAACGAAAGGTAAATGTACAAGGTAGATGTGATACCCAACAGCCCACAACGACTAACTATCAAACATATCAACCAAACCTTAATCTCACCATCTCTCCACATCACACCGTACCAATCTACAAGACTCGGAACTGAAAATTAAATCTACAACGATCTCAATCATTGTTCACCTTTTTGCATCAATCTTTAAAAGATATTTGTGCGTGAACTTTTAGCATCACCGATCTATAATTTTTGAAGCTTAGCTTCTCTTTTATATCCGAAATGAAAGAAAAGATTTATAACAATATTGTTATAATCATTTCTTTGGTTCGTTGGTTCATTCAATGACAAACGAAAGCAACATCAACAAAACCTACCTGAGATCTTGTATTAAAATCTTGTAGCTGAAAATCTTGTGCGCAACTACTCGAACCAAGAACTAAAAACAAGAGAGGGTATGGTTGTTATTTGTTGTGGGTTAGTAGCAGTGTTTGTCTTGATAGTGATGATATGATTCGGTTAACTGGATGTGTTTGGATCTTGTATACGAATGGGAGAGAATAAGAGCAGTTGGGGGCGAAGGAGTTTATGTTTGTATGTAATTAGGTCAAATGCATATGAGCGTATAATTAGGGTATAGGATTGGTTTAATACCGCTTATCTGGTATTGGATTGGTGTTGGATTGGACTTTACAGCCATTTCGTTTGGGCTTCAACTGGGCTTACTTATCTTTTGGGCTAAACTTATTATGTATTTAATTAGGATGAAAGGTATTGGGCTGCAAAATTATATCAAATAACATGGGCTGAATTGTTATCATTCAAATGTATATTAATACAGTGTTTATTTTGATATAATATTTGGCGAAATGGAGTGGTATCTTTGGTTGTACAAATTTTCAGGGGGATACATTTTTGACAAGATCGGGATCAACCATTATCAAAGTTTTCATTTTTAACCATCAAAAGGCTAGTTTTGAGCATTTAACCGCAAGATGTGACTACGGCGTTAATTCTTTATTATTTATTTGAGGTTGAAGTGGAATATCATGGGTGCGTGCACTTAGTATCTGAAGATATCGGGGTTGGTTGGATGCATGATTCTTCGAGATCCTTGTTCGAGCTTTTATCCGTACAAATGACAATGGATTGAGTTGTCTAGTTATACCTGATGTAAGGAGTTACGTTGTTGTGCTCATAGTGTATAGCTATCACTTTAAAGGAGTTATGTTGTAGTGCTCAAGTGTCACCAAATGATGTGGATAATTCGAGAGAAGTTCCTATACAATTAAGGATGGTTGGATGGGTATATGATTCTACCTTTATTGAAATTCTCAGTATTGGTTCTTAGTCAGACAATAGTGCAAGTTTAAGTCACAAGTTCGGGTTATTTTACTTCAGTCTCAAGTTCGTCATATTGGGTTTTCTCCATCAATAGTCACTACAAAGAGCTGATATAATGATAATGGGGTCGATAAAGAGTTAGTTGAGAGGAGTATAAAAGAGTAGTGATGTTTATCAGCAGTTGATTCTCACGGGCTATTTATGATACTTCACACATAATCGGTTAGTTAGACATATGGGGTTACGCTGCCTCCGTTTCCATCGTAAACATAGTATGTATGCTTCTGATTCAGCGAAGACATCGTGGGGGAAGAGAGAGTGGGTGTTCTTTGCCTTATTTGACTATTCTTGACTTCTTTGCGAAAACACTCATTTTCCACGAGGTTATGCAATTAGGGGGAAGAAATGTGCACATCAGGGACGCATAATAGACTCACGTGATCGAGCTTACAATTTTATTACTACCGGAGAGACGTCCGCAGAGATGATCAGTGGTTCAGTTTTGTGATTTTGGTGTAATCATTTCAACTCTCGCAGGGTGTAAAGTGTGAAGTTGTCTACTTAAGTGAGAAGATCTTGCTGATTTCTTGCATGTTACCCCCGAACGGAGCTTCCGCATTGAGTACAACTGTGATTAAGTGACTAGTCAGATTTGCTTAGTGTGGTTTACGGTGTCATCTACAAATTCCGCTGCGTACTCAAAACTTCAATAGTTAGAAGACATGTGGACTACATCAAAGTTTCGAATCTGCTGAAGACGGTTGTCAGTTTGGGGGGAAGCTGATTCAGAAACTTCGCCAAAAAGAAGTGTATGAAGAAGCCGCTAAAGACATGCAACATGAATTGGGGGGAAGTTGATCCATTTCATGCATATTACATCATTTGCCTACAAGTGAAGATAAAGTTTTTCAAGCCGAGGTACAAGATGAAGACAAAGAGCGTCAACTGTAGTCATCCTCAGCATTTGAAGAGCTTATGAAGACCTTTCTTTATTCTTATTTGTACTTGTAGGAAATGTTGTAAGTAATCCCTTATGTCGCCCCATTGGGGGAAGATTGTTAGGATCAAAGTTTATAATCCTAACACGTAAATGGAACGTCATTTACGGGATTACATTAGCTATCTTGAAAGAAGTCCAAGAATGGTGAAAGATTAGCGAGGCTTTGGGATCTTCCTGAAGCGGTTTTCAAATAATCATTTATGTGTAGTTATTGTTGTTCTTGCACCATTAGGTGGTTTTTTCCTATTGGTGTTATTGGCTATGTAATAGTTTAGTTATCATATGGCATGTCATATGATTAGAGGCTGTTCAAGCTATGGCTTGAGGTTAATGTGACAATCAGTCACATTCCATTGTTCTTATCGGAACTTTTGGGTCATTAATATATTTTACCGGGGAATCGTCCCTTTTACCCAAAAAAAAAATCTTGAAAGGCACAAACACATGGACTAGAAGCGTCATTATTGTAAAGTTGTGTGTTTGTTGACCTATTAATACCCCCTCCATACTTCCATGGAGGGGTGAGACTTAGTGTGTATTTTCACTCTTCATTTTTCATTCAATAAAACACCTAGTTTCCCTTCTCTCTCTACTCTCTCTCTAACTATGGCTTTCATCTTCTTCCACCAAACCCGACCTCCCGAATCACAATATCAACATAAAACTACGATCCAACACAGGTAGAAACGGTCACGAGGATCAGGCCACATACATTTGCCTTCCCCGGGTAACCTATAGACACGGAAAACATCATCCGTTTGCGTATAAAAATTACAATTTTTTAAAGATGTTTATGTACTTTTTTGTCATTTTGCCTCATTAAGTCTAATAAGCTAACCCAAACACTAAGAATGAGCTCATGAGCTCCTTACGAAATATAAGCTTTTAGATAAACACTCCCTTATTTTCATATTTAAGTCAGAAAAAACTCAGAATAAGATCATAAGTGATTAAGAGCCTAGTGGTAACGGTTCGGAATCCCAATTAGAGGAGTTCAAATCCCGCCAGTTGCAAACTCCTTGCGGGGCCACCCGCGGCACCCATATAATCTACAATTGTGGTGGTTTGTGGAGTTCCGAGTTTAGCTTCCATGTAACCAAAGGAGACTCTGATAGGAATTCCCTCGTACCCAAAAAAGTAAGCTGGAAAATTGAGCTTATGAAATATAAGCGAATAAAAGACAATTATACTCTTAGCCATTTTACCATCACTAACTAACACAAAAACTTGAGCTTATAATGAGTTTACTTTAGTAAGCTAGTTTAAACACTCAGCATGAGCTTATCAGCTTCCTAAGTTATAAGCTACTTGTAAAACCTTAAACATAAGCGTAGACAAATACCTCTAAGAGTTTTTACGTAACCAATTCTTAACACAAAAAATGTTTATATGATAAATAAAGTAATAAACTAAGGTATAATTTTAAACATAAGGGTATATTGGTATTTTTTAGTATTTAAGACGTTTTATTCAGCACAAAAACAAAATACTATTCAGAGTATCCTATCTTATTCTAATCACTTTGTTCTCATTCAAACAGATACTATATCTAAAGCTCTTAACAGAAGAACGTGCGACCTCTTCGGGCGATAAGTGCTTACTTTCCCATAAAAATGGTTGTCGGAGGTTCATCTAAACTTCCTGCACCATCAGAAGTAGATATCGGTGGAGAAGGCAGAGGTTCCAAAAGGCTCATGAAAGATACAAGAAACAATGTACTCATATCATCTGCAAATGCAGTCATGTCCAATGACGATCTTTTAATCGAAATATGACTACTATTACCAGCTATCTCACTTTTTCTCTATAAATCTGTATCCAAACAATGGTTATCTGTCATTACATGCCCTACTTTGACTCTACAACTTAGCCAAAAGCCTAACATCGATCCTCCTTCCGGTCTCTTTTTATGGGGGCCTGAACGCATAAGCAAAAGAAATATGTTTGAATATGATTTCATTTCATTTGATATCAGAATTCCTTACAAAATATCAATTTTCTTTCGTTTGAATGACATTTTGCAGTCGTGCAATGGTTTGCTTCTTTGTTATATCAATCCTGATAAGTTTTATGTTTACAATCCTTGTGTTAATCTGTTTAAGATGCTTCCGTAACCCCCTACATCTATTACTGATGGTGGTATTAAATTGGTTTTTGATCCTACAAAATCACCCCAATACAAAGTTGTAAATGCTGGACTTAAAACTGATGGTGATGGTGGTTCTTACATTCAAATAGAGACTTACTCTTCGAAAACAGGGAGTTGGAGTGTTTATGATAATCGATTTCCCTTAGGCATGTTTAATGGTTTTGAAGATGGGATATATTCAAATGGTGCCATTCATTGGCTAAATTTTGAGATATGTTTTCATGTCAAGCTGGATATCCTTGTAGACCATCCAGGTTTAACAACTATACAACTCCCTGTAAAATTGGATGGAAATCTGTTTTGTGATCATAATTTCTTTGAATCTCGTGGCTGTTTACTTCTTGTTTGCAAGGATTGTCCTGATTCCCATCAGTTGAATATTTTTTAGATGAGCAATGGGTATTCTGAATGGTCGTTGTAGTACCATGTTAATCTTGATGACATTATGATGCCATTTCCTCAAGACTGGAGGATTCATTCGAGTGTTTGGTGTATCGTTTTGGGAGAAAGAGAAGAGGATTCTTTTATGGTCATTGTATCATATGAAAAGGTGTTACAATACAAGATCTTGCTAAAGACTGTTCACACGTTCTTTGATTTGGAATCAAGTCATGATAGCTTTCTGACTCCGTTCACTGCATCTTTTGCTTGTGTGTGATTCTAATTTAGGTATGAGTTTATAATGTTACTGCATAAGATTATATGCTCAAATTTCTTTTCATGATACTATTGGTACCTCCTAATTACTTAGCTATATATACTGTTGATGCTTCAAGAACTCTTACGATTCACAGTTGACAACCCATTGAATATTGTTGGTACGCTCTAATTGCTTAGCTAAGGTGTCTACTTAAAATAATGGTCATAAGTTGGTAGTAGCACGTAATTAAGATGTACCAGGAGCATGATTTAAAATCAACGTGGGATCATAACCCTTGCTTTATACCCAAGCAGTTCCTACACATGGAAGATGTGTGCAAGTGCAAGAGAGGAAGGGAGCGTGTCCTATATGGAATTCTATATGGAAGATGATGCTTTAACTACCAATGCATCCCTTTTTCCCCTTTAGAACCCTAAAAGGGTGTTTGGCTTGTGGGATTTCTTGGATCTGGAATTGAAACGCAATCCCATATGTAATTCTATAATGTGTTTGGTTAGGAAAGTGGCAGACTTGAAATTCCTTGATAAGTTGGATTTTAAAAATATTTGCCTCTATGCAAGGACTTTTCAAATTTCTGTAACATGTATGAGAACATAATTTGTAGAAGTGTAAAAATGGATAAAAATACCCTACACGTTTTAAGAAAGTTTTTTTTATCATTTTCTGGTTCACGTGTATATCATCGGTCCAAACCTGTGTGCTCATTGTATGGCTCAAGGATTAGAATTTGTTTAGATTAACACGCTTATGATGCAAGTTTCATTTCTTTGTAACACCTGTCTAAAATCAAGTTGGTCTAATAGCACCTCCAAACATGTATACTTGTTATGAACTCAATTTTTTACTAAGCTTACTGATTAACCCGCATTTCAGGTTCTAAACATGAAGCTGTACGCAGAAGAGAAAGTGACTTGGCACATATGGAATTTTTTGTCTATCATCTGTATGTGACTATTGTACACTGACTCGTAGTAGTGAATTAGTGATTGAATCTTAAATATGACTCCTCTACATTTAACTAGTTACTTTTTTCGTTTTGGTTTCTTTCAATTCTGACTTGTGATATCTTGGTTCTTTTTGTCAATTCTTGTGATTTGAAGAACCGCTATGTGTTTGTTCACTACTGAATTATCACCATTGCCTTTTTAAATAGTTAACTTCAAAAGAAAAGCACTACACAATCTCTTTGGAAACTATGTGAAATTGTATAACCATTGTCTACTTGAGTTATTCATTTGTGTTCGTCCCTGGTTTCTGGGTTTTTTTTATGGGTGTTTCTATGGTTTTTAGGGGCTAGCACTACAAAAATCCCCTGCCTTAACGCCCCTACTACTGCTGTGCAGCCTTTCCTCAGACACAATATCTTGAGTAGCTATGATGGAGACCACATATGCATGTACAGGGAATTTGTTGCAGACTATTGGCCAATAACATTAGATAATGACTTGTTGATGATCTGGGCCAACTCTTTACTGAATTAACACATAATTAACAGGTCAAGACGCGTAGTTTTTGTGTATTAGAATCTTGACTACGATTCATGAAACAAAATAAGTTACGTTTACGTTTGAGAGGTCTGCTGGCTCTCCAATGATGCAAAATAAGTTACAAAAATAATATGCTAATGAGTTCAAATACGCGTGGGAGAACAGGAAGTTTGTCGATGGCCTATTTCACATGAACGATAGAGAGTCAGAATACTCGTAAACATAGTCTAATATACAGAGATATGCCTTGTGTAGAGGGGCGTGTATCTGTTTAACTATACTGATTCTATGAATTTAATGCATGAATAGTTCATTTAACATGTGAAGTTGACGACACCTTGCAAGTTTGATGCCACCTCACCTACAGTTATCTCTATAAATTTAGAAAAGATAAAGAAGAGTAACGGTATAGCATGACTACATTAAGTGAAGCCTACAAAGCGACAGCTGATGCAAATCCCAATCCAAAGAGAGCAACGCAAATTTCAGGTTTAAACCACTGTAAAATGGAACACACATACATGATTTTATTACCAAGTATAGGTAGGAATTTCGATCGTGTTATAAATGGGTCGATCTGAGTCAGATGGTTCAAACGGGTTAGACGTTACCAATAACGTAATTTTAATTCATATAATCTACTAAATCTATTATTTTAGAAAACCAGACTTTTTTTGAAATACTTTTTTTTTAGTTTTTGTAATCTTAGATAACACACTGATTGTTCATAAGAAAATAGAACTTTGCATACATGCAACGATAATGGTCAACCAAATCCCGTTTGACCCGTAAAAAAAGTACATGTCACCAACCCGCTTGACCCACCCATTTTGCCACCTCTATACGCAAGACTCACACTCGTTGATGGCTTACAACACTTTGGACATGTTAGAGTATTGGCTCAATAATATAATATGCAAGTTGATAAAGATATCAAATCTTTAGAAAGATATGAAAGATTCAGTGGATATGCAAGTTGCTGATTTTTTCAAGTTGAAGTGCAACTTGAGATGGTTTTTGAGCCTATAAATAGAGCTCATTCATTTGAAGCAAGGCACACCAAAACACACACAATCATCATTGTTGTGTACTTAGTTCTTCCTCTTTAGTTTTTAGCTTGTAATATGTTTCTTTAAGCAATATATAAGAAAGTTTGGTGTTACATTCTCTAGTTCTTTTCATATTGTATAAATTTTCAATACGCCAGTTTGGTGTTACATTCTTTAGTTCTTTTCATATGAAAGTGGTTTTTGTTGTGTTCTCAAATTTTTCTTAGGAAATAAAGTGAAAGTAAAGGAATGAAAGTGGGAGGATTTTGCATAAAAAACTTTCACCCCACTTTTGGTGTGAAAGTCAACTTTACTTCCTTTTTCATTTGTTTATTCACTTTTACTTTACTTTTTCACTTTCTCTTTATTTTTTTCTTGAGAACACAGTGTAAAACTTTCACCACACTTTTGGGGTGAAAGTAAACTTTACTTTCTCTTTCTTTCATTTACTTTCTTTTTCTTCTTAGGTGTTTGGCTTGTGAGACTTTTTTTGATCTGGAATTAAAATGTAGTCCCATATGTAATTCTATAACATGTTTGGTAAGAAAATGGTAGAATTACATCTCCTTAATTAGTTGGAGTTATAAAATCCTTGCATTTATGCAAGGATTTATTAAATTTCTATAACATGTATGAGAATATAATTTGTAAAAGTGTAAAAATGGACCAAAATACCCTGCACTTTTGAAGAGAGCTTTTTTATCATTTGCTAGTTCATGTCTATATCATCGCTCCAAACCTGTGTGCTCATTGTATGGCTCAAGGTATTAGAGTCTGTTTAGATAGCACGCTTCTGATGCAAGTTTCATTTCTTTGTAGCACCTTTTGCCTAATATCAAGTTGGTCTAATAGCATATCCTAATATGTATACTTGTTATGAACTCAATTTTGTACAATACTAAGCTTATTGGTTAAGCTGTGTTTCAGGTTCTGAACATAAAGGTACCGAAGTATGGGAAAGTGACTTGCCATCCATGGAATTTTTTTGTCTATCATTTGTATGTGAATGTGTTCATGATGAGTAAAGAATGTTTATTAGAAGTTGTAACTAAGAGTGTTGTACACTCGACTTGTAGAAGTTATTATATATACGTATCTCAAATATGGCTCCTCTACATTTAACAAGGAGTAAATTTCTTAAATGAACCTTTTATACAAGTAATTTACAGATATAAATCTCGCACATAAAATTATCCAAAATGAACTTTTTATATATTATCCGTTAGATGTATTACTAAATTAATTTCTAACCGTTAGATATAGTAGACGTGTATAAAAGTAATACTAGGCGAAATATAGGTGAGGCCTATCAATATTCAGAAAGATGGGCAAGGAGTAGGCGAATGCCGGGCGAGGTGAGTGTTTAGGCGAGGCATAGGCGAGGCCCAGGCGAGGTGAGGGTGTCTTGGGCGAGGAGCTAGGTGAGAGGGTTAATTCGAGTGGCGTTGAGTTTGGGCGAGTACTGAGCAAGAATGTGGGCGAGATTATGAGCAAGAATCTTGGGAGGATCTGGCCAGGTGGAGTTAAGTCTAGGCCAGGATGGAGTTGAGGTTGGGCGAGGTGGGTTAAATGCAATCTATCAAATAATAGTCTAGTGACTTTTTACGGATTATCAATTAAAATAATAGTCTAGTGACTAGTACAATCTATCAAAAGAGAAAAGCTACTAGTAGTTGATACGTGGGGATCGCACCCTCGCAACAGGTTTTACTTCTCAAGGGATCTCGAGAAGCTTACAACCCCCACCAGGCAGTGTACCTGATCGTTGTAGTATAGTATAGTGACAAGTACCGGGGGATTGATCATTCAACTCAAGAATAGTGTCGCTAGGATTAGAAAGCCTACTAAACTAGGTCGAGAGGTGAGGGGTGATTCTTTTTGTATTTTTATATTTTTATGAAAGCAATTAAAAATCTCGGGTTTTGAAGGAGTGGGCAGAATTAGTTGCTAGCCAACTAACCCAATTAATCTAAAAATGCAATCAAAATAAAATAACAAAAATGAAAATACAACTATTATACTAATATAGTGGTAACAATAATTAGGAAAGTTGTGTTTACTCAGATTTCATTACTCCCTAGATATCTTTTACAGGTTGATAGCTTGTTACAATTGCATGGATGACGGATCATATTCCTTAATACTAGTCGTAGCGCCGTGTATAATATTCCCTAACTCTATAGGATCCTACTTCACTCCTATGTCGAGCGTTAGAAGCTCCTAACATGGGATCATTAGAATTCTCCTACGCATTAAATACAACCAAAAATCGTAGTACACCTCCAATCATGTTTCTTAAGACGTTCAAGCAAGTTACCAATGGAAGTCTGCCAGTTTTCTTATGCCTAACATCAAATAAAATCATCCATAACAGTTATAAACAAATAATCAACCCATAATCAACATCTAGGTTTCACTACATCTGAGCAAACACAATAAAGATCTAGCCTAATATGTTAAATAAAAGACAAGTGTAAGATATAATCAAACAACACATAGACACATTGAATGATTTGAAGGAATACTTATCTTTAATTGGACATGAAAGATTCAAGGGGTTGAAACCCTTGAAAAGCTGATAAAATTCGGACTAGGGTTTATTCCCTCAAAGTTGCACCCCAATGAATGAAATTTGAAAAACTATATATAGATTATACATCGTGACGGCGTCATGTGTTAGCCTGTGACGCTGTCAACTCGCCGCCATAATAAAATCGTATTGCCTAGATCTATTTGTGACGCCATCATGTGTAAAAATGCTCTGGGCCGTTACTAATGTTTGGACCCTGACGGCCTTGGGTGACGCCGTCAGGTCCTAGGCTTAAAAACTCTCTGGATCGTCACGTGTATTTTCCACTTCCACCTCTTTCGTAACTCTTGACACCGTCATGTGGAGAGTCTTGACACCGTCAGGTACTTTTCCAGCAAGGAAAATTGAGACTTTGTCGTTTTCTTCACTTTTATGCTAAAAAAACGTCAAAAATGCTTCCTTTTCCAGATTTCTCTCCAAAAGTACCTAAAAGGGCAAAAGGAACGATTTAGGGCAATATATGATCAAATAAACACAAATTCGGGCTTAAATGACCCCTTAAAAGCGGTACACTTTTCGCCTCATCAAATACCCTTACACTTGAGATTTGCTTGTCCTCAAGCAAATGCGCTTTTATTCTAATCAAAATACATGTTAGGGGTCATTTAATACTAATATAAAAGTAATTACAACAAATAATAGTTCCACTAAAAACCAAAGACAAGCACGGAGGTTGATGAGTGTGTAAATACTCATCATTTTTACCTTTTCTGAGCTGCCAAAACATCTAAAAACACTCAATATTGAATCAAAATAGTGAAAATATCCCAAGAAAGTGTTTTACATGTTGCAAATGCAAAATAATCAAAAACAGATGAAAAATGCATAAAGTTTGCAAAATTAGCAGTTTCAGTCCCTCATCTTTCAAAAGTTGTCAAATCTAGTCCCTGGCTGTTCTAAAAACTTGAAAAAGTCACCAAAGGTCCTTATAAATCAAAAAGTTACACAATTAGTCCTTTGGTGCAAAGTTTCACAAAATGTCAAGTTTAGTCCCTGAACTTTGGAAAATTGTCAAAAATGGTCCCTAGGATATTAAAAACTATGAGAAAAACAAATTTTGTCCTTGCACTAACCTTTTATGGCAGGATTGGTCCTTGGTGGAAAAGTTTGGTGAAATTACACAACTGGTCCCTGAAGTTTGAAAGTTTGGCAATTTTAGTCCCTGGTGAAATTTAAATGGAAAAATCAGTTTTGGTCCTCACACTATTCATCATATGGCATAAATGGACCTTATGGAAACTTTGGATGATTGCCAAATCTCACCCCAAACTTTCGACAAAATTATAAAACTAGTCCTTGTGAAATTAAAAACCAAACCGGACCTTATTACTACTCCAAACCAATAAAAACCAAAACCAATCCAATACCAAGCCCACCTATCCTACGCCCATCTACAATCCAGCCCACCCACACCCATTTTATAATAACACCGGGATCAACGTTTGACCTCGGTCAAACCAAGTCAAAAAACCTACCCCAGCCTTCTTCTTCCCCCTTCCCCCACAACCTGCCAAACTCCACCACCCCCCACTTGTATTAAATGCATCATCACAAACGCACCACCCTCACCCAACTAGACAACCCACAATTAATGCTTTCCCCCCTTACACGCTAAAACAGTCCCAATTGCTCTTATTATTTTTTGGCGCGAAAGAATTTTCAAAGGTAGAGATTGGTTTAAAGTGATCCAACGGTTCAGATTATTGATGAGATTTACTCAGAGGCTCAAAAGAACCCTAATGGACATCTATAAAAGGCAGAAGAAAGCAAGGAAGCAAGTGTGTAGTTAATTAAGTATTTTTAGTGTCGAATTTAAATTAAGCTTTCAATTTCAGTGTAATTTTCTAATTCTAAGCATTGTAGTAGTAATTTTAGTGTACTTTAAATCTTTTCAAGTAATAAAAATCAAGGTTTCAGTTCTGTTCTTTGTCATTGCAATTTTCTCAATTTTTGCATTTCTCAATAAGCTCAATTGTCACTTGAATCAAGAATCATGGACTGAGATAGGCTCACTTAGGTTCCTTGAGCTTGTTAAAGCTTATAGAGACAAGTAAAACTCAGTATTACTAGAAAAAGATCAAAAATATAAAAAAGTCAAACATAGTCAACTGTCTTGTTTTGAGTTTGATTGCAGGTATTGAGAAGCATTTGTGGACAAGCTTGGAAGTGGACTTAGCCTATCTAAAGATAGGCATCAGTGGAAAACCCCTTATTCATGCTAGGGGTGATTTGTAAGATTTGCTTGTTTTGAATTTCCTCTCAAAACTTAATATCTTATGATTTCTGTGTTTGCTTGCTAGTTTGTGTGATTTGTGTTTATTAGGTGTTATTAATTAAGATTGTGTATTGAAATTAGTAGCTTATACTTCGTTTTCTTTTAATAATCATAATCCTTGTTTTAACTGCCTTATTAGCCATAGTATTATCTACTTATGTATTAGTGTATGCAACCTGTGTTTCTAAGTTTAAATCAACCTTGTGAATCATATTAAAGAATTTGGAAACAAGTTTGTGGAAGAAACAAGTTAATATCATTAAAAGTCTTTCATAACAGTGTTTAAAAGGGTGTTTGGATTTAGTAATTTCACTGTGCTCTTGAAGTTTTTATTGGTTAACTTTGGGTGAAAACTTTTTCTCAGTATCAAAATAGTTCAAACAAACCTTAATATTGGGTGTCATAAAGGAAAAAAGTCAAGATCCAACTCATTGTACCCTCACAGTTAACTGTGAGGGATTTGGCACTCAAAACTTTGTGTACTAGCTCATTAGTGATCACCATCAACAATTTTAGTTTCCTTTTAGCTTGTTAAGTCACAATTAATCAGTTGAGTAAGAATAAATCTCACATTAGTCAACTAAGGAACAAAAAGGTGAAAAGTCAAAATTGCTTGTCTCAGTTTTTGCGAAAATGGTGTGATTTGTTTTGATTTTTGAACAAAGATCTAGGACTTGAAATTTCTAGGATTGGTAGTCCCCAGCTCCACTTTAAAGTCTCACCATTGTTACATTTTTAAGAATTTTTCTCTGGGCCCCACAAAGCTTGAAACACACCTGCAGGGAAGAAGACTTCCCCTGCACCAGCATACCATCACAACACCACCAACTTTGGTGGTGGCTGCAGCCCACCTCAGTGGGACCCAGTGGTTCATTTTTGGTTTTCCCAACCCCCTCCTACCAGGGTACAAGAATTGACCCTTGGTTTGACCTAGGAATCAGTGGACCCCACCTGGAATCAGTCCTCAAGTTTGTCCCATTTCTGTGTTAAGTTCAAGTTTTCTAAGTGCTTATTTGTAACTTAATAACTTATCAGTGATCATTGCTTGTTGTTTCTGGCTCATTTTACTCAATTTAGCTTATTTGTACCTAGTTTCATCATTGTGGACCCCACCTACACTCATTTGAGCTTATTTGTCTACTTGGTCAAAAAAAGTCAAACTGCTTAGGTCAAGGGGGTGCACACAGCTTATTTTTAAGCTTTGTAAAAAGTTGTTTCACAAAAGTATCTTTTTTTCATCTTATATTTAGCTGTCAAAAAGAAAAACTCCAAAAAATCAAACATAAAAATAGTGATAGCTTCTATTTAATAGAAACTATATTTTTCATTTTTCATTTCAGCTTATTTATAAGCACTTTTCCATTTTTATAATTTTATAAATTTTCTAGTACCTTTAAGTATTTAAAATAATTTTTTTAGATTTTTCCTAATCTGTTTACTATTTATTAGATTTAAAACTAGTTTAAATAATTAAATAAGTTATATTAGTTATTAATTAGTTTTCTTAAATTTTTAGTAACAACAGTAGGTTTTTATAATTTTTCTAAGGTTTATAAATTAGTTAAGACTTTTAGAAAATATATTTTTAGTTTCTACTGTTCATTTTCCATTTTTCTTATTTAAATTATTTAAATTAGATTTAAGTTAATTAAAAGGTAATTAATTAGTGGATTAGCCTTAAACATAATTTTTAGAAATTTTTATAATTTTGTAGGATTCCTGTGATGGTTAAATAATTTTATAAATTTTCTCATAATTTTCTAAGTTAATTTAGTATTAATAGTAATTTAAAATAGTTTAATTAGTTTAATTAATATAAATAGTTTTTAGTTAATAAAAAACTCATAAAAAGACAAAAATATTTATTTTTATTTTTTATACTTTCGTCAATTTCTTTTTAAGGTTTAGAAAATATTTTTGCAAGTTTTTAGTTTAATTTGTAATTTTTGTAATTTTTAGTCAATTTAAATTAGATTTTAAATAGTTTTATTAATTAAATAATATTTAAATATTAAAATAATCATTTTTATTATTTCATTTTCATTTTAAATTTCTTTTTAATTTTAAGTTTTCAAAAGTTTCATTTGCACCCCCTGTAGTTTGTAATTTACCAAATCCCACTTTTCTGTCTGTTACGTGATCCAAATTGTAAATTTGTGCATATATCTGTATATATGTTATTTGTGAATATCATATCTGTGTACAAATACCAAAATATCAGTAGCAAAATCAATTCCATATCATCTGGGCTACTGTCCTCAGTGCCACTCATTCCTAAACGATTTCAAATAGCACCATTTCAATCTCGCTGGGACTTAACGACCCGGGGACACACTATACTATCACCGGAGAATTGGAACTAGGCTGTCTTTGACTTACTAACCTTGGTCAATAATATCTGACTGCTTTTACCCCAATCAAAATTTGGCGCCGCTGCCGAGGAGGTTGTTGCGTGTTTTAAAAAATCGTTTTAAGTTTAGTGGTTTTCAAAACCCTCCCTGTACAAATTTCACACAAATTTGTAAAAAGTTTTTGTAAAAATATAATCATATCAAAAAGTTCATTAACACTTTTCCTAAAGTGTTAAAAACACCAAAAAATTCAAAAAAACAACAAAACAAACTGTGAAGTTAAATTACTTCATTTTCTTTAAGATTACAACCTGAAACAGTTGGTTTAAGGTAAGTTCTGACATTAAATTGCGAACTGAAGAGGAAACCTATTTACTTCCTCCCGCCAGCCTGCGAGTAATCTTAAAAGAACGATTTCGGTTAACAAATCAGTTCCAAAAATATTTCCCAAGTTTTCTGCACACACACCCATAAGCCTAAAACAGTTTTTCAAATTAATAAATACATAAAATCTTACCACCGCAAACCAAGGCTGAACACCTACCAACTGGGGGTGTGGACATAATAAGTTCCCAAACTTAAGATAAAAACTTGCCTTTATATCCCTGTGAGTGGTGTACCTTTTTTTAAAGAAGCCATTCACTTGTGATAATTGGTTTAAGTTCACTGTGGTTTTGCCTCGATCTTGTTTTGAAAAATTATTTTTAGTGCATGCGCACTCGGTCACAAACAAAACGTAAACATCAGAAAAACGTTCCCGAGCTACGTACTGTTACACAAGAACCAAAAACCGAAATGGCCGCTGGGCCACCACCACCATTACCACCCCCTGACCCTCCCAGGGATGTGCCAGCTCCCGATCTCCGAACGATGGAGGAGTTGTGCCAGCCTACCATGCAAGGGCGGGGTGGGCCTATTGCACCACTCACTATTGAGGCTACGGACTTTGGCCTCAAGCACCACATGATCCAACAAGTCCAGAATTCGTGTCAATTTCACGGATTACCAGGTGACGATGCTAACAAGCATCTTGACAAATATCTTACGGTCACCCAAAGCATGAAACAGCATGGTGTCACCGATGATGCCCTCCGGCTGTACCTCTTTCCCTATTCTCTCACTCATCATGCCACTGCATGGTTTGACCGACTCCCAAAGAATTCTATTCGTACCTTTGATGAAATGGTAACCAAGTTTTTAGCAAAATATTTTCCACCTTCCATGGTTACCAAGTTATGAAATGATATCAGCAACTTCCGACAACGTCCTGATGAGTCTCTTTTTGAGGCTTGGGAACGTTATAAGCTAGCTATTGATCGGTGCCCTAACTACAATATGTTACAAGTTACCATCATAGACACCTTCTATAATGGTCTGACATTGAGGCACCGGGATATTCTAAATGCTGCTGCTGGTGGGACCTTTATGAAAAGGCGTCCCGAAGAGTGCTATGACTTGATTGAGAACATGACTGCCCACCATAACTTTTGGGATTCCTCTGCGGAGAGGGATGCGTCATGTAATTCAGTTACTCCTTCATCATCATCTCCTAAAATAATTGCTCTTACCAAAAAGATGGATGATATCTCTACGGCTGTGTTGAGAATGAACCAAACGATGCAAAATCTGGTTCAAAATCAACAAGTGAAAGCCGTGGCCCGAAGTTGTGAAACTTGTGGGGGCCCACATATTTATTCCGAGTGTCCAGCTACTGCTGGCTTCCCTCAAGAGAACGTTTATGCTGCTCACGGTTCCTACAACACGGGGGGTAATTCTTACCAACCACAAGGGGACCTTAATCTCTTAAGCTATCGTTCCAACAATTTTCTCGGACCTCCCGGTTTTAACCAAAATCAAAACCGTAACTCGAATCAGAATTTTAACCAAGGTCAAAACTCAAATTTCCAAAACCCGAACCAAAATCAAGGCCAGTTTAATCAAAACAATTTTCAAAATGGCAATCAAAATCAAGGTTTTCAAGGAAATTTTCAAAGAAACCAAAATCAAGGGAATTACAATCAGGGTAATTTCAATCAGAGAAAAAATTTTCAGGGTAACCGGTAACAACAATCAAAATCAAGGGAATTTTCAAAACAAGCGTGTTCAAAATCCTCCTCAAAATGTTGTTCCACCCTCGTCTTCCTCCGACGAAGTGCTAAAAGAATTCATGAAAGCACAAGAGGAAACGAATCGGTTATTGATCAGCAAGATCTCTGAGCTTCAGAAGTCTTTAAATGATCGACCCTCGGGCCCGGGTACACTACCGAGCAACACGATCGCTAACCCGAGGGGCGATGTCAAAGCGATCACCACCCGAAGTGGGGTATCATACAATGGACCCTCGATTCCCTCTACCTCTTCTTCTCTTCCTGCTAAGGTAGCGGAACGTGAACCTGAGGTTACCACGGACACGGTACTTCCTACTAATAATGGAGATATCAAAAACGTCCACCCTCAAGTTGTCCCGGTCCCGACTCATAAGCCGAAAGTTGTATTTGATCCTCCTGTGAGTTCTGATGAAATTCCAAAGAATGATCCTAAGCCGTCAATTCCATATCCTTCACGTATGAATGATCAAAAGAACCGCGAAAAAGCTAACTATCAGATGGAAAAATTTTATCAAATTTTCCAAGAATTACACTTCGATATTAGCTTCGCGGATGCTCTTCTTCTCATGCCTAAGTTTGCTTCAACAATCAAAAATCTGATAAGCAACAAAGAAAAACTCTGTGAAATGGCAAAAACTCCACTTAATGAGCATTGCTCCGCAGTGCTCTTGAAAAAGCTTCCCGAAAAGCTTGGAGATCCCGGGAAATTTCTCATTCCTTGTATTTTCCCGGGGATGGTTGAATGCTTTGCCTTGGCCGATCTTGGCGCAAGCATTAACCTGATGCCTTACACAGTCTGGAAAAGACTCTCTCTTCCTGCTCTCACTCCGACCTGCATGACACTCGAGCTTGCAGACCGTACTATATCCCATCCTCTCGGCATTGCCGAAGATATCTTTGTGAAAGTAGGAAAGTTCCATTTTTCGGCAGATTTCATGATTGTTTATTTCGATGCTAACCCAAGAGTTCCTCTCATTCTCGGGAGGGGATTCTTAAGAACGGGTCGTGCTTTAATCGATGTATTCAAAGAAGAAATCACTTTACGTGTTGGTGGTGAAGCCATCACATTCAATCTTGATCAGACTTCAAGATACTCCTCCAACTATGACGCTGAAACGGTTAACCGAATTGACATCATCGATGTTGCGTCTGAGGAGTATTCTCAAGAAGTCCTTGGTTTCTCATCTAGTGGCAGTCTTTCTATTGATCCTATCATTTCCGACCCTTCCCCTCCTCTCACTCCATTTGAGGGAAATGACTTCCTTCTGGAAGAGGTCGAGGCTTTTCTTGCTCAGGATAGCTCAATCCCAAATGGGGTTGATGAAAACTATCTTGACCCGGAGGGGGACATTCTTCTCCTTGAAAGATTGTTAAATGACGATCCTTCACCCTCTCCGTCTCCAAAAATACTTCATAAAGCAGAAGTCAAAAATGTTGAAATAACTGAAGACTTTCCCGAGGTTGAGCTCAAGGACTTGCCTCCTCATCTAGAATATGCATTTTCTGGAGGGTGATAATAAATTACCAGTCATTATTGCTAAAGACTTGAAAGATGAGGAAAAGGCTGCACTCCTAAAGGTTCTTAAGGCAAACAAGCAAGCAATTGCTTGGAAACTCTCCGACATTAAGGGCATAAGCCCGGACTTTTGTACACACAAAATCTTAATGGAGGATGACTTTAAGCCAGCAGTGCAACAACAGAGAAGGTTAAATCCCAAATCCACGAAGTTATCAAACAAGAGGTTCTTAAACTTCTTGATGCGGGATTGATTTATCCTATATCTGACAGTCCTTGTGTTAGCCCAATTCATCGTGTTCCTAAAAAGGGTGGCATAACCGTTGTCACCAATGAGGAAAACGAGTTGATTCCAACTCGTTTGGTCATGGGTTGGCGTGTATGTATTGACTATCGAAAGTTGAATGAAGTCACCCGTAAAGACCATTTTCCTCTCCCTTTTATGGACCAGATGCTTGAAAGACTTGCGGGGAATGAATACTACTGCTTCCTCGATGGTTTTTCGGGTTACTTCCAAATCCCCATTGATCCACAGTGTGGAAAACTAGAAGGGGGGTTGAATAGTTTTCCCTTCTTTTTCATTTTATAAAAACTTTGTTTCAAATGTTGATTCAAATTTATTCAATTGTTTGTTTGGAAAACTTCAATTAGAGTTTAGTATGAAAACAACATATAATCAATATGATCAATTATATATGTAAGCTTTTGGAAAAGCTTAGTTTTATGAATGAAGCTTTGGTCGATCTTTATGTGAATACGTTTTCCTTTTAAAATCTTAAAACGTTTTGTATCAAATTATCTATCAAGTTAAACTTAATATGAGAAGTGTGAATAGTAATCTATTTGACCATATCATGCAATTATACACACAATCACAATATTAACTACTATGTTCAACACAATCAATCATCACAACTATATAAGCAACAACTAAGACATGTAGGCAAGCATAGAAGCAAAGCGATAAATGCAAGAACAAATGATAAGAGATAAGAGAAAGAAAATGCAAACCGGACACGATGATTTATAGTGGTTCGGCTACAAGGACACCTTCCTTGTTCCTACTCCACTCCCCGAGTCACCTACTCGAGAGTTTTCTTCACTACTCAACAAGCTCCCTTTTGGTGGAGAAAACCATACACAACTTTTGCTTACATCATTTAACGACACTAAGCTAAATGTCGAGTTCTAATAGCAGCTAGAACCAATCTCACAACACAACTTCGATCACTACACAACTTCTACAAAACTTCACGACTTCACGACTTCATCACAACTTCTTCACGGCTTCACAACTTCTTCACGTCTTCACGACTTCACAACTTCATCACAACTTCTTCTAAACTCCACTACTTAATCACACACCTACATCTTCACAACTACATGTCTTCTCTACACTACTACTTCCTTCCACTACTTCTTACTCACTTATTAAATCACTACTAAGTAAGATCATCTTGATCTACTTATTACATATACATAACTCACAACTTCGCATAAGCACTAACTAGATCCTAATACATCTTTGGCTTTATGATAGGGAGGATTCTTCTCTTGCACTTTGAGTGATGAGAAATTGGATCACTTGAAACAAAGATTAATAACCTTATGATCAAAGGGTTTTAGAAGGATGTTTAGAGAGAGTTGGATCTGAAAATTTTTGTGCAAAAGGTGAGAAAAATTCCAGGTTTGAGGTGGTATTTATAGGGAAAAATTTCTGACCAAATCTGACAGGGGAGCGTGGCCGGTCCCCTTAATTGTGTGCCGGTCCCCTTAAAATTAAGGGGGCCACCCTTTATAATTAAGGGGGCCGCCCTACTGAAACGGCCAGATTTTCTGTCTTTTAGTGGGGAAAGTTTATTTGGTGAAAAACTAACTAATTTTGGTTAAAAGTTTGATATCATATATTTAGTATGATTAAAACATTTTTCTTTATTACCAAAAGTGTTTTTCAAAAATATATAATATGTTTATATAATTAAATAAACTTTGTATTAGTTAATTAAATACCCCTTTGATCATGAGATGTATTAAACACTTGTTTATCCATACCTTAAGTGATTGTTGAAGCATACTTGAGACGTTGAGATGTCGAGGCTTGTTGACGTAAGAATGCATAGAAGAATTGTCATCACAAGTAACTTAAGCACTTTACGTTATATGTTGTAACTTACATCTTTGTCATCATCAAAACATGAAGAGGATGTTTAGATTAAATATCGTAATATTCATGCCAACACACAGGATCAAGAGAAGACTACCTTCACATGCCCCTACGGAACTTTTGCTTACAGACGTATGCCTTTCGGCTTATGTAATGCACCAGGCACGTTCCATAGGTGCATGATGTCTATCTTTTCCGAAATGATCGGGAAAACCATGGAGGTATTCATGGATGACTTTTCAGTCATCGGGGATTCATTCCAGTCTTGTCTCTCCCTCTTGGAACAGGAGGGCATTGTCCTCGGCCATAAAATTTCAAAAAACGGGATTGAAGTTGACAAAGCCAAAATCGACGTCATTGCTAAATTACCTCATCCCACCACCGTTAAAGGTGTTAGGAGTTTTTTGGGTCATGCCGGCTTCTACCGTAGCTTTATCCAAGATTTCTCTAAGATTGCCCGGCCTATGACCTATCTCCTCGAGAAGGATGCTCCTTTCATCTTCTCTCCTGAGTGCATCGAAGCTTTTGAAACATTAAAGAAAAAGCTTACCAAGGCACCGATTCTTGTTGCCCCCGATTGGGACCCACCTTTTGAGCTTATGTGCGATGCTAGTGATTTTGCCATAGGTGCGGTCTTGGGGCAACGTAAAGCAAAATACTTTCAGCCTATACACTACGCAAGCAAAACTATGACCGAGGCTCATGGTCATTACACCACCACTGAAAAAGAACTCCTAGCTGTGGTGTATGCCTTTGAAAAATTTCGGCCATACTTAATCCTGACCAAATGCGTGGTGTATACGGATCACTCGGCTTTGAAGTACCTATTTGCAAAGCAAGATGCAAAGCCGAGACTTCTCCGTTGGGTTCTCCTCCTCCAAGAATTTGATATCATTATCCGTGATAAAAAAGGAGCCGAGAACCTTGCTGCTGATCATCTCTCACGATTAGAAAACCCTCATCTGGATGTGTTCGAGAAAAAGGAAATAAATGAAACCTTCCCTCTCGAGACACTCAATGCGGTTGCTTTTCGTGGTGACTCTATTACCCCATGGTTTGCCGACTTTGCAAATTACCATGCGGGTAACTTCATCGTTAAGGGGATGACGTCCCAACAGAAGAACAAATTCTTCAAAGACGTTAAGCATTATTTCTGGGACGACCCCTTTCTCTTCAAAATCTGTGCCGATCAAGTCATCAGGCGATGTGTATACGGACAGGAAGCCGCTGATATTCTCAAGGCTTGCCATGCTGGACCCACAGGGGGCCACCATAGTCCTAACTACACCGCCAAAAAGGTGTTTGACTCCGGTTTCTATTGGCCGACGATCTATAAGGATGCCCACGAGTTAGTCAAAGCTTGTGATGCTTGTCAGCGTCACGGGAATATTTCACAAAAGAACAAAATGCCACAAAATGCTATTCAAGTTTGTGAAATCTTTGACGTCTGGGGCATTGATTTTATGGGGCCATTCCCATCTTCTCGTGGAAACAAATACATTCTCGTGGTTGTTGACTATTTGTCAAAATGGGTTGAGGCTAAGGCTTTACCCACTAATGATGCCCGAGTTGTTGTGAAATTCTTGAAATCCCTCTTTGCTCATTTTGGAACTCCACGTGCCATCATTAGTGATCGCGGTACTCACTTTTGCAATGATCAATTTGCAAAAGTCATGCTTAAGTACGGTGTTACTCATCGTCTTTCTACCGCGTATCACCCACAAACAAGTGGGCAGGTGGAGGTTTCCAACCGTGGTATAAAACGGATTCTTGAGAGGACAGTAGGTGAAAACCGTGCTTCCTGGTCGGATAAACTAGATGATGCACTCTGGGCCTTCCGTACAGCTTACAAAACACCCATCGGGTGTACTCCATACAAGCTTGTATACGGGAAGGCGTGTCATTTACCGATCAAGCTCGAGCACAAAGCCTACTGGGCCTTGAAACATGCAAACTATGATCTTCATAAAGCGGGTGATCACCGTAAGGTTCAACTAAATGAATTAAACGAACTTCGTGATCAAGCCTATGAGAACTCTTTGATCTACAAAGAAAAGACAAAGAAGATTCACGACTCTAAAATTAAGAACCGCGTTTTCAACGTCGGTGACAGAGTCCTTCTTTTCAACTCAAGGTTAAAGATCTTCTCGGGGAAATTAAAAACCCGATGGACTGGTGATGAGTGCTCAAACACTCATCGTTTTTGATATATTTAAACTGCCAAAACGCACAAAAACAATCAAAAAGATATCAAAATACTTAAATTATCCCAGGGATTGTGTTTTATGTGTTTTAAAAGCAAAATGTGCAAAAACAAAGGAAAAACGTACAAAGTTTGCAGTATTGGCAGTTTCAGTCCCCCAAGTTTCAAAACTTGTCAATTTTAGTCCCTATGCATTTATTTTTAAGGAAAAGTCAACCCAAGGTCTTAAAAGTCAAATAAAGTCAAAATTTCATAATTGGGTTGCAAGTTTTCATAAATTACATAATTAGTCCCTGAAAATCCAAAGATGGCAAAAGTAGTCCCTGGGATGTTTTTGAAATTGGAAAAAGTGGAAAAATACAAAATTGGTCCTTGAATTATTGGCATTTGGAAACATTGATCATTTGAAGAAGATTTGGGAAGTTACATTTTACACCCCTCAGTTTTGGAAAATTGCAAAATGGTCCTTGTGTTAACCTTGTACCATCCGGACCCTATTTTGTCTAAAACCATAGCCCACCCAATCCATTCCTTAGCCCAGTCCAAGCCCACTTATGTTTTAAATAATACCCGCGTTGACCCAGGTCAAACCCATCCCTGGCTATCTTCTTCCCCCAACACAAACCGCGAAACCAGGTAATATTGTCTCCCCCCCCCTCCACCTTTTCCACCAACTAAGCCCCCACAATCAATGCCCACACCTAACATCTCCACCACCATAAATGATCCACCAAACCCTCACCAGAACCACTAAAAATTGCCCCGACACGTTTTGGCGCCAATTTTGCAATCAAGGGTGTGGATGCATCAAAAGCTAATCCAACGATAGGGATTTGGTCAGAAGGTCAAAGCAAAGTCTATGGGTCTATCAGTTTTCAAAAAGTGGCCATGTGGAAGGCTTAGGAATTTTAATTTAGGTCGATATATATAGTTATGCTCATAGAAGCTTGTAGTGTGTAATTTTCTTAGCTAAATTGTATTTTCAGTTTAATTTGAATGTAATGTAACTCTTTTTATTAATGCAATATCAGTTTGAAGTTTAAATTCCAATTTTCAATTTTCAAAGTTTATCTTAAATTTCTAATTTCTAATTTAGTTAAGTGATTTGTGTTGAAAGTATTCAGAAGCTCTTATATACTCAAAGATAAGATAATGCAAGTTTCATAAGCTTATTTGAACACCTACAACTCAGTTTTCAACAAAAAATCAAGAAAATAAGAAAAATAAAAATAAAAATAAAAAAGTGTGATCATTGGTTGGACAAGCATGGAGCACAGTGTATTTTGGAAGGCTGTGGGTTAGGAACCTCAGGGGAGGGCATAGGTTTGTTTGGTTTGGTCCTTGGTGTTTACTAAATAGCTTGGAAGGCTTTGTAAGCTACTTACTTTTTCATTTTTACTCTTAAAGTAGTTTAGGTTGTTAATTTAAGCTCATTACAGTTATTTAATAGCTTATTGACTAATTGTAATCATCTGTTTGTGTTCATCACTTGTTTAAGTGCTAATCTCTCTTATAACTGTTTTTAAGAGAGTGTTTGGTTTTAACTTGTTTAGTGTGTTCCAGCTGCATAACTTAGTATCTATTAGTTTGCAATAGTTTGTTGGGTGTAATATAGTTCAGGGAAACAAGAGTTTTGGTCCAAAACACTTCAAAAGTCAAAATCACAAAACTATAATCACCACAGTTCACTGTGGTGATCTTTGAATCCAAATCTCACAAATCTTGTTCACAAGTTGGAATTTTAGCTTAATTCAGTCATCATTTAAGTTATAAACATGATTTGAGTAAGCTAGATTAAGCAAAAATTCATAAAAGTCAAACTGAGTGGTTAAGTGGAAAAGTCAAAAGTCTGTCTCAGTCTTTTTGATCCAACTTTGGGGGTCTGCAATTTATTTGTTACTAAGATTCAAGGTTTGAAATTTTACATGCTTAATCTATACCACTTTGTAAATTTTTGTGAATTTTACCAGGAATTTAGGATTTTGTTTGGTGGGTCCTACACACCCTTGAAGTAAGCTGCAGGGCAACACCCCTGCCCTGCACATCAGTACCTCAGCTCACCACCACACTTTGGTGGCCTATTGTGGTTGATCCAGTGGGTCCCACACTGAAATAGTTGGTTCTCCCAACCCCCCTCCTACCCAGGAGTGTCTGTGAACCTTTTATTTGAACCCTAGGCCTGTGGACCCCACCTTACTTGGACCCTTAAGTTTGTCCCCAAACTGCCTCAGTTCCATTTTGCTAACTGCTTATTTGTAGCTTTTTGGCTTATTGATGCTTGTTAGTTGGTTATAAGTTGCTAAATATTGTACCTAAGACTCAGAGAAACCAATATCAACCATTGTGGACCCACATTTCATCATTTGAGCTAAAACACCCCACAGTCAACAAAAGTCAACTGTGGATGCATTAAGCACTTGAATTGCTTATTCAGTGGGTTTAAACAAAAGTGTTTTTGTTAAAGTTACTTTTTTTTAGCTTATTATCAGTTTAGAAAAAGAAAAAATCCAAAAAAACCACTTTTAAGAATAGTGATAGCTTCTATTTAATAGGATTTATCTATTTATTTTTCTTTTTAATTAATTTCTAAAGTAATATATCACTTTTATATTTTTAGAAATTAAATTTTAGGTTAAAATAATTTTACAATTTTTTCCAGAATTTTATTTTGTCATTTAGTGGTATTTCTAATTAATTTTAGTTTAATTTAGTTTTAATTAATATTAATCAATTAATTAGCATAATTAGTTTTTATATAGTACAACCTAGTTTTTTATAATTTTTATAGCTTCTATTTTAGTTAAAATAATTTTATAAATTTTTCTAGAATTTTTACTGTTCATTTAATAGTTTTCATAATTTAAATAGTTTAATTAGATATTAATTAATAAATAGTATAATAATTAGTTAATTAGTTTAAAAATACATAAAATTAACTTTTTATAATTTTTTAGGATTCCTGTAATGGTTAATTAGATTTATAAAATTTTTATTAATTTTCTAAGTCTTTGTAGTATTTTTAATAATTCTAATTAATTTAATTAAGTATTAAATAGATAATTAGTAATTAATTAATAATAAATAATTAAATAGTGTAAAAGTAGTTTTTAATTTTCTTTAAATTTTATTTAATTAATAGGATTGTAAAAATACCAATTTTACACTTTTAACCCTCCCGGTCCTCCAGTTGTACTTTTCGTTTTGTTCGTCTGTATACGTTTTTTAATTAAAACGTACATTTTTAGGTTTAGCTCAAATCTTCGTACTCCAAATTCCCGTAACCATTCACATAGCTTTCCTAAGCTATTTTTGTTTATAAATTCCAAATAATTTTCACAACAATCCCTTTTCTGTGAATAACACCCGATTACGAACACGCTATAGTTACATTTCACACCTCAACGGGATTTAACGACCCGGTGATACATTATATTACCCGGAGCATTGATATAGACTATTTGACTTAGTTGACCATTCTTTGGTTAATTTAAGTTAGGTGGTTTAGCATCAATCAATTTATGGCGCCGCTGCCGGGGAGGTGTGCGCGTTTCTGTAGCGTTTTTCGAGATTAGTGTTATCTCACCTCACTCATTGTACAAACACCATCACTTGTGAATATTTTCAAAATCAAAACACATAAAAATGTCATTGACACTTTTCCTAAAGTGTTAAAACACCAAAAAAAGTAAAAACCAACAAAACATATCGTAACGTTTTCTGATTCGGTTTTCTTTTAAGGTGATTCTTGAAGAGAAACGAATCTGGATTACGGGACGATTACAAAAATATTGTCCAAAAAGTTTTTATCCCTAGTGCATGCGCACTCGTTCTTCAAGGTCCACTAGCCCATTACGTGAGCTGGTTCAGAGACCTCGAAGACCTCGTCGACGTTCTGCACCATCAGTCGGATCTGAAATCCGTACTGTTCCACCTCCAGCTGTCATCATGGCAGCTGAACCCACTATGAACGAGCTTCTCCAAGCACCCGTCGAGGGTTACGGAGATGCTATCGTTGTTCCAACAATCATGGCCGATAATTTTGAGCTTAAAACAGGATTAATAAATCTGGCCACATCACGTCAATTCTACGGTTATGAGAGGGACGATCCTCAAGATCACATTCGATGGTTCAATAAAATCACTTACACCATCAAATGCAAAGATGTCCCCTCTGAAGCAATCAAACTTCTTCTCTTCCCATTCTCCCTGGAGGGACAAACCCGGGTTTGGCTTGAAAAACAACCTCCACGATCTATTGAGACATGGGAAGATCTTGTGAAAAAGTTCGTGAATGAATTCTTTCCTCCTTCCAAAACCACAAGTCTCAAGAACGATATCATGAAATTCACGCAGAAATTTGATGAACCCTTTAGTGAGGCATGGGATCGTTACAAGGAATTGCTCCGAAAATGCCCTCACCACGGTTTCTCTGATCTCATGACACTTGATACTTTCTACAATGGTGTAAGCCAATCTGATCAAGACTCTCTGAATGCCTCCGCTGGAGGTAACTTCTTGAATCGCACCACAAAGGATGCTTTAGAAATCATTGAGAATAAATCTAAGGTTCGCATTCCCCGAAGCAGATCGGTTGTTTCCCAAAGGGATGCTGTTCCTTCTTCCTCATCGACCGTGGCTCAGTCTAGCACCGATGCTAAACTTGATCAACTCACGGAAGCTGTCCATGCATTTGTTCTCGCCCAAAGCAAGAAAGATTCTTCTCCTTCTCCACAAGCTGAAATCAAAAAGATAGAAGTTTGTGTCACTTGTGGTGGTCCACATTCCTATTATAATTGCCCTGCCACCGAAGGCAATCCCTTCGAAGTAAATGCAATAGCCGGCAATTCCAACCAAGGAGGTAACCAATACCGTCCTCAAGTGGATCCAAATTACCGGGCTAGCAATCAGGGTGGACCACCCGGTTTTCCTCAAAATCCAAATAGGTTTAATCCTAATCCACCAAGGGGGCCTAATTTGCAAAATCAAAATCCTGCCCCCGTCAATCAGTACCCACCCCAAAGGGGTAATCAAGGGTATTCAGCTCCAAATTATCAAGATCCCCTCCCAAACGAGCTCAATAACTATATCAAAGTTAATGAGACCAAAATGAGGGCAATGCAAAATCAAATCTCAAATTTGAAAAATGATTTCCAATCATCAATAGCCAAACAGGGTCAAGAGCTGAAGAGTGAGTTGATGCAAACAAACAACAAAATTGATCAAAATCAAAGCAAGATTGAAAATATGCTTGCCAGTCTTATGAATCATCTCACTCCACCCTCTACATCAGGAGGTCTCCCGGCTAATACAATTGTTAACCCCAAGGGTGAACTCAAAGCTATTACTACACGAAGTGGTAAAGCTTATGAAGAGCCGCCAGTTCCTCCTGTTTCTCCTCTTCCACCTATGCCTCCTCCTCTTTATTCTGAGGAAGTTGAAATTGAGCCTAAGGCAACCACGGACAAGGTGCAATTTACTAGCCCACGAAGTACCGCACACGTCCACCCTCAGGTTGTTCCGGAAATTGTACCAAAATCTGGACTTGTACCAAAACCGGGAGTTGTATTTGAACCATCAACAACTCCTGAAGAGAACCCTAAATCCAAACCTTCACTACCATACCCGTCAAGACTTAATGAGCAAAAGCTCCGCGAAAAGGCTAGTTACCAAATGGATAAGTTTTATCAAATCTTTCAAGATTTGCACTTTGACATTAGCCTTGCGGATGCTATCATCCTGATGCCCAAATTCGCATCGATGATCAAGAACTTGTTAAGCAACAAGGAAAAATTGTACGAAATGGCAAAGACTCCTCTGAACGAAAACTGCTCTGCGGTTATCTTAAAGAAGCTTCCTAAGAAGCTTGGAGACCCTGGGAGATTTCTCATTCCATGTGTTTTCCCTGGGATGGTTGAGTGCTTCGCCTTAGCTGATCTTGGCGCTAGCATCAACCTGATGCCTTACTCAGTGTGGGAGAAACTCTCTCTTCCTCAACTTACTCCTACGTGCATGACTCTCGAGCTTGCCGACCGTTCAATCTCACATCCTCTCAGCATTGCCGAAGATGTATTCGTGAAAGTAGGAAAGTTCCATTTCCCCGCTGACTTCGTTGTTGTTAAGTTCGATGCTGACCCACGTGTTCCTCTCATTCTTGGGAGAGGATTCTTAAGGACGGGTCGTGCGTTAATTGATGTGCACGAAAAGGAGATAACTCTTCGTGTTGGTAATGAAGCTGTAACCTTTAACCTCGATCAAAATTCGAGGTACTCCTCTAACTATGACGCCGAAACGGTTAACCGAATTGATGTCATTGATGTCGCGTCTGAGGAGTACGCTCAAGAGGTTTTAGGTTTTGTCGATGATTCTCCGAGTGAAAACTTCACTCCATCTTCTCACCCCATTATTGCCAATTCTTCTCCTTCCCTCACTCCGTTTGAGGGGAGTGACTTCATCTTAGAAGAAATTAAGGCCTATCTCAACAGTGATTCGACTCCCGATGGAATCGATAGCCAAGAGATTGACCTCGAGGGGGATATTCTCACTCTTGAAAAGTTATTAAACGAAGATCCCTCTCATCTTCCTGTTCTACCACAAACACTTCATAAGGAGGAAGTCAAAAATGTTGAGAAAACTGATGACTTTCCCGCGGTTGAACTTAAGGACTTGCCGCCTCATCTTGAATATGCATTTCTGGAGGATGATGATAAATTGCCCGTCATTATTGCTAAAGACTTAAGTGTTGAGGAAAAGGCTGCTCTTATACAGGTTTTGAAGTCTCATAAGCAAGCAATTGCTTGGCGTCTTTCCGATATCAAGGGTATCGACCCAGAGTTCTGTACTCACAAGATATTAATGGAGGATGACTTCAAACCTGCGGTCCAACATCAAAGAAGGGTGAATCCAAAAATTCACGAGGTTATCAAACAAGAGGTTTTAAAACTTCTTGATGCCGGATTGATTTACCCTATCTCAGACAGTCCTTGGGTCAGCCCAATCCATTGTGTTCCAAAAAAGGGTGGCATTACCGTTGTCACAAATGAGGAGAATGAGTTGATTCCAACTCGTTTGGTTACGGGTTGGCGCGTCTGCATTGATTATCGTAAATTGAATGACGCCACCCGTAAGGATCATTTTCCTCTGCCCTTTATGGATCAGATGCTCGAGAGATTAGCGGGGAATGAGTACTATTGCTTCCTCGATGGTTTCTCGGGTTACTTTCAGATTCCCATTGACCCGCAAGACCAAGAAAAGACCACTTTTACGTGCCCCTATGGAACCTTCGCATATAAACGTATGCCATTTGGCCTATGTAATGCTCCGGGCACATTTCAAAGATGTATGATGGCCATTTTTTCCGACATGATCGGGAAAAGTATGGAGGTCTTTATGGACGATTTCTCGGTCATTGGGGATTCGTTTAAAACATGTCTCTCCCATTTAGACAGCATGCTAAAACGTTGTGAAGACACAAAGTTATGTCTAAATTGGGAGAAGAGTCACTTTATGGTCAAAGAGGGCATTGTCCTCGGCCATAAAATTTCAAAAAACGGGATTGAGGTTGATCGTGCCAAAGTGGACGTCATCGCAAAATTGCCTCATCCCACAACCGTGAAAGGTGTTAGGAGCTTTTTGGGTCACGCCGGTTTTTATCGTAGGTTTATTCAAGATTTTTCAAAAATTGCCCGGCCCATGACCCATCTCCTCGAGAAGGATGCTCCTTTTGTCTTCTCCCCTGAGTGCATCGAAGCCTTTGAAACATTAAAGAAAAGGCTTACCGAGGCACCGATTCTTGTTGCCCCCGATTGGGACTTGCCCTTCGAGCTCATGTGTGATGCTAGTGATTATGCTATAGGGGCAGTCTTGGGGCAACGCAAAACAAAACATTTTCAGCCTATACACTATGCCAGCAAGACTATGACCGAGGCACAAAGTCATTACACCACCACTGAAAAAGAATTATTAGCTGTGGTGTATGCTTTTGAAAAATTCCGGCCATACTTGATTCTGACTAAAAGCATAGTGTATACGGATCATTCGGCTTTGAAGTATCTATTTGCAAAACAAGATGCAAAGCCGAGACTCCTCCGATGGGTTCTCCTCCTTCAGGAATTTGATATCATTATTCGTGATAAAAAAGGAGCTGAGAACCTGGCTGCTGATCATCTCTCCCGTCTTGAAAACCCTCACCAAAATGCTTTCGAGAAAAAGGAAATAAATGAAACATTTCCTCTCGAGACCCTCAATGTGGTTTCATTTCGTGGAGACTCGATTACCCCATGGTTTGCCGACTTTGCAAACTACCTTGCGGGTAACTTCGTTGTGAAAGGGATGTCGTCCCAACAAAAAAATAAATTTTTCAAAGATGTCAAACATTACTTTTGGGACGACCCCTACTTGTTCAAGATATGCGCGGATCAAGTCATCCGGCGGTGTGTGTATGGTCAGGAAGCCAATGAAATTTTAAAGGCTTGCCATGCTGGTCCCACTGGGGGCCACCACAATCCCAATTACACCGCCAAAAAGGTGTTTGATTCCGGCTTTTATTGGCCCTCGATCTACAAGGATGCCCAGGAATTAGTCAAGTCCTGTGACGCTTGTCAGCGCCACGGAAATATTTCACAAAGAAATGAAATGCCTCAGAATGCAATTCAAGTCTGTGAAATCTTTGATATCTGGGGCATCGACTTTATGGGGCCATTTCCATCCTCTCACAGCAATAAATACATACTCGTGGCAGTTGACTACTTGTCAAAATGGGTTGAAGCGAAAGCTTTACCCACAAATGATGCCCGAGTAGTTGTAAAATTTTTAAAAGCTCTCTTTGCCCGATTCGGAACTCCGCGTGCTATTATTAGCGATCGTGGTACGCACTTCTGTAATGACAAGTTTGACAAAGTCATGCAAAAGTACGGTGTGACTCACCGTCTTTCCACTGCGTACCACCCTCAAACAAGTGGACAAGTCGAAGTGTCCAATCGGGGCATTAAAAGGATATTGGAGAGAACTGTAGGAGAAAATCGTGCATCGTGGTCGGACAAATTAGATGATGCACTTTGGGCTTTCCGTACGGCTTACAAAACACCCATTGGGTGTACGCCTTATAAACTTGTGTACGGGAAAGCGTGCCATCTTCCGATCGAGCTTGAGCATAAAGCCTATTGGGCCCTCAAGCATGCCAATTTCGACCTCAGAACAGCGGGTGATCACAGAAAAGTTCAACTCAATGAATTAAACGAACTTCGTGATCAAGCTTACGAGAACTCTTTGATCTATAAACAAAAGATAAAGAAGATTCATGACTCAAAAATCAAAAACCGCGTTTTTAACGTTGGTGATCGAGTCCTTCTTTTCAATTCTAGACTCAAGATCTTCTCGGGCAAGCTCAAAACCCGATGGACTGGTCCATTCACCATCACAAAAGTTTATCCTTATGGGACCGTCGAATTATCTCAAAATGACGGTCCTAACTTCAAAGTGAATGGACATCGGTTAAAGCACTACTTTGGAGAGGACATTCCATCCATGGTCGTCCCGGATCTCCAAACTTTCCCCAAGGACAATTGAATTCGGGGATAGAGTCAAGCTAGCGACTCAATGACCAAAAACTAGCAACAATACGGGTTCTCACCCGTATCTCTGATTCTTTCTATTTTCTACCACCGAGTGTGGGGGAATGGCCAACCTCCCGCTGTTTGAAAAAAAAAATGTATATATGTATATAAATTTAAAAAAAAAAAAAAAAAAAAAAAAAAAAAAAAAAAAATTATATAGAAATAAAGTGAAATTGGTATTTCCGCAGTTAGATTCGAATCTTGGCTTTTTACGTTCATAGCTTCGGCATAATAGCCGGGACTTTGAATATTGAGGGCAATATTCATTTCTAAGTGTGGGGGGGAAATTCTATCGAATTTTAAGCTATATCTTTCAAGTACCCCCGTTTTTGGCCAAAATTTTCAAAAATTTTTCACTTTATTTCAAAATTTTCGTGGTAATCAGTCCGCCTTGTCTAAGCGACAAAAGGGATTGGCTAGTCCAGGAGCAAACGGCTCTTGGTAAAGACAACTCAAATCCGTTGACGGCTGGCAATTTGCCCAAAATTGTGTGGTTCATCAACTCCCCGAAAACAAATGAGTTGGCTAGCCCGCAAGATTATGGCTTGTGGTAAAGGCCGTGGAAAAATCCATAATTGGTAATCAGCTCACCAAGATGTTGACTAGGTCCATCAAGAGTTGGCTAGTCCAGGAGCAAACGGCTCTTGGTAAAGACTTAACAAATCCGTTGGAAGCTGGTGGTTTGCTCAAAATCACACGGTTATCAGGTGTGCCACAGTTCTTACACCTGGCTACTCCAGAAGTGATGGCTTTTGGTAAAGAGTTTAAAATCCATCAAGTTTTCTAAAAAGATTGCTAGGGACTAGCAATAGTTCAGTGTGGGGGATTGATGAGTGCTCAAACACTCATCGTTTTTGATATATTTAAACTGCCAAAACGCACAAAAACAATCAAAAAGATATCAAAATACTTAAATTATCCCAGGGATTGTGTTTTATGTGTTTTAAAAGCAAAATGTGCAAAAACAAAGGAAAAACGTACAAAGTTTGCAGTATTGGCAGTTTCAGTCCCCCAAGTTTCAAAACTTGTCAATTTTAGTCCCTATGCATTTATTTTTAAGGAAAAGTCAACCCAAGGTCTTAAAAGTCAAATAAAGTCAAAATTTCATAATTGGGTTGCAAGTTTTCATAAATTACATAATTAGTCCCTGAAAATCCAAAGATGGCAAAAGTAGTCCCTGGGATGTTTTTGAAATTGGAAAAAGTGGAAAAATACAAAATTGGTCCTTGAATTATTGGCATTTGGAAACATTGATCATTTGAAGAAGATTTGGGAAGTTACATTTTACACCCCTCAGTTTTGGAAAATTGCAAAATGGTCCTTGTGTTAACCTTGTACCATCCGGACCCTATTTTGTCTAAAACCATAGCCCACCCAATCCATTCCTTAGCCCAGTCCAAGCCCACTTATGTTTTAAATAATACCCGCGTTGACCCAGGTCAAACCCATCCCTGGCTATCTTCTTCCCCCAACACAAACCGCGAAACCAGGTAATATTGTCTCCCCCCCCCCTCCACCTTTTCCACCAACTAAGCCCCCACAATCAATGCCCACACCTAACATCTCCACCACCATAAATGATCCACCAAACCCTCACCAGAACCACTAAAAATTGCCCCGACACGTTTTGGCGCCAATTTTGCAATCAAGGGTGTGGATGCATCAAAAGCTAATCCAACGATGGGGATTTGGTCAGAAGGTCAAAGCAAAGTCTATGGGTCTATCAGTTTTCAAAAAGTGGCCATGTGGAAGGCTTAGGAATTTTAATTTAGGTCGATATATATAGTTATGCTCATAGAAGCTTGTAGTGTGTAATTTTCTTAGCTAAATTGTATTTTCAGTTTAATTTGAATGTAATGTAACTCTTTTTATTAATGCAATATCAGTTTGAAGTTTAAATTCCAATTTTCAATTTTCAAAGTTTATCTTAAATTTCTAATTTCTAATTTAGTTAAGTGATTTGTGTTGAAAGTATTCAGAAGCTCTTATATACTCAAAGATAAGATAATGCAAGTTTCATAAGCTTATTTGAACACCTACAACTCAGTTTTCAACAAAAAATCAAGAAAATAAGAAAAATAAAAATAAAAATAAAAATAAAAAAGTGTGATCATTGGTTGGACAAGCATGGAGCACAGTGTATTTTGGAAGGCTGTGGGTTAGGAACCTCAGGGGAGGGCATAGGTTTGTTTGGTTTGGTCCTTGGTGTTTACTAAATAGCTTGGAAGGCTTTGTAAGCTACTTACTTTTTCATTTTTACTCTTAAAGTAGTTTAGGTTGTTAATTTAAGCTCATTACAGTTATTTAATAGCTTATTGACTAATTGTAATCATCTGTTTGTGTTCATCACTTGTTTAAGTGCTAATCTCTCTTATAACTGTTTTTAAGAGAGTGTTTGGTTTTAACTTGTTTAGTGTGTTCCAGCTGCATAACTTAGTATCTATTAGTTTGCAATAGTTTGTTGGGTGTAATATAGTTCAGGGAAACAAGAGTTTTGGTCCAAAACACTTCAAAAGTCAAAATCACAAAACTATAATCACCACAGTTCACTGTGGTGATCTTTGAATCCAAATCTCACAAATCTTGTTCACAAGTTGGAATTTTAGCTTAATTCAGTCATCATTTAAGTTATAAACATGATTTGAGTAAGCTAGATTAAGCAAAAATTCATAAAAGTCAAACTGAGTGGTTAAGTGGAAAAGTCAAAAGTCTGTCTCAGTCTTTTTGATCCAACTTTGGGGGTCTGCAATTTATTTGTTACTAAGATTCAAGGTTTGAAATTTTACATGCTTAATCTATACCACTTTGTAAATTTTTGTGAATTTTACCAGGAATTTAGGATTTTGTTTGGTGGGTCCTACACACCCTTGAAGTAAGCTGCAGGGCAACACCCCTGCCCTGCACATCAGTACCTCAGCTCACCACCACACTTTGGTGGCCTATTGTGGTTGATCCAGTGGGTCCCACACTGAAATAGTTGGTTCTCCCAACCCCCCTCCTACCCAGGAGTGTCTGTGAACCTTTTATTTGAACCCTAGGCCTGTGGACCCCACCTTACTTGGACCCTTAAGTTTGTCCCCAAACTGCCTCAGTTCCATTTTGCTAACTGCTTATTTGTAGCTTTTTGGCTTATTGATGCTTGTTAGTTGGTTATAAGTTGCTAAATATTGTACCTAAGACTCAGAGAAACCAATATCAACCATTGTGGACCCACATTTCATCATTTGAGCTAAAACACCCCACAGTCAACAAAAGTCAACTGTGGATGCATTAAGCACTTGAATTGCTTATTCAGTGGGTTTAAACAAAAGTGTTTTTGTTAAAGTTACTTTTTTTTAGCTTATTATCAGTTTAGAAAAAGAAAAAATCCAAAAAAACCACTTTTAAGAATAGTGATAGCTTCTATTTAATAGGATTTATCTATTTATTTTTCTTTTTAATTAATTTCTAAAGTAATATATCACTTTTATATTTTTAGAAATTAAATTTTAGGTTAAAATAATTTTACAATTTTTTCCAGAATTTTATTTTGTCATTTAGTGGTATTTCTAATTAATTTTAGTTTAATTTAGTTTTAATTAATATTAATCAATTAATTAGCATAATTAGTTTTTATATAGTACAACCTAGTTTTTTATAATTTTTATAGCTTCTATTTTAGTTAAAATAATTTTATAAATTTTTCTAGAATTTTTACTGTTCATTTAATAGTTTTCATAATTTAAATAGTTTAATTAGATATTAATTAATAAATAGTATAATAATTAGTTAATTAGTTTAAAAATACATAAAATTAACTTTTTATAATTTTTTAGGATTCCTGTAATGGTTAATTAGATTTATAAAATTTTTATTAATTTTCTAAGTCTTTGTAGTATTTTTAATAATTCTAATTAATTTAATTAAGTATTAAATAGATAATTAGTAATTAATTAATAATAAATAATTAAATAGTGTAAAAGTAGTTTTTAATTTTCTTTAAATTTTATTTAATTAATAGGATTGTAAAAATACCAATTTTACACTTTTAACCCTCCCGGTCCTCCAGTTGTACTTTTCGTTTTGTTCGTCTGTATACGTTTTTTAATTAAAACGTACATTTTTAGGTTTAGCTCAAATCTTCGTACTCCAAATTCCCGTAACCATTCACATAGCTTTCCTAAGCTATTTTTGTTTATAAATTCCAAATAATTTTCACAACAACCCCTTTTCTGTGAATAACACCCGATTACGAACACGCTATAGTTACATTTCACACCTCAACGGGATTTAACGACCCGGTGATACATTATATTACCCGGAGCATTGATATAGACTATTTGACTTAGTTGACCATTCTTTGGTTAATTTAAGTTAGGTGGTTTAGCATCAATCAACTGGACCATTCACTGTTGCTAAAGTATATCCATACGGGACTGTTGAGTTATCTCAACCCGAAGGTCCCAACTTCAAAGTGAATGGTCATCGTTTGAAACATTATTTTGGAGAGGACATACCACCCATGGTTGTCCCTGATCTCCAAACTTTCCCCATGGACCAATGAATTTGGGGATCGAGTCAAGCAAGTGACTCGGTGAACAAAAATTAGCAAAATATATGGGTTTTTACCCGTATTTCTGACTTCTTTCTACTTTCTACCACCCTAGTGTGGGGGAGTGGCCGTCCCCCACCTTTTGAAAAGTAAATATGTATATAAGTTTCAGTTAAAAAAAATGAAAAATGTTTATATATACAGATAAATAAAGTGAAAAATAAAATCAATATTTCCATAGTTAGTTTCGAATATTAGCTTTTTCCGTTCAGAGATTCGGCATAATAGCCGGGACTTTGAATATTGAGGACAATATTCAATTCTAGCATGGGGGGGGGGGGGGGGGGGAATTCTTACGAATTTTATCACAAAACTTTCTAAGTACCCCCATTTTTAGGCCTAAATTTTTCAAAAAATTTTCACTTTATTTCAAAATTTTTGTGGTAATTAGTCCGCCAAAGTCTAAATGACAAATGGATTGGCTAGTCCAGGAGCAAACGACTCTTGGTAAAGACATCTCAAACCCGTTGATGGCTTGCAATTTGCCAAAAATTGTATGGTTCCTCAACTCCCCATATCCCATAAAGCGAATGAGTTGGCTAGCCCACAAGATTATGGCTTGTGGTAAAGGCCGTGGAAAATCCATAATTGGTAATCAACTCACCAAGATGTTGACCTAGTCCATCAAGATGCTGGCTAGTCCAGAAGCAAACGGCTTTTGGTAAAGACTAATCAAATCCGTTGACAGCTGGTGGTTTGCTCAAAATCACACGGTTATCAGGTGTGCCACAGTTCTTACACCTGGCTACTCCAGAAGTGATGGCTTTTGGTAAAGAGATTTTCAAATCCATCAGGTTTTTCTCAAAAGATTGCTAGGGACTAGCAATGTTTTAGTGTGGGGGATTGATGAGTGTGTAAATACTCATCATTTTTACCTTTTCTGAGCTGCCAAAACATCTAAAAACACTCAATATTGAATCAAAATAGTGAAAATATCCCAGGAAAGTGTTTTACATGTTGCAAATGCAAAATAATAAAAAACAGATGAAAAGCGCACAAAGTTTGCAAAATTGGCAGTTTCAGTCCCTCATCTTTCAAAAGTTGTCAAATCTAGTCCCTGGCTGTTCTAAAAACTTGAAAAAGTCACCAAAGGTCCTTATAAATCAAAAAGTTACACAATTAGTCCTTTGGTGCAAAGTTTCACAAAATGTCAAGTTTAGTCCCTGAACTTTGGAAAATTATCAAAAATGGTCCCTGGGATATTAAAAACTTTGAGAAAAACAAATTTTGTCCTTGCACTAACCTTTTATGGCAGGATTGGTCCTTGGTGGAAAAGTTTGGTGAAATTACACAACTGGTCCCTGAAGTTTGAAAGTTTGGCAGTTTTAGTCCCTGGTGAAATTTAAATGGAAAAATCAGTTTTGGTCCTCACACTATTCATCATATGGCATAAATGGACCTTATGGAAACTTTGGATGATTGCCAAATCTCACCCCAAACTTTCGACAAAATTACAAACCTAGTCCTTGTGAAATTAAAAACCAAACCGGACCTTATTACTACTCCAAACCAATAAAAACCAAAACCAATCCAATACCAAGCCCACCTATCCTAGGCCCATCTACAATCCACCCCACCCACACCCATTTTATAATAACACCAGGGTCAACGTTTGACCTCGGTCAAACCAAGTCAAAAGACCCACCCCAGCCTTCTTCTTCCCCCTTCCCCCACAACCTGCCAAACTCCACCACCCCCACTTGCATTAAATGCATCATCACAAACCCACCACCCTCACCCAACTAGACAACCCATAATTAATGCTTTCCCCCCTACACGCTAAAACAGTCCCAATTGCTCTTATTATTTTTTGGCGCGAAAGAATTTTCAAAGGCTGAGATTGGTTTAAAGTGATCCAACGGTTCAGATTATTGATGGGATTTACTCAGAGGCTCAAAATAACCCTAATAGACATCTATAAAAGGCAGAAGAAAGCAAGGAAGCAAGTTTGTAGTTAATTAAGTATTTTTAGTGTCGAATTTAAATTAAGCTTTCAATTTCAGTGTAATTTTCTAATTCTAAGCATTGTAGTAGTAATTTTAGTGTACATTAAATCTTTTCAAGTAATAAAAATCAAGGTTTCAGTTCTGTTCTTTGTCATTGCAATTTTCTCAATTTCTGCATTTCTCAATAAGCTCAATTGTCACTTGAATCAAGAATCATGGACTGAGATAGGCTCACTTAGGTTCCTTGAGCTTGTTAAAGCTTATAGAGACAAGTAAAACTCAGTATTACTAGAAAAAGATCAAAAATATAAAAAAGTCAAACATAGTCAACTGTCTTGTTTTGAGTTTGATTGCAGGTATTGAGAAGCATTTGTGGGTAAGCTTGGAAGTGGACTTAGCCTATCTAAAGATAGACATCAGTGGAAAACCCCTTGTTCATGCTAGGGGTGATTTGTAAGATTTGCTTGTTTTGAATTTCCTCTCAAAACTTAATATCTTATGATTTCTGTGTTTGCTTGCTAGTTTGTGTGATTTGTGTTTATTAGGTGTTATTAATTAAGATTGTGTATTGAAATTAGTAGCTTATACTTAGTTTTCTTTTAATAATCATAATCCTTGTTTTAACTGCCTTATTAGCCATAGTATTATCTACTTATGTATTAGTGTATGCAACCTGTGTTTCTTAGTTTAAATCAACCTTGTGAATCATATTAAAGAATTTGGAAACAAGTTTGTGGAAGAAACAAGTTAATCTCATTAAAAGTCTTTCATAACGGTGTTTAAAATGGTGTTTGGATTTAGTAATTTCACTGTGCTCTTGAAGTTTTTATTGGTTAACTTTGGGTGAAAACTTTTTCTCAGTATCAAAATAGTTCAAACAAACCTTAATATTGGGTGTCATAAAGGAAAAAAGTCAAAATCCAACTCATTGTACCCTCACAGTTAACTGTGAGGGATTTGGCACTCAAAACTTTGTGTACTAGCTCATTAGTGATCACCATCAACAATTTTAGTTTCCTTTTAGCTTGTTAAGTCACAATTAATCAGTTGAGTAAGAATAAATCTCACATTAGTCAACTAAGGAACAAAAAGGTGAAAAGTCAAAATTGCTTGTCTCAGTTTTTGCAAAAATGGTGTGATTTGTTTTGATTTTTGAACAAAGATCTAGGACTTGAAATTTCTAGGATTGGTAGTTCCACAGCTCCACTTTAAAGTCTCACCATTGTTACATTTTTAAGAATTTTTCTCTGGGCCCCACAAAGCTTGAAACACACCTGCAGGGAAGAAGACTTCCCCTGCACCAGCATACCATCACAACACCACCAACTTTGGTGGTGGCTGCAGCTCACCTCAGTGGGACCCAGTGGTTCATTTTTTTTCCCCAACCCCCCTCCTACTAGGGTACAAGAATTGACCCTTGGTTTGACCTAGGAATCAGTGGACCCCACCTGGAATAAGTTCTCAAGTTTGTCCCATTTTTGTGTTAAGTTCAAGTTTTCTAAGTGCTTATTTATAACTTAATAACTTATCAGTGATCATTGCTTGTTGTTTCTAGCTCATTTTAGTCACTTTAGCTTATTTGTACCTAGTTTCACCATTGTGGACCCCACCTACACTCATTTGAGCTTATTTGTCTACTTAGTCAATAAAAGTCAAACTGCTTAGGTCAAGGGGGTGCACACAACTTATTTTTAAGCTTTGTAAAAAGTTGTTTCGCAAAAGTATCTTATTTTCATCTTATATTTAGCTGTCAAAAAGAAAAACTCCAAAAAACCAAACATAAAAATAGTGATAGCTTCTATTTAATAGAAACTATATTTTTCATTTTTCATTTCAGCTTATTTATAAGCACTTTTCCATTTTTATAATTTTATAAATTTTCTAGTACCTTTAAGTATTTAAAATAATTTTTTTAGATTTTTCCTAATCTGTTTACTATTTATTAGATTTCAAACTAGTTTAAATAATTAAATAAGTTATATTAGTTATTAATTAGTTTTCTTAAATTTTTAGTAACAATAGTAGGTTTTTATAATTTTTCTAAGTTTTATAAATTAGTTAAGACTTTTAGAAAATATATTTTTAGTTTCTACTGTTAATTTTCCATTTTTCTTATTTTAATTATTTAAATTAGATTTAAGTTAATTAAAAGGGGATTAATTAGTGGATTAGCCTTAAACATAATTTTTAGAAGTTTTTATAATTTTGTAGGATTCCTGTGATGGTTAAATAATTTTATAAATTTTCTCATAATTTTCTAAGTTAATTTAGTATTAATAGTAATTTAAAATAGTTTAATTAGTTTAATTAATATAAATAGTTTTAGTTAATAAAAAACTCATAAAAAGACAAAAATATTTATTTTTATTTTTTATACTTTCTTCAAGTTCTTTTTAAGGTTTAGAAAATATTTTTGCAAGTTTTTAGTTTAATTTGTAATCTTTGTAATTTTTAGTTAATTTAAATTAGATTTAAATTAGATTTTAAATAGTTTTATTAATTAAATAATATTTAAATATTAAAAAAATCATTTTAATTATTTCATTTTCATTTTAAATTTCTTTTTAATTTTAAGTTTTCAAAAGTTTCATTTGCACCCCCTGTAGTTTGTAATTTACCAAATCCCACTTTTCTGTCTGTTACGTGATCCAAATTGTAAATTTGTGCATATATCTGTATATATGTTATTTGTGAATATCATATCTGTGTACAAATACCAAAATATCAGTAGCAAAATCAATTCCATATCATCTGGGCTACTGTCCTCAGTGCCACACACTATACTATCACCGGAGAATTGGAACTAGGCTGTCTTTGACTTATTGGCCTTGGTCAATAATATCTGACTGCTTTTACCCCAATCAGAGGTCATATACTAGCACCTCACAAATAGTGTTTAGATACTCACATCTCACGGGTGTAATAAAGTATATATCACAATAAGGAACTGGAAAACATCTTTCACTACCTGTCATAGCAAAATAGATTACCATAGGCTTGGGAAAGGATCAAACCTCCACCATTTGGCGTAAGCACCTAGGATAAATTATCAAAGAGGTCTTTTAAAGGGTTATAACGTTAGGTGTAGGGATATGGAAAACACGGTTTTGTTGGATAAAGGCAATATTTACTAGTGGTGAGTTAATCATCTTGGTTAGTTACATGTACAATATGACGTTGCTAAGCCAACACTCGACTCGACTTAAGCTAATAATTCAAAAATAACAAAAACATAAAATAAACATAAAATGAAACGGGATGGTAGTCTGTATGTTTTTTCTCTTTTCTTGATTTTTCGATTTTTTTTTTTTTTTTTTTTTTTTTTTGCATGCACTCTTGCCCTACCATCCAAAATAAAATATCATAGGGAATGTACATTCCCCTTACACTTGAATTTTTACATACTTTACAATAAACTACTCTAATGACTCGAATCAAGATAATCAAAACACTTGGAGTACTTTTTTAAGATTAACGCACATATGGGGGTAATATATGATGTTCTTCCCCATTACTCCATAACACAAATACTTTACCCATGAGTCCCAATCGTCCCAAAACAATATGTACAAGATATGACTCGGAGGGGTGTACTAGGGGTTTCGTGTACTAAAAATGAGTACAACGCTAAGGTGTGAGAAAAATTAATTGACTTTACTAGTCAAGTAATATGACTTACATGGTCAAGTAATGATAATACGGGTCTAACACAAGGGTGATCCTAATGCCTCTTATCATGTAGTAAATCTTACTACACGAATGTAGTCTCACTAGCGGTCTCGGGATGCATCACTAACGCAAGTTCTAGAATCTAAATGCTACCGGTACACTCATAAGCACTGATAATGAATGCTTTTCCTATCAAATCTAAAGGCGAATCTCACATATTTGGGTGGAAAATTTTTCTGAATGCTACAGTTTGTGCTAGTCATACAACTCCTATCCATGAGACGCTTGCTAAGGCAAAAGTTTCACTCCTAAATGTTGTAAAAAAATTTAAATTAGGCGCTAAAATTACACTAACAAGTATTTCTCATAGTTTTATTACATACCTACCATCAAACAAACAAACTCAAGTGCAATAGTATCCAATAAGGTATCATCATTTACCTTCCCCTTACACTTAGGATGAACATTGTCCCTAATGTTCAATTAAAGGATGTAAAAGTAAAACAGGTAAAAGAATGAAAACAAATACTTCCCTGATTCGTTCGGTGTGGATAGTGTGTCAACAAGGTTAAATCTTCCTCCAAGAAAATGAACATTCAAATCTTCCCTTCCAGAAATATAAATCATCTTCTTGTCATATATAACCTGTTAAACCTGAGAAAGCAATCAAGGCAACCTCGCATAAAATCGGCGGCAATCTATATATACTAACAAATCCTAGAAAGCAATTTAAGATATAATGCTTGTGGAATGAATGTTTGCAGATTTCCTGGAGTTTATAAAACTAAAGAATTAAGAAAAACTTTAAGACTCCGTTAGAAAAACAAAACTCGCAAAATGTCCAGAATTTTACACGTGACGCCGTCAGGTATTAATTCCTGACGCCGTCAGAAGTGACCTGCAGAAATCTTTACGTTAAGTTTCTGGAAAATTTTTGGAAAAACTTATGTCCTACTTCCTGGAAAATCCTGCAAAACATCATTATGACTCGATACAAGCATTTGACTCTAACAAATACTAATACACATGTTCATTTAATATTGTGGCGAATCAAGATCAATTTCGTTCTTATAAACAAATTTGGGGTTTCCCCTTACACTTAGCTTTTGCAAAATACCTTTATATGAAGTTAAGACGAAGTTAAACGACAAAATAAAGCATTTTCACAATTTAAGTTGAAACATGATCTACCAACAATAAAAATAAAGTATGCATACGGAAACAAATAACAATCAAACAATTAAAAATCACACAAAACATGGGTTGCCTCCCAAGAAGCGCTTTTCTTTATTTACGAGTCTTGTAGCTAGACTCAAGGTCATGGGCAATTACGTGACCTCATCTTCAAATGTTACATCCTCCTCACTGATCATCTCATTACCACTTTCTTGATAATGTTTTACGCGTTGTATGTTGACAGTGAACTCTCTATTTTCATCGTCCATTAACACAACATCAGCCGTTTTAGAGGAGCTTTTCACTGTAAAGGGCCCATACCATCTTGACTTAAGTTTCCCGGGAAATAACCTTAACCGAGAATTATACAATAGAACTTTGTCTCCTTCTGAGAACTTCTTAGGTTTCTTAATTCGCTGGTCATGCCATCATTTCGCCCTTTCTTTATATGTAACAGAGGATTCATACGCTTCTAGCCTTAACTCATCAAGTTCATGGAGTTGCATGAACCTATTCGTTCCAGCGACCGTATAATCCAAATTACATGCCTTAAGTGCCCAATAAGCCTTGTGTTCGAGTTCCACCGGAAGGTGACACACCTTGCCATGTCTTGTAGGCCGTTCGGAATTCCCATAAGGACACATCGAGTTTAAATGACCAGTCCTTTCTGTTTTGATTAACCGTCTTTTCCAATATTCTCTTAATTGCCCTATTGGTGTTTTCGACTTGACCGTTGGTTTATGGGTGATAAACGGTGGAGAACCAGTGGGAAACTCCATACCTCTTCATGACCTTTTCAATTTGCGCATTGCAAAAGTGGGTCCCCCTATCACTTATGAGAGATTTAGGAATGCCGGACCTATCAAACAGCTTTTTCAGAAAATGAATAACTACCTTAGCATCATTGGTCCTAAGGGCTTGTGCCTCCATCCATTTTGAAACATAATCAATGGCCACTAAAATGTACTCGTTCCCTCCTGAAGATGGAAAGGGTCCCATGAAATCAATTCCCCAAACATCGAAAACCTCACAAACTTGTATAAAATTCTGAGGCGCTTCATCTCTACTTGATATATTCCCGGCCCGTTGACATGCATCGCATCCCTGTATCATCTCCTTTACATCACGAAATATTGTGGGCCAATAGAATCCTACATCAAAAATATTTCGTGCGGTGGTGTTTACCCCATGATGGTCCCCAGAAGGGCCCGAATGACATTCTTTCATAATTTTTATCACCTCTTTTTCTGAAACACAGTGCCTGATTATTTGATCAGGACATCTTCGGAATAAGAAGGGTTCGTCCTAGAAGTAGTATTTTAGTTGGGCAAAGAACCTTTTCTTTTCGTATCTAATGATGTGTTCTGGAATGAGCCTGCTTGCAAGATAATTAGCATAATCAGCGTACCATGGTTCAGAATCTGTTATTGACATGAGCTGTTCGTCAGGAAATGAATCCCGAATCTCACTTTTGTCAAGCTCACCAAGGAGGGGATTTTGAGACGAGAGAGGTGATTAGCAGCCAAATTCTCTGCACCCTTTTATCACGAGTTTCAACACCAAATTCTTGTAATAACAAGATCTACCGAATTAGTCGTGGTTTAGCGTCTTGCTTAGCAAAAAGGTATCGGAGAGCCGAATGCTCAGTAAAAACGACCGTCTTTGAAAGGAAAAGATATTGGTGAAATTTGTCAAAAGCGAACACCATGGCTAATAGTTCTTTTTCGGTGGTAGAATAATTCTCTTGAGCGGGATTCATAGTTTTTATAGCGTAGTATATAGGTTGGAATTGTTTGTTACACCTTTGGCCTAATACCGATTTCGAAAGGTAACTCTCAGTTGGGTGTAACCATGATTGGGGCTTGCGTGACTTCCTTTTTCAGGAGATTGAATGCATCCTTGCATTCTTGAGAGAAATCGAAAGGGGCATCCTTTACAAGCAATTGAGTCATTGGCCGAGCTATTTTAGAGAAGTCTTTAATGAATCTCCTGTAGAACCCGGCATGACCCAAGAAGCTACGTATTGCTTTAACAGTTGTGGGATAAGGTACTTTAGATATAGCTTCAACCTTTGCTTGGTCCACCTCAATCCCATTTCCCGAGACCTTATGCCCTAGCACAATCCCTTCTTTCACCATAAAATGGCATTTCTCCCAATTTAGGACCAAGTTGGTTTCCTCGCAACGTTTGAGCATTTTTTTGAGGTTAGCGAGACAGCGGTCGAAAGAGTCCCCGAAGACCGAAAAATCATCCATGAAAACTTCCATGCTGTCTTCCATTAACTCGTGAAAGATTACAGTCATGCATCGCTAAAAAGTGCCGGGAGCGTTACATAGCCCCAAAGGCATCCTCTTATAGGCGAATGTTCCATAAGGGCAAGTAAATGTGGTTTTTTCCTGGTCCTCAGGGGCTATGGGGATTTGGAAATATCTTGAGAATCCATCCAAGAAATAGTAGTACTCGTGCCCGGATAATCTTTCCAACATTTGGTCAATGAACGGGAGGGGAAAGTGATCCTTCCTGGTGGCATCATTGAGCTTTCTATAATCGATGCTTACCCGCCAACCAGTAACCGTTCTCTGGGGTACCATCTCTCCGTTGTCATTTTTCACCACAGTCATTCCTCCTTTCTTTGGTACAACCTGTACAGGACTAACCCACGGGCTATCCGAAATCGGGTATATCAACCCTGCATCCAAGAGTTTGATAACTTCTTTTTTCACCACCTCCTTAATGTTGGGATTCACCCGCCTCTGGGGTTGCACGGGTGGTTTATAGTCTTCCTCCATAAGAATCTTATGCATGCAAAAGGTTGAGTCAATCCCCATTATATTTCTTTAGGACTCCTAAGAGCCTATCCTTTTGCTCATGTTCGAGGGAAGAGTTTATGGTTACTGGCAGTTGATCCTCTCCCTGGAGGAAGGCATACTCCAGGTGGTTTGGGAGTTCTTTAAGTTCTAGCTTAGGTGGTTCAATAATTGAGGGTTTTAGCTTGTTTTCGGGTTTTCAGAGTTCGAGTTGTTCAGTGGTCTCTTGTCTGGGATAGAAGGAGACTGTGCTAGCGCCCTCCGTCTTCTCCTTCTCCATTATGGGGAGGAAACTCTCATCCCGTAACCAGCCTTCTTCGATTTGTTCATCAACACAGTTGTCAATGACATCAGTTAGTTCATCGACCTCTCTGATGAAATAGAGCCGGTTAACTGCTTCGAGAGATAGATTCATAGTGTTTTTAATATCGAAGGTCAAGCTATCAATTCCTACTCGTAAGGTTAACTTGCCGTCGTGAACATCAATGACTGCACGAGCGGTAGCAAGAAAGGGTCTCCCTAAGATTATGGGCACCAGGTCATCCTCCTCCATCTCCAAGATCACGAAGTCAACCAGAAATTTGAACTTCACTACTTTGACTAGCACATTCTCGCATATCCCTAAGGGATATTTGACCGATCTATCGGCTAGCTGGATGTTCATACGGGTAGGCTTTAGTCCGGAATATCCTAGTTTGAGGAACATGGAGTGGGGCATGAGGTTGATGCTTGCCCCTAAATCGGCAAGAGCATTCTTTATTGATAGAGATCCTATGGAACAGGGCAAGGTGAAGCTGCCTGGATCGTTGATGAGTGCTCAAACACTCATCATTTTTGGTCAAATCTGAACTGCAAAACATACAAAAACACTCAGAAATGCATCAAAATGCTAAAAATATTTCAAAATTGTGTTTTATATGTTTTAGATGCAAAATAAGCAAAAACAAATGAAAAACGTACAAAGTTTGCAAAATTGGCAGTTTCAGTCCCTCAACTTTCAAAAATTGTCAAAACTAGTCCCTGGTCATTCAAAATATGGAAAATTATCACCAAAGGTCCTTTTAAAATCATAAGTTGTCATATTTAGTCCTTTGGTGAAAAATCTCAAAAGTTTTGGAAATTTACAATTTTGGTCCCTAGAGTTTCAAACTTTGGCAGGATTGGTCCCTGGTGAAATATTTTTGAAAGAAAAATCATTTTGGGTCCTTGGGAAGTCACAAAAGTCATTTTTAGTCCTTGGTAAAAAGTTTGGAGAAAAGTACATTTTGGTCCCTCAAGTTTTAATAATTTGCAATTTTAGTCCCTGAAGGACCAAAAGTGAAAAATTACATTTTTAAACCTTGGACTATTGAAAGTTGGTGTATTTTACCCTTATAACAAGTTTGGTAGTTTGGCAGAATCAACCCCTCAATTTCAGAATAATTACAAAATTGGTCCTTGTGGTGTTTTGCTAATAAACCAAACGGACCCTTGTGTTAAATAAATCCAAACCAAACCCAAACTAAAAACCTGATCCAAACACAACACACCCTTGGCCCAAAATCCCCTTAGCCCACTCACCAGCCCACCAAGCAAAACAAACCTACCCCGTCCCTTTTTAATACTAAAAATCCCCCGGTCAAACCACTCGTTGACTCACCCATAACCTCCCAACTTTCCCACCATTAACACCCCTAATAACCTGTAACCTTGTCCACCCCCTCCTCACTTTTCCACCAAAACAAGCAACCATCATTTATACTTACCTGCCAAACCAACCCCTCCCCTCTCCTCATTAATTGCTCACCAAACCCACTTTCCAAGTTTTTCCCGCCAAAGAGGTTTTGAACGGCCTAGATTAATTGAAGCAATCCTACGGCTCCAAGTCATGTGGGATCGTCTCAGGAGGCTGCTAGGAACTAAAATGATATCTATTTAACCAAAGAGAAGCAGCAGAGAAGCATCATTAGTTTTAGCTTAGTTTAGTTTAGTACGTAGGTAGTAGAATTTCATTTTCAGCCTTAAAATTGTTGCATTCAGTTTACTTAATGTCTTTTGAACTTCCTTCACACTTAATTTCAAGTTAACTTTACAAATTTCTGTTTTGGCAAATTTAAGTGAAATTGACAAATTCTCTTAAATCTTGTTATAAGTTGTTACCAGTGTTCATTTAAGCTTTATCATGTTCATTTAAAGTTGTTTTCAAGTTTCTAAGGTGTGTTAATCAGATTGGTTCAAGTAACTAAAATAAATCTAGAAAATACCTCAAAAAAAATAGAAAATAAATAAAAAAATCAATATTGATGAAGGATGAAGCAGTGAGCATGGTTAACTTTGGAAATTCTTGGTTGTAGTAGCCTATTGGGAGGCTTTAGGTGGCAGATTTGGTTCCCTGGTTACTTGTTCTCAGTATGTATCACTTATAAGCCTCAAATTCCATTTTTGATTTTTACTATGTAGTAGCTTATTATTTGCTTATCTGTGTTGTTTAGTGTTTGTTTGGTTTATGTTAATGATTTTAATGCTTAAGTCTTCTTGTTTGTTCATTAGTTTTCACAATGGCTCAGTATCTCATTTTTCACGGTCATATTAGCTTATTTATGATCCGTAGGTATTAGTTATTGTTAGTAGTGTTTTTATGAGTAAATAGGTCTATGGTATCTTATTAGAAGCTTGTGGATCAGTTTTACGGGTCATAGCAGTTATCTCTTTTGAAAATCACAGTCTAGCTTTTTAGAAAAGGGTGTTTGGCAAAATCTGTTTCGGCACTCAGTGTGCTTTTGGTTGATACTTTCAGTCAACAAATGTTACCTTAGGTCTATTTAAGTTAACTAAATCCTAAAATCAGTACTAATAGTCTCAAAAGTCAAAAATCTTATTAAACATCAGTTATGTGAAAAGTCAAATGGTATGTTTTCAGTTTTTTTCCATTATTTGCAAGAATTCATTAGAATTTTGTGTAGGGAATTAAGCTTTGAAAGTTTTAGGAATCATAACCCCCCAGCTCATCTTCAAGATCACTCCTTGCTTTCATTTTTAGGAATTTTCTACTGGGCCCCACAGCCCTCCAAAGTAGGCTGCAGGGCAGTCCCTTCCCCTGCATCAGCAGGTCACCACCATCACCACCACTTTGGTGGTGGTTTTTGGCCACCACAATGGTCCCACAGCCCCCAACTTTGTTCCTTTCAACCCCCCTCCTACCCCTCTCTCCATTTTGACCATTAGCTTGACCTTAAGACCCTGTGGGCCCCACTTGAATCCATTCCCAAGTCTGTCCCATTATTCAGTGTTCAAACAATAAGCCAAGTGCTTATTTTAGCTTAATTGCTTATCCTATGAGCTTATTCAGTTGAAACTTGCTTAAACAAGTTCACATAACTTATTTGAACCAGAATCATCCATAGTGGGTCCCACTTAAGTCCATTTTAGCTTATTTCTTGTCTTGGTCAACAATAGTCAACTGTGGAACAAATAAGCCTCCACAGTGCTTATTTTTAAGTTCCAAAAAAGTTATTTTTACAAAAGTTAGTTGTTTTTAGTTGTAAAATTAGTTTCCAAAAGAAAAATCCAGAAAAGTCAAATTAATTTTAAGTGATAGTTTCTATTTAATGTAATTTAATTTTTAATTTTCATTTTTAGATTTTTATTAAGTACTTGGCATTTTTATATTTTTATTAATTACCTTTTATATTAAAGTAATTTTAGTAAATTTCTCAGATTTTTATTTTATTATTTAGTATTAACTAGAATTAATATTAGTTTTATCAATAATTAATTAATAATTAAGTTTTAAATAGCATAATTAGTTTTTATTATGTATGACCTAGTTTTTATATTTTTCCTAGCTTTTATATAATATAATATAATTTTAGGATTTTTTCTAGAATTTTTACTGTTCATTTTCTATTTTTTATAATTTAAAATAGTGTAATTAGGTAATTAATATTTAATTAGTAATTAATTAATAGAAAAACCACAAAAAGACAAAAATACATATTATCAATTTTAAAATGTTTTTTAGTTATTTTATAATTTTATAAAATTAATTTTCACTTTTTTAGTATTTAATTAATATTATATTGTATTTAAGTTATTTAAATATTAATAATAAGTATTAAATAGTATTTAATTAATATTAAATAATTAATTAGTGTAAAAATTAATTTTAATTTTATAAAAATTTTCTTTTATCCTTAAGTTTGTAAAAAAAGTCATTTTCACCCCCTGTGGGTTTTCAGATTTCAGTTTTCACATTTTATTTTGTACGTTCGCGTAAATTTAATCTGAACGTACACGTTTTTAGTTATTAAACGTTTTTAGGTATCTAACTTTCACGTAATCATCTATATAGCTTGTTTAAGCTATTTATTTGTAGATTCCTTAGTATAACCAATCTCAAACCCTTTCCGTCCAAATTCACCCGATCACAAACCCGTTTAATAACCATCCACACCTCGTCGGGACATAACGACCCGGGGAATCCCTATATTCCCTCGAAGCATTGGTCTAGATAGTTTGACCTTGTTGACCATATATTTGGTTAATTTAGGTTGACTGTTTTGAGCCAATCAATCGTCTACCTTTTTTGGTAGCCCTCATTGGGTCACCACCGAACATTCTTCTCCCAGAGTCACAAGACCCTCGAGTTTCTTTCGGTTGGCAAGCAATCTTTTGAAGTATGAGCTATACTTGGCATTGTAATAGCAAGCATCAAGGAGAGGTATGGTGACCTGATACGTGGGGATCGCACCCTCGCAACAGGTTTTACCTCTCAAGGGATCTCGAGAAGCTTACAACCCTCACCAGGCAGTGTACCTAATCGTTGTAGTATAGTATAGTGACAAGTACCGGGGGATTGATCGTTCAACTTAGGAATAGTGTCGCTAGAATTAGAAAGCCTAATAAACCAGGTCTAGAGATGAGGGAAGATTCTTTTTGTATTTTTATATTTTATGGAAAGCAATTACAAATATCGGGTTTTGGAAGGGTAGGCGGAATTAGTTGCTAGCCAACTAACCCAATTTACTAAAGAAGCAATCAAAATAAAATAAAAGAAATAAAAATACAACTAATTATACTAATGTGGTGGTAACAATAATGAGGAAAGTTATGTTTACTTAGGTTTCATTACTCCCTAGATATCTTTTACAGGTTGATAACTTGTTACAATTGCATGGATGACGGGTCATATTCCTTAATACTAGTCGTAGGGCCGTGTACAATATTCCCTAACTCTATAGGATCCTACTTCACTCCTATGTCGAGCCGTTAGAAGCTCCTAACATGGGATCATTAGAATTCTCCTACGCATTAAATACAACCAAAAATTATAGTACACCACCGATCATGTTTCTTAAGACGTTCAAGAAAGTTACCAATGGAAGTCTGCCAGTTTTCTTAAGCCTAACATCGAATACAATCATCCGTAACAATTATAAACAAACAATCAAACCATAATCAACATCTAGGTTTCACTACATCTAAGCAAACACAAAAGAAATCTAGCCTAGAATGTTAAATAGAAGACAAGCATAAGATATAATCAAACAACACATAGACATATTGAATGATTTGAAGGAATACTTATCTTTAATTTAACATGAAAGATTCAAGGGGTTGAAACCCTTGAAAAAGTGATAAAATTCGGACTAGGGTTTATTCCCTCAAAGTTGCACACTAATGAATGAAATTTGGAAAACTATATATAGATTACACATCGTGACGGCGTCATGTATTGAATTGTGACACCGTCAACTCGCCGCTATAATAAAATTGTAATGCCTAGATCTACTTGTGACGCTCTCATGTGTAAAAATGCTTTAGGCCGTCACTAATGTTTGGACCATGACGGCCTTGAGTGACGTCGTCATCTCCTATGCTTACAAACTCTCTGGATCGTCACGTATATTTTCCACATCCACCTCTTTTGTAACTCTTGACGCCGTCATGTGGAGAGTCTTGACGCCGTCAGGTATTGTTCCAGCAAGGAAAATTGGGACTTTGTCGTTTTCTTCAGTTTTATGCTCCAAAAACGTCCAAAATGCTTCCTTTTCCAGATCTCTCTCCAAAAGTACCTAAAATGACAAAAGGAATGATTTAGGGCAATATTTGATCAAATAATCATGAATTCAGCCTTAAATGACCCCCTAAAAGCGGTACACTTTTCGCCTCATCAAATACCCTTACACTTGAGATTTGCTTGTCCTTAAGCAAATGCGCTTTTATTCTAATCAAAATACAAGTTAGGGGTCATTTAACACTAATATAAAAGTAATTACAGCAAATAATCATTTCACTAAAACCAAAGACAAGCACGGAGGTCATACACTAGCACCTCACAAATAGTGTTTAGATACTCACATCTCTCGGGTGTAATAAAGTATATATCACAATATGGAAATGGAAAACATCTCTCACTACCTGTCATAGCAAAATAGATTACCATAGGCTTGGGAAAGGATCAAACCTCCACCACTTGGCGTAGGCACCTAGGATAAACTATCAAAGAGGTCTTTTAAAGGGTTATAACGTTAGGTGTGGGGATATTGAATACACGGTTTTGTTGGATAAAGGCAATATTTACTGGTGGCGAGTTAATCATCTTAGTTAATTACATGTACAATATGGCGTTGCTAAGCCAAGACTAGACTCGACTTAAGCTAATGAATCAAAAATAACAAAAACATAAAACAAACATAAAATGAAACGGGATGGTAGTCCGTATGTTTTTTTTCTCTTTTTTTTCTTTTTCTATTTTTTTGCCTTGAATTTTCGATTTTTTTTTTTTGCATACACTCTTACCCTACCATCAAAAATAATACATCATAGGAAATGTACATTCCCCTTACACTTGAATTTTTACATACTTTACAATAAACTATTCTAATGACTAGAATCAAGATAATCAAAACACTTGGAGTAATTTTTAAGATTAACGCACATATGGGGGTATTAATTTGATGTTCCTCCCCATTAATCCATAACATAAGTACTTTACCCATGAGTCCCAATCGTCCCAAAACAATATGTACAAGATATGACTCGACTTAGCAACCTTGTAATCAATTAGATAATTAACTAAGGGTTTAAACATGTAACAATAATGCACTAAAGATGAGTGCATACATGGAAGGCTAAGGCGATTTGGTTGCACATTTGGGTGGGTTGTAACAAATTCTTCCTTTAAGTAAAATGCTTAAAGTTATAAACGAAAAGATAGGCTCGGAGGGGTGTACTAGGGGTATCGTGTACTAAAAATGAGTACAACGTTAAGGTGTGGGAAAAATTTATTGACTTTACTAGTCAAGTAATATAACTTAAATGGTCAAGTAATTATGATACAGGTTTAACACAAGGGTGATCCTAATGCCTCTTATCATGTAGTAAATCCTACTACACGAATGTAGTCTCACTAGCGGTCTCGGGATGCATCACTAACGCAAGTTCTAGAATCTAAATGCTACTGGTACACTCATAAGCACTAATAATGAATGCTTTTCCTAACAAATCTAAAGGCGAACCTCACATATTTGGGTTGAAAAGTTTTCTTAATGGTACGGTTTTGTACTAGTCATACAACTCCTATCCATGAGACGATTGTTAAGGCTAAAATTTCACTCCTAAATGTTGTAAAAAATTTTAAATTTGGCTCTAAAATTACACTAACAGGTATTTCTCTAAGTTTTATTACACACCTACCATTGAACAAACAAACTCAAGTGCAATTGTATCCTGTAAGGTATCATCATTTACCCTCCCCATACACTTAGGATGAACATTGTCCCCAATGTTCAATTAAAGGATGTAAAAGTAAAACAGGTAATAGAATGAAAACAAATACTCCCCTGATTCGTTCGGTGTGGATAGTGTGTCAACAAGGTTAGATCTTCCTCCAAGAAAATGAATGTTCAAAGCTTCCCTTCTAGAAAATAAATCATCTTCTTGTCATATTTAACCTGTTAAACCTGAGAAAATAAACAAGGCAACCTCGCGTAAAATCGGCGGCAATCTATATATACTAACAAGTCCTAGAAAACAATTTAAGATATAATGCTTGTGGAATGAATGTTTGCAGATTTCATGGAGTTTATAAAGCTAAAGAATTAACAAAAACTTTAAGACTCCGTTAGAAAAACAAAACTCGTAAAATTTCCAGAATTTTACACATGACGCAGTCAGGAGTTAATTCCTGACGCCGTCAGAAGTGACCTGCAGAAATCTTTACGTTAAGTTTCGGAAAATTTCTGGAAAAACTTATGTCCTACTTCCTGAAAAATCCTGCAAAACATCATTATGACTCGATACAAGCATTTGACTCTAACAAATACTAATACACATGTTCATTTATTATTGTGGCGAATCATGATCAATTTTGTTCTTATAAACAAATTTGGGGTTTCCCTTACACTTAGCTTTTGCAAAATACCTTTATATGAAGTTAAGACGAAGTTAAATGACAAAATAAAGCATTTTCATAATTTAGTTTGAAACATGATCTATCAACAATAAAAATAAAGCATGCATACGGAAGAAAATAACATCAAACAAATAAAAATCACACAAAATATGGGTTGCCTCCCAAGAAGCAATTTTATTTATTTACGAGTTTTGTAGCTAGACTCAAGGTCATGGGCTATCGTGTGTCGCTTATGCTCACATACCCTAGGGTGAGCCATCTAATAGTCACCTCATCTTTCTTATAGTCATCACTTAGCTCTAAACATCCGCGATAATACCTGTTATTCTTTTCATGAGGATATTTAAGCCCTTTCCTTTTATCATTCTCACTTAGCATTCCTAGGGGTGGATACCTACTACATTTCTCCATAGAAAATCGTTGAACCTAGGGTGTGCACGGGGCATTTGGTAAACAAAATCTTCATCCCTATCCGAGAATGTAATTAACCCTTCCATAAGTTTTTCATCAAGGTTGGTTAACCTTTTGAAGGGTTTCCCAAACACAACTTGGGTTAACTTATTATCGATAAATTCTCCTAGATTCTCCATAACCATGAACTCAACAAGATAAACAAAGCTTCCTACAAACACATGCAATGCCATTTCCCTAGAAATAATATTATCTCCTTTGTATTCTAACTCATCTACCATAATTTTATTGTATTCACTATGCGAGATTATGTTCATTGGTAGAGATGAGTTAAGGTAGGCATCAAAGCTCCTAAATACAATTTTACAAGGAAATTGCATATTAAATGAGCTATCATTCTCAATCCTTGTTCTAGGGTCGACATACCTAAGAGGGTCCACTTCATTTTCCATCCTATCCTCATTAATTACGTCACCATCATCTAAGTCCTCATCGGAGTCCGAATAGTAAAAAGGACTAGCCCTATGGTCATCATCATGGTCAGACTCCTCCATCTCAGAATTATTGTCAAAGTGATGGTTAAAAGAGAGGTTAGGTGGGTTCTCATTTTCCACTAAAGGGATTGGGTCAGGCATTTGGAAAATCCTTCGACGAAAAACACGAATAACAGGAATCAAATGATCAATGCTATTGTTATCCATCGAGATAGTTTACGAACAAAGGAAACAAAGAAATGAGATAGACTAAAGAAAACCTAAAAATAAAAATAAAATCTTACTAGAAAGGAATCTAGCAAGTAGACCTAATAAAAAGAAATCCTAACCTAGACAATAACTATTCCTCGGCAGCGGCGCCAAAAACTTGATACGTGGGGATCGCACCCTCGCAACAGGTTTTACTTCTCAAGGGATCTCGAGAAGTTTACAACCCCCACCAAGCAGTGTACCTGATCGTTGTAGTATAGTATAGTGACAAGTACCGGGGGATTGATCGTTCAACTCAAGAATAGTGTCGCTAGGATTAGAAAGCCTAATAAAATAGGTCTAGAGGTGAGGGATAATTCTTTTTGTATTTTTATATTTTTTGGAAAGAAATTAAAAATCTCGGGTTTTGGAAGGGTGGGCGGAATTAGTTGCTAGCCAACTAACCCAATTTACTAAAGAAGCAATCAAAATAAAATAAAAGAAATAAAAATACAACTAATTATACTAATGTGGTGGTAACAATAATGAGGAAAGTTGTGTTTACTTAGGTTTCATTACTCCCTAGATATCTTTTACAGGTTGATAGCTTGTTACAATTGCATGGATGATGGGTCATATTCTTTAATACTAGTCGTAGGGCCGTGTACAATATTCCCTAACTCTATAGGATCCTACTTCACTCCTATGTCGAGCCGTTCGAAGCTCCTAACATGGGATCATTAGAATTCTCCTACGCATTAAATACAACCAAAAATCGTAGTACACCTCCGATCATGTTTCTTAAGACGTTCAAGAAAGCTACCAATGGAAGTCTGCCAGTTTTCTTAAGCCTAACATCGAATACAATCATCCGTAAAAATTATAAACAAACAATCAACCCATAATCAACATCTAGGTTTCACTACATCTAAGCAAACACAAAAGAAATCTAGCCTAGCATGTTAAATAGAAGACAAGCGTAAGATATAATCAAAAAACACATAGACATATTGAATGATTTGAAGGAATACTTATCTTTAATTGAACATGAAAGATTCAAGGGGTTGAAACCCTTGAAAAAGTGATAAAATTCGGACTAGGGTTTATTCCCTCAAAGCTGCACACTAATGAATGAAATTTGGAAAACTATATATAGATTACACATCGTGACGGCGTCATGTATTGAATTGTGACACCGTCAACTCACCGCCATAATAAAATCGTATTGCCTAGATCTACTTGTGATGCCGTCATGTGTAAAAATGCTTTGGGCCGTCACTAATGTTTGGACCATGACGGCCTTGAGTGACACCGTCATCTCCTATGCTTAAAAACTCTGTGGATCGTCCCGTGTATTTTCCACATCCACCTCTTTTGTAAATCTTGACGCCGTCATGTGGAGAGTCTTGACGCCTCAGGTACTGTTCCAGCAAGGAAAATTGAGACTTTGCCATTTTCTTCACTTTTATGCTCCGAAAAAGTCCAAAATGCTTCATTTTCCAGATTTCTCTCCAAAAGTACCTATGATACGTGGGAATTGCACCAGGCTTTACCTCTCAAGGGACCTTGAGAAGCTTACAACCCCCACCAGGCAGTGTACCTGATCATTGTAGCATAGTATAGTGACAAGTACCGGGGGATTGATCGTTCAGCTAGGAATAGTGTCGCTAGGATTAGAAAACCTAAATACTAGTTCTAAGGGTGAGGGATGATGATTTTTGTATTTTTATATTTTTTAGAAAGCAAATAAAAATCTCGGGTTTGAAGGATTTGGGCGGAATTAGTTGCTAATCAACTAACCCAATACTAAAGATGCAATCAAAATAAAATACTAGAAATGAAAATAAACTAAATTATACTAAGGTTGTGAGCAATAAGTGGAGAAAATGTGTTTACTTAGATTTTACTACTCCCTAGACATCTTTTACACGTTAATTACTTGTTATAGTTGCGTGGATGACGGATTGTATTCCTTAATACCATTCATGGGGTGGCGCACTTAACTCCCCAATCCTATGAGCTCTTATCTCCTCCTATGCCATGCCCAGCACAACCATAGGGATTATAAACAGTGGCTCATGCATTAAATACAACCAATAAAAACCTAGTGCACATCAGTTCATGTTTCCTAAGATGTTCAAGCATGTTACCATTTGGAGATCTGCCAGTTTTCTTAAGCCTAACATCAAATTCATTCATCCAAAACAACTATAAACAAGTAATCAACACATAATTAACATCTAGGTTTCATTAGATCCAAGCAAACACAAGATAGATCTAGCCTAGCATGATGGAATTAAGATAAGAACAAGATATAGACAACCAACACATAGACATATTGATTGAATTAAAAGAATACTTATCTCAATTACACATGAAAGGAATCAAGGGCTTAGAACCCTTGAAAAACCTGTAAAATTCGCACCAAGTTCGTACTTAGGGTTTCTCCAAAACTTCTCCCTCTTTATGTGTGAAAGTTAGAAAAATATATATTGGAAATAGGGTCTGACGGGGTCAAGACAAAGTTTGTGACGCCGTCACCTCGCCGCCAAAATAATTCTCGGACTGCCTTGATCTACTTTTGAAGCCGTCATGTGTTGTGCATTTCCAGGCCGCCATGCATTTTACTCTTGACGCCCTACTTCGTGACGCCGTCAAATCTGTACTGGGTCGTCATGGAAATTACTCTTGACACCGTCAGGAATTCCTTCTTGACGCCGTCACCTACTGTTCCCAGCAAGGAAAATTAAGACTTTGGCGTTTTCTTCACTTTTATGCTCCAAAAACGTCCGAATTGCTTTCTTTTCCAGATTTCACTCCCAAAGTACCTAAAATCACAAAAGGAACGATTTAGGGCAATATTTGATCAAATAAATTCAATTCCGGGCTTAAATGACCCCCTAAAAGTGGTTCATTTTTCGCCTCATCATATACCCTTACACTTGAGATTTGCTTGTCCTCAAGCAAATGCGCTTTTATTCTACTCAAAAGACAAGTTAGGGGTCATTTAACACTACTATAAAAGTAATTACAACAAATAATTGTTCCACTAAAGACCAATAGACAAGCACGGAGGTCATACACTAGCACCTCACAAATAGTGTTTAGATACTCACATCTCTCGGGTGTAATAAAGTATAAATTACAATATGGAAACAGAAGATATCTCTCACTACCTGTCATAGCAAAATAGATTACCATAGGCTTGGGAAAGGATCAAACCTCCACCACATGGCGTAAGCACCTAGGATAAACTATCAAAGAGGTCTTTTAAAGGGTTGTAACGTTAGGTGTAGGGATATGAAATACACGGTTTTGTTGGATAAAGGAAGTTTTACTGGTGGCGAGTTAGCAATCTTGGTTAATTACATGTACAATGTGGCGTTGCTAAGCCAAGACTAGACTCGACTTAAGCTAATAAATGAAAAATAACAAAAAACATAAAATAAACATAGAATGAAAAGGGATGGTAGTCCGTATGTTTTTTCTCTTTTTCTTTTTCTATTTTTTTTTCTTTTTTTCTTGATTTTTTTGATTTTTTATTTTATTTTATTTTATTTTTTTTGTGCATACACTCTTACCCAACCATCCAAAATAATACATCATAGGGAATGAATGTTCCCCTTACACTTAAATTTTTACATACTTTACAATAAACTAATCTAATGACTCGAATTAAGATAATCAAAACACTTGGAGCACTTTTAAGATTAACGTACATATGGGGGTAATAAATGATGTTCTTCCCCATTACTCCATAAAATAACTACTTTACCCATGAGTCCCAATTGTCCCAAAACAATATGTACAAGGATATGACTCGACTTAGCAACCATGTAATCAATTAGATAGTTAACTTAGGGTTTAAAAAACAACAATAATGCACTAAAAATGAGCGCATACACGGAAGGCTAAGGCGATTTGGTTGTACATTTAAGTGGGGTGTAACAAATTCTTCCTTTAAGTAAAATGCTTAAAGTTAGAAACAAAAAGATAGGCTCTGATGGGTGTACTAGGGGTTTCGTGTACTAAAAATGAGTACAACGCTAAGGGTGTGGGAAAAATTAGTTTACTTAACTAGCCAAGTAATATGACTTAAATGGTCAAGTAATTATGATACGGGTTTAACACAAGGGTGATCCTAATGCCTCTTATCATGTAGTAAATCCTACTACACGAATGTAGTCTCACTAGCGGTCTCGGGATGCATCACTAACGCAAGTTCTAGAATCTAAATGCTACCGGTACACTCATAAGCACTAATAGTAAATGCTTTTCCTATCAAATCTAAAGGCGAACCTCACATATTTGGGTGGAAAATTTTTCTGAATATACGGTTATGTGCTAGTCATACAATCTCCTATCCATGAGATGCTTGCTATGGCTAAAGTTTCACTCCTAAATATTATAAAATTTTTTAAATTTGGCGCTAAAATTGCACTAACAAGTGTTTCTCATAGTTTTATTACACATCTACCATTAAACAAAACAAACTCAAGCGAAAGTGCATATGTAAGGTATCATCTTTTTACCCTCCCCTTACACTTAAGATGAACATTGTCCCCAATGTTCAAGTAAAGAATGTAAAAGTGAAATAAGTAAAAGGAATGAAATCAAATACTCCCCTGATTCGCTCGGTATGGATAATAAGGTGGTCAGGTTAAATCTTCCTCCAAGAAAATGAACAATCAAAGCTTCCCTTCCAGAATATAAATCATCTTCTTGTCATACATAACCTGTAAATCCTGAGAAAACAAAAAGACAACCTCGCGTAAAATCGGCGGCATCCTATATAAGTTACTAAATCCTAGAAAACAAGATAAGATATAATGCTTGTGGAATGAAGTTTACAGATTTCCTGGAGATTATAAAACTTAATAATTCACAAAAACCATAAGACTCCGTTAGAAAAACAAAACTGGTAAAATTTCCAGATTTTTACACGTGACGCCGTCAAGAGTTAACTCTTGACACCGTCAGAAGTGACCTGCAGAAATTCTTATGTTAAGTTTCCGGAAAATTTCTGGAAAAACTTGGTCCTACTTCCTGGAAAATCCTGCAAAACTTCATTATGACTCAATACAAGCATTTGACTCTAACAAGTACTAATATACATGTTCATTTAATATTGTGGAGAATCATGATCGGTTTGTTTCTTGAAAACATATTTGGGGTTTCCCCTTACGCTTATCTTTTGCAAAAAATACTTTTAGGTGGAGTTATGACTATGCCAAAACAACAAAGTAAAGTATTTCCACTATTAGTTTAGAAACATGATCTACCAACAATAAAAATAAAGCATGCATATGGAAGCAAATAACAAACAAACAAAATAAAATCACACAAAACATGGGTTGCCTCCCAAGAAGCGCTTTTCTTTATTTACGAGTCTTGTAGCTAGACTCAAGGTCATGGGTTACTATGTGACCTCGTCATCAAACGTCACATCCTCCTCACTAATCATTTCATTGTTATTTTCTTGATAATGTTTTACACGTTGTATGTTAACAATAAATTCCTTACCTTCATCGTCTAATAACACCACGGCTCCAGTTTTAGAGGAATTCTTCACCGTAAGCGGTCCATACCATCTAGACTTAAGTTTTCCCGAAAATAATCTCAACCGAGAATTGTACAATAGGACTTTGTCTCCCTCTGAAAATTCTTTGGGTTTCTTAATTCTCTGGTCATGCCATCTTTTTGCTCTCTCTTTATATGTGATGGAAGATTCGTAGGCTTCTAACCTAAGCTCATCAAGCTCGTGTAATTGCAATAATCTATTAGTTCCAGCAATTATGTAATCTAAGTTACATGTCTTAAGCGCCCAATAAGCCTTATGTTCTAATTCCACTGGTAAGTGACATGCCTTACCATACACCATGCGAAACGGGGTCGTTCCAATAGGTGTTTTGTAGGCGGTTCGGAATGCCCATAAGGCTTCGTCGAGTTTAAATGACCAGTCCTTTCTATTTTGACTAACCGTCTTTTCAAGTATTTTTTTAATATCCCTATTGGTGTTTTCGACTTGGCCATTGGTTTGTGGATGATAGGCGGTGGAGAACCGATGGGATACTGCATACCTCTTCATGACCTTTTCCATTTGTGCATTGCAAAAATGGGTCCCCCTATCACTGATGAGAGCTTTAGGAATCCCGAATCTCGCGAAAAGCTTTTTCAGGAAATGAATAACTACTCTGGCGTCATTGGTCCTAAGGGCTTGTGCCTCAACCCATTTTGAAACATAGTCAATGGCGACTAATATGTATTCGTTCCCCCCTGAAGATGGAAAAGGTCCCATGAAGTCAATCCCCCAAACATCGAAGACCTCACATACTTGTATAAAGTTCTGAGGTGCTTCATCCCTATGTGATATGTTCCCGGCCCGTTGACATGCATCGCATGACTGCACCATTTCTTTTACATCACGGAAAATTGTGGGCCAATAGAATCCCGCATCGAAAATCTTTCGGGCGGTAATGTTTATCCCATGATGCCCGCCAGAGGGACCAGAGTGACATTCCCTCATAATCTTCACTGCCTCACTTTCCGAAACACAGCGTCTTATAATTTGGTCCGAACACCTTCGGAATAAAAATGGTTCATCCCAAAAGTAGTATTTTAGCTGGGAAAAGAACCTTTTTCTTTTGTATTTAGTCAGGTGTTCAGGAACAATTCTACTTGCGAGATAATTAGCAAAATTGGCGTACCAAGGCTCCGAATCAATCATTAACATAAGTTGTTCGTCAGAAAATGAATCCCTAATCTCACTTCTATCGTGCTTATCCAAGGGGTTTTCAAGACGAGATAGATGATCTGCGGCCAGATTTTCTGCCCCCCTCTTATTACGAATCTCAACATCGAATTCTTGTAGCAACAAGATCCACCGAATCAGTCGTGGCTTAGTATCCTGCTTCGCAAAAAGATATCGAAGAGCCGAGTGATTAGTGAAGACGACTGTTTTTGAAAGGACAAGATATTTTCTGAATTTTTCGAACGCAAACACTACGGCTAATAATTCTTTCTCGGTGGTGGAGTAATTCTCTTGAGCGGGATTCATGGTTTTGCTAGCGTAGTAAATAGGTTGGAAAAGCTTGTCACGTCGTTGGCCTAATACAGCCCCGACAGCGAAGTCGCTAGCGTCACACATGATTTCAAATGGTAACTCCCAGTTGGGTGTGATCATGATTGGAGCTTGTGTGAGTTCCTTTTTTAGGAGATCGAATGCATCCTTGCATTCTTGGGAAAAATCGAACGGAGCATCCTTCACAAGTAGTTGAGTCATTGGCCGAGCAATTTTGGAGAAGTCTTTGATGAATCTCCGATAAAACCCAGCATGCCCCAAGAAGCTGCGTATTGCTTTAACAGTCGTGGGGTATGGTAACTTAAATATAGCTTCAACTTTAGCTTGGTCCACCTCTATTCCGTTCCCTGAGATCTTATGCCCAAACACAATCCCTTCTTTTACCATGAAATGACACTTTTCCCAGTTTAGCACCAAGTTGGTTTCCTCACACCGTTTAAGCATCTTTTCTAGATTGGCAAGACAGCAGTCGAAGGAGTTCCCGAAGACCGAAAAGTCATCCATGAACACTTCCATGCTGTCTTCCATGAGTTCGTGAAAGATTGCGGTCATGCATCGCTGGAAAGTGGCGGGAGCATTACATAGCCCAAAAGGCATCCTTTTGTAGGCAAATGTTCCATAAGGGCAAGTAAACGTGGTCTTTTCTTGGTCCTCAGGTGCTATGGGAATTTGAAAATACCTAGAAAATCCATCCAAGAAGCAATAGTACTCGTGTCCAGACAATCTCTCTAACATCTGATCAATGAATGGCAAGGGAAAGTGATCTTTCCTTGTGGCATCATTGAGCTTTCGATAGTCAATGCATACCCGCCATCCAGTGACCATTCTCTGGGGCACCATCTCACCCTTGTCATTCTTAACTACAGTCATTCCACCCTTCTTAGGTACAACCTGCACAGGACTGACCCACGGGCTATCCGAGATCGGGTAAATCAATCCTGCATCCAGAAGTTTGATAACTTCTTTCTTTACTACTTCCTTAATGTTAGGGTTCACCTGCCTCTGGTGTTGCACGGTAGGTTTATAATCTTCTTCCATGAGAATCTTATGTGTGAAAAAAGTTGAGTCAATCCCCTTAATGTCGGCCACACTCCATGCGAGCACCCCTTTGTATTTCTTTAGGACCTCTAAGAGTTTACCTTTTTGTTCATGTTCCAAGGAAGAGTTTATGATTACCGACAGTTGGTCCTCTCCCTGAAGGAAGGCATACTCCAAATGGTTAGGAAGCTCTTTAAGATCTAACTCAGGAGGTTTGATAATAGAAGGTTTGAGCTTGTTTTCGGGCTTTCAGAGCTCGAGATGCTCCGTTGCCTCTTGTCTGGGGTAGAAGGAAACTGCACCAACATCCTCCATCTTTTCTACCTCTAGCAGAGGCAGAAAACTCTCGTCCCGTAGCCAGCCTTCATCGATCTGTTCATCGACACAACTATCAATGACATATGTGAGTTCATCAACTTCCCCGATGAAATAGAGCCGGTTGGCTGCTTCGAGGGAGAAGTCCATAGAATCCTTAATGTCGAAGGTTGTGCTATCGGTTCCCACTCGTAAGGTTAATTTGCCGTCATAAACATCAATGACTGTACGAGCGGTATCAAGAAATGGTCTCCCTAAGATGATGGGTACCAAGTCATCCTCCTCCATATCCAGGATTACGAAGTCGACCGGGAATTTGAATTTCCCAACTTTGACTAGCACATTCTTGCATATCCCTACGGGGTACTTGACCAATCTATCGGCTAGTTGGATGTTCATACGGGTAGACTTTAATCCAGAGTATCCCAGTTTAAGGAACATAGAGTGAGGCATGAGATTGATACTCGCTCCCAAATCGGAAAGAGCATTCTTGATTGATAGAGATCCTATGGAGCAAGGCAGGGTGAAGCTGCCCGGATCGTCTACCTTTTTTGGTAGCCCTCGATGGGTCACCACTGAGCATTCTTCCCCCAGGGTCACAAGACCCTCGAGTTTCTTCCGGTTAGCAAGTAGTTTTTTAAAGTATGCGCTATACTTTGGCATGTGATAGCAAGCATCAAGGAGGGGTATGGTGACAACCGAGTCTTTTAGGTATGACAAGAATCTCTTGTTATCATTCTCAGTTTTCTGGTTCCTTAATCGGTATGGAAACGGGATTCTCACAGGTTGGTTAGGTAGGGTTGATGGGGAAGGGGTCGTCAAAGGCGGTTGGTCGGGGATCTTGCCGCCGACATCCTCCTCCTCTTCGCCAGGTTTGTTTGGATCGGGGGCGATGGGGGATGAGCTTGGGTAAGGTGGGTCCTTGGTTGTTGTTCCAGCTCGAGTGGTTATCGCGAGCATGGGGTCTTTTTTGCTTACTGATGACATTTCAATATTATCTAGGGCTGAGTTAAGCTTGTTGAAAAATTCTCCAATGTCATCCTGCTGCTCGTCGAAAAGCTCATTAAGACCTTTCATTTGCAAGCCTTTTTCTTGAGTGAAGTGACCAAGGTCATCTTCAAAAGTGCTCCTGATTTCGAATTCAGGGCCTTCCTCTCCTTCTTTTCTCTTTACCAGATTTCCCCAGAGGGTGTAATCGTCATTTTGGTAAAAAGGCAAAAGGGAGGGATCAGCATAAATGTCCCCTCTGACAAGCATGCATGTTCAGTTGTGGCTGCTCCTCCACATTCTTCTACCTCATGTGGGCCCCCACAGTAATTGCAGATTAAGTAAGGATTCGACAGTTGTTTAGGTGATTGCAATCCAGCTAGGTATTCCACTCTTTTGTGAATTTTTCTCAATCGATCTGAGGTGATTTCAGAAATGCTGACAGTCGACTCAGGTTCATCCCAAGTGTCATCCTGGTCTTGAGCATATTCTTCAATCCTATCCCATCCTTCTTCGGCACTAATATTGGCCAATCTCCCTTTTCTAGATTGGTTTATTCCATTTCAATCGTTAGAGGAGATATTATCGTAGAAGATTTGGACCAAGAGCCAAAGCTCAATGCCATGATGGGGAACTTGTCTTATTAAATCTTTGAATCTAATCCACGATTTATGGAAGGGTTCATCCTTCCCTTTTCGGAAACGGAGGATCCTATCTCTAAACACTGAGGTTTTTCCAGGTGGAAAGAACTTCTCATAAAACTTGGATATGAGTTGCTCCCATGTGAAAATAGATTCAGAAGGGAGTTTATCATACCATTCTTGGGCTTTTTCATATAGGGTGAAAGGATAGAATCACAATCGGGACGTGTCTCTAGTAGCCCCATCCGTATGGAGGGTGTCTACTATTTTCAGGAAGTCTTTAATGTGTTGGATTGGATCTTCCTCATCTAATCCGCAAAACTTACACACACTTTGGACAAGCCAAACATCGTTTGCATGCAAGACCTCGTTGGTGTGTTCGTTTGGGTAGACAATGGCGTTTGAAAAGCCACGAGAGGTTGGAGAGGAGTAGTCCTTAAGGCACTTAGGAATGGGAGTTGCGGGGGTACTCATCTCGTCGTTGGGTTGGGAGCTAGGGGTTGTGACATGATTTTATGAATTTTCTTCAGAAATGGGTGCATCAAAATCAATGGCAACACTAGATGGTTCAGAAGTTGAGTGATATTGTCTCAATCTATGCATTTCTCTTTCGGGTTCCGCATAAGGCAAGACAAGGTTTCTAGTGGAACTACGACTCCTAGTGATCCTAAGGTTAAAGGATTCGTCGTTTGCCATGATGGCAGGTGGTGAAGAGTTACGAACAAAGACACAAAGAAATAAGATAGACTAAAGAAATCTAAAAATAAAAATAAAATCTTACTAGAAAGGAATCTAGCAAGTAGACCTAATAAAAAAAGATTCTAACCTAGACAATAACTATTCCCCGGGCTGCGGCGCCAAAAACTTGATACGTGGGAATCGCACCAGGCTTTACCTCTCAAGGGACCTTGAGAAGCTTACAACCCCCACCAGGCAGTGTACCTGATCGTTGTAGTATAGTATAGTGACAAGTACCGGGGGATTGATCGTTCAGCTAGGAATAGTGTCGCTAGGATTAGAAAACCTAAATACTAGTTCTAAGGGTGAGGGATGATTATTTTTGTATTTTTATATTTTTTAGAAAGCAAATAAAAATCTCGGGTTTGAAGGATTTGGGCGGAATTAGTTGCTAATCAACTAACCCAATACTAAAGATGCAATCAAAATAAAATACTAGAAATGAAAATAAACTAAATTATACTAAGGTTGTGAGCAATAAGTGGAGAAAATGTGTTTACTTAGATTTCACTACTCCCTAGACATCTTTTACACGTTAATTACTTGTTATAGTTGCGTGGATGACGGATTGTATTCCTTAATACCATTCATGGGGTGGCGCACTTAACTCCCCAATCCTATGAGCTCTTATCTCCTCCTATGCCATGCCCAGCACAACCATAGGGATTATAAACAGTGGCTCATGCATTAAATACAACCAATAAAAACCTAGTGCACATCAGTTCATGTTTCCTAAGACGTTCAAGCATGTTACCATTTGGAGATCTGCCAGTTTTCTTAAGCCTAACATCAAATTCATTCATCCAAAACAACTATAAACAAGTAATCAACACATAATTAACATCTAAGTTTCATTAGATCCAAGCAAACACAAGATAGATCTAGCCTAGCATGATGGAATTAAGATAAGAACAAGATATAGACAACCAACACATAGACATATTGATTGAATTAAAAGAATACTTATCTCAATTACACATGAAAGGTATCAAGGGCTTAAAACCCTTGAAAAACCTGTAAAATTTACACCAAGTTCGTACTTAGGGTTTCTCCAAAACTTCTCCCTCTTTATGTGTGAAAATTAGAAAAATATATATAGGAAATAGGGTCTGACGGCGTCAAGACAAAGTTTGTGACGCCGTCACCTCGCCGCCAAAATAATTCTCGGACTGCCTTGATCTACTTTTGACGCCGTCATGTGTTGTGCATTTCCAGGCCGTCATGCATTTTACTCTTGACGCCCTACTTCGTGATGCCGTTAAATCTGTACTGGGTCGTCATGGAAATTACTCTTGACGCCGTCAGGAATTCCTTCTTGACGCCGTCACCTACTGTTCCCAGCAAGGAAAATTAAGACTTTGGCGTTTTCTTCACTTTTATGCTCCAAAAACGTCTTAATTGCTTCCTTTTCCAGATTTCACTCCCAAAGTACCTAAAATCATAAAAGGAACGATTTAGGGCAATATTTGATCAAATAAATTCAATTCCGGGCTTAAATGACCCCTAAAAGTGGTTCATTTTTCGCCTCATCAACCTAAAATGACAAAAGGAACGATTTAGGGCAATATTTGATCAAATAATCACGAATTTGGGCTTAAATAACCCCATAAAAGCGGTACACTTTTCACCTCATCATGACCACTGAATCTTTTAGATATGACAAAAACCTCTTATTATCGTTTTCAATCTTCTGGTTTTTTAGGCGGGATGGAAATGGGATTCTCACAGATTGGTTAGGTGGAGTTGGTGGAGATGGAGTTACCAGAGGAGGTTGTTCATGAGCCTCGTTGCTCACACTACCTTCCTCCTCTCGGGGTTCGTTTGGCTCAACGGTGATAGGATGTTGGCTCGGATAAGGAGGGTCCTTGGTTGTTGTTCCAGCTCGAGTAGTAACCGCGAGCAGGGGATCTTTTTGGCTTACTGGGGGCCTGTTATGGCCATCAAGGGTGGCATTAAGCTTATTGAACCATTTTTCCATTTCATTATGTTGTTCAGCGATGAGCTCGTCAAGCCCTTTCAATTGTAAGACTTTCTCCTGAGTAAAGTGACCAAGGTCATCCTTAAAAGTGCTCCTGATTTTGTATTCAAGGCCTTCCTCTCTGATACGTGGGGATCGCACCCACGCAACATGTTTTACCTCTCAAGGGATCTCGAGAAGCTTACAACCCCCACAAGGCAGTGTACCTGATCGTTGTAGTATAGTATAGTGACAAGTACCGGGAGACTGATCGTCAACTTAGGAATAGTGTCGCTAGGATTAGAAAACCTATAAAACTAGGTCTAGAGGTGAGGGATGATTCTTTTTGTATTTTTATATTTTTATGAAAGCTAGTAAAAATCTCGGGTTTTGGAGGAGCGGGCGGAATTAGTTGCTAGCCAACTAACCCAATTTATCTAAAGATGTAATCAAAATAAAATAAAAGAAATGAAAACAAAACTAATTATACTAATGTGGTGGTAACAATAATGAGGAAAGCTGTGTTTACTTAGGTTTCATTACTCCCTAGATATCTTTTACAGGTTAATTACTTGTTACAATTGCATGGATGACATGTCATATTCCTTAATACTAGTCGTAGGGCCGTGTACAATATTCCCTAATTCTATAGGATCCTACTTCACTCCTATGTCGAGCCGTTAGAAGCACCTAACATGGGTTCATTAGAATTCTCCTACGCATTAAATACAACCAAATATCATAGTATACCTCCGATCATGTTTCTTAAGACGTTCAAGCAAGTTACCAATGGAAGTCTGCCAGTTTTCTTAAGCCTAACATCGAATACAATCATCCGTAACAATTATAAACAAGCAATCAACCCATAATCAACATCTAGGTTTCACTACATCTAAGCAAACACAAAATAATCTAGCCTAGCATGTTAAATAGAAGACAAGCGAAAGATATAATCAAATAACACATAGACATATTGAATGATTTGGAAGAATACGTATCTTTAATTGAACATGAAAGATTCAAGGGGTTGAAACCCTTGAAAAAGCTGTAAAATTCGGCCTAGGGTTTTTCCCTCAAAGTTGCACACTAATGAATGAAATTTGGAAAACTATATATAGATTACAACTCGTGACGGCGTCATGTATTGGATCGTGACGCCGTCAACTCGCCGCCTTAATAAAAATTGTATTGCCTAGATCTGATTTCGATGCCGTCATGTGTAAAAATCTTCTGGGCCGTCACTAGTATTTTGACCCTGACGGCCTTGGTGACGCCGTCAGGTACTATAGTTGAAAAACTCTCTGGACCGTCACGTGTATTTTCCACTTCCACCTCTTTTGTAACTCTTGACGCCGTCATGTAGAAGATCTTGACGCTGTCAGGTACTGTTCCCAACAAGGAAAATTAAGACTTTGCCATTTTCTTCACTCTTATGCTCCAAAACGTCCAAAATGCTTCCTTTTCCATATTTCTCTCCAAAAGTACCTAAAATGACAAAAGGAACGATTTAGGGCAATATTTGGTCAAATAAACACAAATTCGGGCTTAAATGACCCCTTAAAAGCGGTACACTTTTCGCCTCATCAAATACCCTTACACTTGAGATTTGCTTGTCCTCAAGCAAATGCGCTTTTATTCTAATCAAAATACAAGTTAGGGGTCATTTAACACTAATATAAAAGTAATTACAACAAATAATCATTCCACTAAAGACCAAAGACAAGCACGGAGGTCATATACTAGCACCTCACAAATAGTGTTTAGATACTCACATCTCTCGGGTGTAATAAAATATATATCACAATATGGAAATGGAAAACATCTCTCACTACCTGTCATAGCAAAATAGATTACCATAGGCTTGGGAAAGGATCAAACCTCCAGCACTTGGCGTAAGCACCTGGGATAAACTATCAATGAGGTCTTTTAAAGGGTTATAACGTTAGGTGTAGGGATATGGAAAACACGGTTTTGTTGGATAAAGGCAATATTTATTGGTGGCGAGTTAATCATCTTGGTTAATTACATGTACAATATGGCGTTGCTAAGCCAAGACTAGGCTCGACTTAAGCTAATAAATCCAAAATAACAAAAACATAAAACAAACATATAATGAAACGGGATGGTAGTCCGTTTGTTTTTTCTCTTTTCTTTTTTCTATATTTTTTTCTTTTTCTTGATTTTTTCAATTTTTTTTACAATTTTTTTATTTTTTTATTTTTTTATTATTATTTTTTTTTGCATACACTCTTACCCTACCATCCAAAATAATACATCATAGGGAATGTACATTCCCCTTACACTTGAATTTTTACATACTTTACAATGAACTAATCTAATGACTCGAATCAAGATAATCAAAACACTTGGAGTACTTTTTAAGATTAACGCACATATGGGGGCAATATATGATGTTCTTCCCCATTAATCCATAAAACAAGTACTTTACCCATGAGTCCCAATCGTCCTAAAACAATATGTACAAGATATGACTCGACTTAGCAACCATGTAATCAATTAGATAATTAACTAAGCATGGACTCGTTTCAAGGACTTACTCCAAAAAGTCCCTCATCATGGCATAGATCTTTGGCTCCAAGTCCAAATCTTCTATTACCATATCAATCTCTCCATAAGGCGAACCATTGACCAATCGGCCGGTGGCAAGCTATGTGATCTAAGTGCGGAAGAATCATGGAAACTCATAGAAGATCTTGCTCTCTATGACAACGAAAGTTGGAATGATCCCCGTGATTTGAACAAAACGTTCAAGGCAATATCTTTGCCTTCGAACAATTCTAGCACTCCCGACCGTAGGATCATGGAACTTGAGGACCAAGTCAAGTTTCTCATGAAATCCTACGAAGCTCCTAAGCCTTCAAGCCAAGTGAACAAAATCACTTCTTTATGCGAATTATATAGTGGTCCCCATGACACTCGTGATTGCGTGGAACTCCCCGAACAAGCTTTTGCGGACTACGCATCCTCGCGTACCGATGAAGCGGGAGAAAAGTGGTACACTTTCAAACCCGAGCCAAACCCTTACGGTGATTCGAACAATCCTTCTTGGAAAAATCACCCGAATCTTAGGTGGAAACAAAACCAAAACAATTCTTCCAATCCACCTAATCGTTACCAACCAAACGGTCCACCCGCTAACCGTACTTTCAACAACAATCCTTCTAATAACTATGGTGGAACCAATAATCTTGAAGGATTGATGTCCAAGTTTATGGCATCTCAAGAAGCTCGCATAGCTAAGTTTGAAACCGATTTTAATCAACAACAAATGGAGATGACCAATAAGATTGACAACTTGTTGAAAGCCCTCAACAACCAAGTGCTAACTACACCTAGGAAGGACACTAATAGCATAATCCAAATTAAGGACCCCTCATCATCCAAACACGCCCACTTTGTCAATGTTGTCACCATTAAGCTGATAGATAAGAATATGGAAGAAAGAGACAAAGATGAAGTTGGGATAGAAACCGAGGCTAGGGATGAGATTAAGGAAGTTGAGGATAATAAGGGAGAAAAGTTAGAGGAAGTAGAAAACGTAGAAGAGTACTTTGATAAGTTACCCACCAAGGAAGAACGAGAATATCACAAGGATCTATTCGATGATCCCGAGACACCGTACATCCTTGGTTCACCCCTTATTAAAGTAGGTGATCCCTCTAACATCAACATACCATGCAACAGTGGGCATATGCATGTGTGAAAAGCTTACATCGATCCTAGGTCTCCTATAAACATCATGACTAGGACCTATTATAATTGGGTAATAAAGAAGCAACTCGGATATAGGATGATGCCCAACACGAGTAAGATGAGCAACTTTGTAGGAAGAGTGAAAAGATTACATGTCTTTGTAGGAAACTTCACTTATGTCACCAACTTTGTGATAGTAGAGGATACTCGTCCGATAATAGACGATTGCCTAAGTCAAGTAGTGTTCGGAAAACCATTTGTTGAGGCTTCTAAGATGAGAGTTATGACCCGAGCTTAGAGATAGTTAGATTCAAGGAAGGGAATGATGAGATTGCTTACCAAATGCCCTATAAGATTGAACAATACCGCCTTCTATCAAACATAGAAAAGGAACACAAGCAAGCGGTTTACTATAGGAATGATGAGGATAGACGTAGAGGGGTAGATTATGTCATGAATAGAATACTTGGTTTCTACAACGAATGTTTGCAACTAGGTCCGGAATACAAAACTAAGATTGGAGATGACCTAGAGAATGAGACCAACGATGAGGTCACGTAATTTCCCATGACCTTGAGTCTAGCTACAAGACTCGTAAATAAAGAAAAGCGCTTCTTGGGAGGCAACCCATGTTTTGTGTGATTTTTATTTGTTTGATTGTTATTTGCTTCCGTATGCATGTTTTATTTTTATTGTTGGTAGATCATGTTTCAAACTAAAATTGTGAAAATGCTTTATTTTGTCATTTAACTTCGTCTTAACTTCATGTAAAGGTATTTTGCAAAAGCTAAGTGTAAGGGGAAACCCCAAATTTGTTTTTAAGAATGAAATTGATCTTGATTCGCCACAATATTAAATGAACATGTGTATTAGTATTTGTTAGAGTCAAATGCTTGTATCGAGTTATAATGATGTTTTGCAGGATTTTATAGGAAGTAGGATATAAGTTTTTCCAGAAATTTTCTGGAAACTTAACGTAAAGATTTTTGCAAGTCGCTTCTGACGGCGTCAGGAGTTAATTCATGATGGCGTCATGTGTAAAATTCTGTAAATTTTACGAATTTTGTTTTTTTAACGGAGTCTTAAAGTTTTTGTTAGTTCTTTAGTTTTATAAACTCCAGGAAATCTGCAAACATTCATTCCACAAGCATTATATCTTAAATTGTTTTCTAGGACTTGTTAGTATATATAGATTGCCACCGATTTTATGCGAGGTTGCCTTGTTTGTTTTCTCAGGTTTAACAGGTTATGTATTGTTGATATAAATAATTGACTAAAAACGTTATTCATATCCTTCGATATCTCTATGTTTTGATAATCACAAAACGAAAACTCATTAAGGGGACCGCCCCCTAATTAAGGACAAAAAATTCCAACGTTCAGGAGGGCGACCCCCTTAATTATACTAGGCGGCCCCGTTAATCATTAAGGGGACCGCCCCCTAATTAAGGGGATCGGCACGCTCCAGAACAGTGTTTTCCGGCCCTTTAAATACTTAATCATTCCACATAATTTTCTCACCTTTTTGCACTAAAAACTTTCTGATTCAAACCTCCATTTCTATTCTCTAAAATTCTTTGATCACATAAACATTAACCTTTGTTTCAAAGTGATTCAAGACTCAATACTCAAGTGCAAAGAGAAGAATACTTCTATCTATCAAGACTAGAAGTATTACAACTTAATATCATCTTGCTATCTAAGTTGTTTGATCATTTCATCTTGTAAATCATTCATTCTTTGGTGTATAAAGTTTATACATTGGTTAGCTAGATTTAGATATTCGATCTAGATTTGTTGAAGGTGTGAAGTGGTACTAGAAGTGAAGAAGTAAAGGTGCATAGGATTAGTGGTAGGAGATATAAGAAGTGGTAGTATATTGTAGTAGAGATAGGTAGTGAAGACAAAGAAGTAGAAGCCTAGAAGTTGTGAAGTAGTATAAGTCTTGAAGTAGTGGATAGATCGAAGTTGTGAGGGTGTGAAGAAACAAGTGGTGTGAAGAAGTGTAGAAGGTGTGAAAGAGTGTAGAAGGAGTTGTGTTATGATTATAGTTGTGAGATTGGTTCTAGCTACGATTAGAACCCGACATTTAGCTTTGTGTCATTAAATTGGTGTAAGCTAAGGTGTGTACAATTTTCTCCGCCATAAGGGAGGTTATTGACTTAGTGAAGAAAACACTCGAGTTCGGAGCTCGGGGAGTGGAGTTGGGCAAGGAAGGTGTCCTTGTAGCCGAACCACTATAAATCATTTGTGTCTCGGTTTGATCTTTCCATCTCTCACTCTTTGTTTACTTACTTGTTAGCATTTCGTATATAGTTATAATTGCTTGTGTTGTGCATATATTGATTTCACATAAAGATCAAACTAGGTTCCATTCACAACATTAATTTTATATAAACAAACCAAAAGGATATACTCATATTAAAACACATATACATATGTAAATATCTATACTACCTTATAATGTATTTAGGATATCTATATTTAGAAGTCTTAAAATGTTTAAGACCAAAAACATTTCTTTAATAGGAAAGATGCATACACATATAATTAAAAGCCTAGAAATTAAGTGTTTTTAAAAAGTCTGGGTTGTTACAAGTATAGCTTTCAATGCTTGCAATCTTTTAAGACTTACAATAAAAGAAGCCTAGTGTACACCACTTTAATGCACACAATTTTTAGGTTTACAAGACAAGAAGCATATTGTACACCACTTTAATGCACATATTAAAAGAATTAATTCTATTTAATGTAGTCAATTAATTAAATAGTTAATAAATACAATTATTAAAACACCCCTTACATAAGAAATATAAATTATCAAATATATTGTAAAACCAAGTTAAACGCAATTACTATATTAAATGTCACTAATAAAAATAATAAAAAACATTATATAAATATTCAAGCCCGAACTGGCCAAATGGGCTTGAGTCTAAACGGGTGCGGGCCAAACGGGCTCGAACCCGAACGGGCACGGGCTAAACAAAATTCTTGATATCCGTAAATTTATTGTCAAAAAACATAATAAACTAAAATACATAATTCACTAGAAAATTTAGTTTCAGGGTACCCGCCGCTGCAACGCTTAGGTACCCTGCTAGTATATATACATATATATATATATATATATATATATATATATATATATATATATATATATATATATATATATATATATATATCTTTTAGTGCGGATGGTACGGACGAATCTCAGCCCTCCATCTAGTCAACCATCTGAAAAAGGCGGAGTGGCAATATCGTAAATATCCCGTCTTTTTTTAGAATCGTTACTATCGTATTAGCTTTTTTTCTGAAAAAAATTCAAAAAAATCTGAAAAAATTAAAAAAAATAAAGAGGACAACAAATAATTAAGAATCGCTGAAAAAAAATTCAAAAAAAAATCGTTTTCATCGTTAAAGGTATTGTGATATTAGCGTATGATTTTGACTTTTGTAAAAAAGTCAAAATCAGATTCTGATATCACATAAACTTTTTTACTATCGTAATAAAAAAAGTCAAGATCAGGATCAGATTTTGATATCACATAAACTTTTTTACTATCGTAATAAAAAAAGTTAAAATCAGATTCTGATATCCCATAAACTTTTTTACTATCGTAATAAAAAAAGTCAAGATCAGGATCAGATTCTGATATCACATAAACTTTTTTACTATCGTAATAAAAAAACTAAAAATCAGATTTTGATATCACATAAGCTTTTTTACTATTGTAATAAAAAATGTCAAGATCAGGATCAGATTCTGATATCACATAAACTTTTTTACTATCGTAATAAAAAAAGTCAAAATTAGATTCTGATATCACATAAACTTTTTTACAATCGTAATAAAAAAAGTCAAAATCAGATTCATAATATTGTTAATATCACGGTAGAACTCATAATATGGTTAATATCATGGTAGCACTCAAAATAAAAAAAAAAAAAACTAAAAGTTCTCAGAAAAATCTGAAAAATTAAAAAAATGAAAGAAGATAACAATATTAAGGATCGCTCAAAAGGAAAAAAAATTAAAAAAATCGTTTGAATGGTGATTTGGTACCGTGATAGTTGCGTAGATCTTGACTTTTTTACAAAAAGTCAAGATTAGATCTGGATTGGACGGCCTAGATCTATCCGCACGTCCGCACTAAAACAAAACATCCGCACGTGATCCTCACTCTCTCTCTCTCTCTCTCTCTCTCTCTCTCTCTCTCTCTATATATATATATATATATATATATATATATATATATATATATATATATATATATATATATATATATATATATATATATATATATGTGTGTGTGTGTGATATATGAAATCATAATTTTTACTCAACATTTTATATAAGTAATGTTTATACGAAAAGTGCGAATAAACTAGTATCTATATTTTTGTATCAAAGATTTTTGAAACTTGCGTCTATTCTTTAGAAGGAAACTTTTATAAAATGAAAAAGACGTAAAACTATTCAACCCCCCCCCCCCCCCCCTTCTAGTTTTCCACAATTGGTATCAAGAGCCACGTCTAGCAAGATTTTTAAAATATATTGTATTTTAAAACTGGTAACGATCTATGGAATTTGAAACATATCTAGAAGGGGAATTTACGCAAAAACCACCATTATTTGAAAATGACCATTTTCTTGAATGGAAAAATAAATTTGAAAATTATGTGAAATCAATAGATCTTGATCTTTGGCATATCATTTCAATTGGTGATCTTCAACCAACTATAATGGATTTTGAAAATCAATATAATAATCTTCAAACAAAGATCGATAAAAACACTAAAGCTAAATTACTGATTTACAAAACTCTACCAAGAGTTGAATTTGAAAGAGTACTCTTTTGTAAAACGGCAAATGATATTTGGAAATGTCTTTTAAATTTTCACCAAGAGAAATGTAAAACCAAAGATGATAAACTTGATATTGCACAAGAATTAGTCACTCTAGAAAATTTGATAGACAAATATTTTGTTAGAATAAACACAAGTACTACTAGTTCAAATGTGATCATTGAAGGTGTCAATAACAAAGAATACATGAGTCAAATCCGAAGAAAGAGTGTAAATAAATCATGGGGCGACAAGGACGAAGAAGATGATGAAAATATGGCGTGCGAAGATATTCAAACAAATGTAAATACAAGTATTGATGGCAAGGACTACATGTTTCAAGATCTAAGAGAAACTACAAATAAAACATGGAGCGACATGGATGATGGAATTGATCAACATATAGCATGTGAAGATTGTACAACTACAAATAAGGTACAATCCGAAACCAAACATTATTGCTATGATCAATTTATATTAGAATTTTCAAAATTGGAAAACAACTTCAAAAATCTTTGCAACATTGACTCAAAAATTATTTTTAAAAATGGATCTTCAATTTCCGTTGAAAATAACTTTGAAAAAGAAATTATTTTAGAAGATAAAATGTCTAGACTTGAAAGTAATATTGAAATTGATCTTGAATGTAAAAAATGTCAAGACTACAAACATGAAATTAAAATGGAAAATGAAAAAGCAAAAATATTAGCTAAATTTGAAAATAGTTCTAAATCTTTAAAATATCTACTTAGCATTCAAAAGTCATTTTATGATAAAACCGGTTTAGGATTTACTGCAAATGATCCTTTAACAAATATATCAAAACAAATAAAATTTGTTAAACCTAGTGGAAAAATGTAGAACTAATATTATTCACATCCATTATTTATTACTCTAGTCAAGAAAGTCATTGTTGGTTAGTTAAAATAAACTATTGATGAATTCTTGTACTTCTCGGCGACATCCTCATCATGTGCATTTAAATGCAATGGATGTCCTCAACTAACTATCTCGGACCCATGAGAATCTGGGTACCAAGCTCTTTTTCATGTTTAGGTAGTTAACGAACGAAGAGACTATTACTTTTTTGGATCGCTCACTTTGCTTTCTTACATTTGATGACTATTGGTTCCTATTACTCTGATTCACATTCTACACACGATTTGCTTATGACGCTGTTGCGGCCATTTATTGTTTCGGCATTTTGTTCTTCACTTTTGGAGTGCTGGTTTTATGGTGTGTTCGTTACTACCTCATGATGAAGGATTCAAGCGCTATTATTCCTGATCTACATGACTTATGATGATTGTTGTGATCGATTAAGTATTTCGGATCAAGCCTCCTTGATTTTTATTACGTTGGGATTTTGCCTTGCTACTTCGACACGTTTTGGGCTTACTTTAAAGATGTCTTCTAACACTCTCATGCCCACTCTTAAGGAAAAGCTGGACCTGAGGTAAGTTTTCTTTTCAAAAACTTGTCAATATCACATTATATTAAAGTATGCTATAATTAGTATATTAATATGATTAAATTTATAGGTTGCCCTGTTCATATATCATTAATACTAATATATGTATACATGAAATTAGGCTAGTTGACCCTCTTGATCTTAAGTCTATTACCGTTTTTCTTATTCATCATTTATGTTGGAAGTCATCTATGATCAATAGTAGAATACTTATTATTTAGGCTAAATGACCATTCTAGTTGCATTAATAGATGTGCTATAATTAAGACTAGTTAGCATTTAATACTATGATGAGTTTAGTATCTATAAAATATAATAAACCAGAATAATTTACAAGCCTTCTAAAGCATGTCATGCAATTAATGCGATGATGTGTCTCGCTTGTGATTGGCCGGTGATTTAATGCGTACAAGTTGCTACTGCATCTGTTTTCTCACATATTTCACAAAAACGCGTACACAAAAGTCATTTAATTACTCCTTCAAAAGAATCAAATCACTTATCATATTTGTGGTAACTACTTAATTCTTCAACCTTTTGTAACCAAATAATTAATTGATCAATTCAAAAACACTACAAAGTAACGCAACGAAGCATTCAAAAGAATCAAATCAGAGGAGTTATTTTGGGGATATTATAAGATACAACAAAAAAACTATTTTATGTTTCGATTGTAAGTTTTTCTTTTTATTAAATTGCTTTTTGTCTTATGTTTACATGATTATGGTAATTTAACGAATAGTTATTCTAATTGTAATGAATCGATTGTTTTCCATTTTGTTTTAGTAAATTATTTACATACCAATATGAATATATTTTAGGCTAATGATTTTTATGTATGGCTAATGATTTTGGGGGAAAGTTAGATTAGGAAAACAACGTTTTTTTTTAAAATTGTTTACATACCAATATGAATATATTTGCGGATTATGGTTTTTAAAAAAGTCAAATGTTTTGATTTACTTATTCAATGAAATTGATCATCACTTAAACTTGATTGGCAGTTGCCATGGAAGTGTTCACATGTAAAAAGTTGCTTTAAATCTATTACCATCATTGATGAGTGTGTAAATACTCATCATTTTTATCGTATATGAACTGCCAAAACATCCAAAAACACTCAGAAACGCATCAAAATACAGAAATTATTCCAAAAGTGTGTTTTATATGTTTTAGATGCAAAATGTTTAAAAACAAATGAAAAACGAACAAAGTTTGCATAATTGGCAGTTTCAGTCCCTCAAGTTTCAAAAATTAACAAAACTAGTCCCTGAAGTTTTAAAACGACAGAAAAGTCAACCCAAGGTTTTCTAAAGTCAAAAATTGTCAAAACAATTCCTTGGGTAAAAAGTTTGAGAAAATTACACTTTTACCCCTTAAAATCCAAAATTGCAATAAAAGGTCCCTGGAGTTTCAGAAATTGACAGAATTAGTCCCTATGAAATTTTGGTCTTTGGTTATTATTATATGACAAGTTTAGTCCTTGGTTACAACTTTGGATTATTTACACAGCAGGTCCCTCAATTTTTAGCTTTTACTAAATTGGTCCTTGTGATTTAATTTCTACAAAACCAAACGGATCTTAATGTATTATTATCCCCACCCAAAACCAAATACCAACCAACTCAAGCCCACTCCACTAAAACTTTGGCCCAATCCACCCTTTAGCCCCACTCCACACCCCGTATTATTAACCCTCGGTCAAACATTGACCCCCCAACCTTTGACCCCGTTCAACCTTCCACCTCCCCACCATCTGCTAAACTCCAAACAGCCAGCCAAGCTTCATCATCACCCCCTACACTGGTTTCACCTCTACATACTCAACCCCCCCCCCCTTGCCACACCAAACAAACACAAGCATCCAAAATCTCTCTCTGGCAGCAATTAATCAGAAGAAAGTGGCCAAATTGCATTTTCCCGCCAAAACCCCACAAACGGCCAAGATGGTCTCAAGTCATCCAATGGCTATTCTTATTGATGGGAAAGGCTCCACTGGGTCCCACTAAACCCTAATTGTCAATTATAAAAGAAAGAAGACCAAGAATGAAGAAGGGTGTTAGTTTATTAGTAGTGTAGATGTAGTTTTAATTAATTGTTCATTTCCAGTGTTGTATTTAAGCTTCAAAGGTGTAATCTTAGTGTTTTTAATGTATTAGAACTATATTTTTCCCATTAATTCAGTTCTCAGTAACCAATTCAGTTTTTGCCATTTATTGTTAAGAATCTCATTCTCACTTAATGTTGTTAAAATGTTTTATTAACTAATCCTACAGGCTAATTTAAGCTCATTCATAAGCTTTTTGAAGCTTTGAAATCAATTAGAGGACTGATGGCTTAGGAATTCAAAAATATCAAAAAATACTTATAAAATAGTCATAAAAATAAAATTCAGTGAGGAGGATGAATGGAGCTTGAAGCATGGTTCAAATTGGATTGCAGTGGTATTAGATACCTCATGGGAGGTAGTAGGGAAGTTCTTTTGGTCCTTGGTTCACAGTTTCTAAAGCTAAAGCAAATTGTAAGCAAGTTTCATCTTTTTATTCATGCATTGTTCTAAGTATTTGTAGCTGTTGTTTGTTATTTATTTGAGTTAATTCTAGTCTGTTATATCATCATAGGTAGTTAGAAATCAGCTTCTAGGGTTTAAATTTAGTTTTGCTAACAAATCTGTCATCACAGATTTGTTAGAGGGTGTTTGGTTCTGAGTTTCTTGTTGGATATTTGATGATATTTTGCAATTCTGATGATTCATACATGTTTGTTAGTACTACTTAGTTACTAGAAATCCAAGTAGATTAGTCCTAGCTAGTAAAAAGTCAAAGAATAATTGTAATTTGCCATACTTATAAAATACCAAAAAATACTTATAAAATAGTCATAAAAATAAAATTCAGTGAGGAGGATGAATGGAGCTTGAAGCATGGTTCAAATTGGATTGCAGTGGTATTAGATACCTCATGGGAGGTAGTAGGGAAGTTCTTTTGGTCCTTGGTTCACAGTTTCTAAAGCTAAAGCAAATTGTAAGCAAGTTTCATCTTTTTATTCATGCATTGTTCTAAGTATTTGTAGCTGTTGTTTGTTATTTATTTGAGTTAATTCTAGTCTATTATATCATCATAGGTAGTTAGAAATCAGCTTCTAGGGTTTAAATTTAGTTTTGCTAACAAATCTGTCATCACAGATTTGTTAGAGGGTGTTTGGTTCTGAGTTTCTTGTTGGATATTTGATGATATTTTGCAATTCTGATGATTCATACATGTTTGTTAGTACTACTTAGTTACTAGAAATCCAAGTAGATTAGTCCTAGCTAGAAAAAAGTCAAAGAATAATTGTAATTTGCCATAACAGTCCACTGTTGGACTGTTATGATCTCAAATCCTCCATTAAGGTTTGTTATATGTTATTGTACCCTTATTTCATCATATTCATGTTCATTACATCCATTATAACTAGTTAGAGCCAAGCAAAATCCATTTTAGTCAAACTAGTTCTTTATTATTCAAAAGTCAAAATGCACCTATCTTAGTTTTTTCCAAAACTTGGGGTAATTGTTTAGAATTATGTAGTAGGAATAAAGTTGTGAGCTTTTTAGGATTTACAACCCCCCAACTCATCTACAAGATCCTAGCTTCATTATATTTTTACTAATTTTCTTGTGGGGTCCACTGAGCCCCAAAGTAGGCTGCAGGGGTGTTTGTTTGTTCTGCATCAGCAGCTCATCAGTCCACCACCACCACTTGGTGGTGGTTTTCTGGCCATTTCATTGGTCCACAAGCCCCCCAATTGGCTTCTTTGAACCCCCCTCATGGTAGGCTCTTAAAGTTGACCACAAGTTTGACCCCTAGACCTGTGGACCCCACCTGAATTTGGCATTCAATTCTGTCCCCATTTTCAGTTTCAAAACAAGTTTCAATGTGCTTATTTTGATCTTATTGCTTATTCTGTGGACTCCATGTGATTTCTCTGGCTTATTCTTGTTCACAAAACTTATTTAGATCAGAATTTACCCATTGTGGGTCCCACTTAAGCAATTCTAGCTTATTTCCCTTGACAGTTGACCAAAGTCAACTGTCACATTAATAAGCTTGTGTTTTGCTTATTTTTTATTTCCACAAAACTTGTTTTTACAAAAAGTTCATGTTTTTAGTTGTAAATTAGTTTTCTAAAAGAAAAATCCAGAAAAGTCAAGTTAATTTTAAGTGATAGTTTCTATTTAATTTTATTTAAATTTTAATTTTGATTTTTATATTTTTATTAAGTAATTGGTGTTTTTATATTTTTATTAAATTCCTATTATATTAAAGTATTTTTAACAATTTTCTCAGATTTTTATTTCATCATTTAGTATTTATTAGAATTAATCTTAGTTTTATTAATTATTAATTAATAATTAGTTTAAATTAGCATAATTAGTTTTTATTAAGTAAAACCTAGTTTTTATATTTTTCCTAGCTTTTATATATTATAATATAATTTTAGGAATTTTTCTAGAATTTTTACTGTTCATTTAGTATTTTTCTTAATTTAAAATAGTTTAATTAGGTAATTAGTAATTAATTAGTAATTAATTAATAGAAAATCCACAAAAAGACAAAAATACTTATTTTTAATTTTAAAACTTATTTTTAGTTATTTTATAATTTTAGAAATTTTATTTTCATTTTTCTAGTATTTAATTAGTATTAAATTATATTTAAGTGTTTTAAATATTAAAAATTAGTAATAATTAGTAATTAATTAATATTAAATAATTAAATAGTGTAAAAATTAATTTTAATTTTCTAAAAATTTTCTTTTATCTTTTTAGTTTGTAAAAAAGTCATTTTCACCCCCTGGGTGTTTTCAGATTTCAGTTTTCACATTTTATTTTGTACGTTTACGTTTTATTTAGACGTGAACGTACGCGTTTTTAGTTTTAAACGTTTCTGGGTTTTCAAACTTTGCAGTCGTATTAATATAGTGTATTTAAGCTATTTTCTTTTATATTCCAGTAGTGTAATCATCACAACTCACTCAAACCCCTTTCCATTCAGATTCACCCGATCACAAAGCCGTTTGAATACAATCCACACCTCGTCGGGACATAACGACCCGGGGAAACACTATACTTCCAAGGAGTATTGGTTTAAGCTGTTTGACTATTGTAGTTGACCATTCACAAGTGGTTGACCAATAATTATCTGACGGTTTAGCACCAATAAATCATTATCACTCATTCAAACACCACACAAATGAAGTCAACTCTTTTATCTAATCATTGCTCATTTTGTTTTAAAAAATGAATACTTGATATTAGCATGATAATTTTATTTTTATTTTGATTATGCAGGTTTAATTTAATCACAGCATTTAAACATATGTAAGTTTTAATTGTCTTCCTTTGTTGTGTTTTATGTGTTAATTTGGGACTTCCAAATTTTTCATTGATTATGAATATGAGTGTCGTTTGATGTAGTAGATCTAAAGATTGGTGTCATTTTTCTGTAATACATGTTTGTGCAGGAATTTGAAGGTAGAAGATCAAATGTCTGTAAGTCATTTAAAGAGGGCAAGGTGTTTGATGAAATGTTTGAAACAAATTTTTAGTAACATGGTATGATATCTTTTAAACCCTTTCTAAGCAAAGTAGTTACTGGGAGTACCATATATGTAATTTATGGTTTTTTAGTACATTATTTATGTATATTTCAAGTTCTCTATATGGTGTATTCCGGTACATCAGTTTATGTTTCACAATGCATAAGTTCCGGTGCACTTCAAATTGGTTAGGTGTGTTATAGACCACAGATAGTTCTTGCCTTTCCTTCAATTTTATAATGGTTAAGCCTTAAATTTCATAAAAAGACTAAACTTCGTAAAAATTAACTATAGACCTACTTTTGGGGCATGATTATATTAAATATGTATATGTTTGGCTAAGACATAACTTTTGCAGTTCATTGTCTTTCAGTTAGCTTATGTGATGGTCAAGTGACAAAAATTAATAGTATAATACTATTTTGTACACAAACTAAAATTATCAGAGGTTGTATAATTTTTACACAAACCGAAAAAGACAAATTGTGTAGGAGGTAGTTTCAGAATGTTTGGGAAAGAGTGATGATCATCAGCAAGAGTGATGATTATTGGTAAGAGTGGTCATCATCATCATGAAAGTCTTTACTTTCATTATTTATTTATGCATTCAGGTGTTAGAAGTTGTTTTTGTTATTATAATACGTGCTTTTACAAAGTCTACTTACTTCAATATTGTAAAAATGATCACGAGGATTTCAGTTATTAAAAATACACGTTGGGATCGTTTTGACACTTTCATTTCAATATAAATTATGGGTACTGCACAATTAGCGATAAAGCATACCCCAAATCGACCCATTTGTAAGTAAATCGGTAAAAGATGCCACCTCTTTTTACTATTAAATTTTCATATGATAAAAGCTGTGTATTTCAGATCACAAAATCAACTACAGTGGGTGTAGTTGGCCTGCTTTTGTGTCAATTTATTTTCCGCGTTGACTCACTAGAGATAACACATACCCCAAATCGACCCATTTTAAGTAAATAGGTAATAAAATGCCACCTTTTTTACTATTAAAAATATATGTTCTACCATTTTTTGGCACTAAATTTTATTTGCTATTTTTATGCAGTTGCTTGATGGGAACAAATCTTTGGTTCTGAAGATTGTTGAAATCCAAATTCAGGGAAAATAACTGAGTGTGCGGAGTGAGTATTTTCATCTCTTACCCGTATTTGTATATTATACATATTCATTTTATGTTCAACCATTTTCCTAAAAATGGGTCGATTTTGATAACTTAAATCATACATTGAATTTCATATGAGTAAAATGCGCTAAAGACTAATTGAATTTGGGTTTGACAGAATCAGTCTTTCAAAATTTGATGGTGTTTTAAACCATTTTCCTAAAAACAGGTCGATTTTAAAGGGTTAAAGCATAAACTGTGTTTGATTCAATCACCTTTTTTTTTTTTTTTTTTTTTTTTTTTTTTTTTGGAATAAACATGCGAGAATAAAGTTCTCAGGTAATAGCTTTCAAAAGAGGTACTTTTAGAAGTGGAAATATTGTCAAAACTGAAAATGGGTAACCTTTAAATCTTTAATGCAGGTCTAAACGGATAGTTTTTGAATCATGACTTGCTGCCTTTAGCTATTGCAGCTGCAGCCTACTAACGCTGCTGTTGGACAACTACTATCAGTGTTAAATGGGTTTGATTAACAAGCTATGAGCTTCAAGAAACTATACAAATCATTTAATGCTTACTAAAAGTGGAAGCGGCCGGCCACCAGGAAACAACATTCCATTGACTAGCCGAGGTACGCTATAGTTATCGCCTTTCGATAAGTTACAAACAGCATGGATAGCATTGGTAAATATTATTGCTCATTTATTAGTTATATTATGGTTTTGGTATATATTTTTATATCTTTTTTTATACATACCATCTCTATTATCTCTATTAGTATATATTATTTGCTTATTATAGTGTAAAAGAAAAACTATATAAGCAGGTTAGTTTCTATTTTTGAGTAACAAACATCCACAGTTATTGTTATTTACTCGGCAGAACACTACTGATGGTGAAGAATCTGCTGCATCACAAGAAGAAATGTCACTTAGGATAAGAGTTTGAATAGGCTATAAGATTTGTTAGTAAAAAAGGTGTTATTTTCTTATTTGGTGAATTAAACAACCATATATATTAACTTGGGAATGTAATTATTTTATCCCTCCAATGCAGAAACGTTTTCAAAATGATGATCATGTTTACAAGTCATTTTTTTGACACCTTGAACATGTATAGGAAGGAATACAAGGGTATTAATGAAGTGTATCGAGGTAAATTTCAGTAACCTTAAAGTAATTATGTGTAGCAATAGTTATTTCGATTCACATCATTGATTTGATTTGCATTTCTTGGTTCCTGTTTGTGATATGTGGAGGTTGCCTCACGCTTTGATGATAATCCAGATCTTTCTCATGAGTTCCCAAGATTTTGGCCAGAAGCTTCAGCTTCTGAAACTGCATACCAAACGTCTTTACAAAATTCTTATCAATGCTATGACGAACGAAGCTCGGATATACTCCCACCCAGACTCGGACAGATGGATAAGGTAGCGTGTCTTTTATACAAAAAAAAACGTGTCCAATGGGACAAATGGTTGATAATCATTTAAGAGGGTGTTTGGGTAAGCTTATTTTTTCAATGTTTAATATCTTATTGTTTTTTGCAAAAGCCATTATGTACTTTGAAGGTATTTGTTAGCTTATTTTAAAGGCTCGTGTCTTTTTAGGGCGTAAATAATCTAAGAAGCACAAACACTTAGATTAGGATTTTTCGAAATGAGCACAAAACTTTCTTATAGAAGCCTACCAAAATGCCCCTTTACTAATGTAATATGAGTGTAACACGTTCCAATTGCATGTCCTTAAATCAGGTATTTATTTTGCAAACGGGTTTGCAACCTTATGGATTTAATAACATGAGAAAGAGGTTCCCATTCCAATTGTAATATGAGTATAACGAATGTATCTGTAGCATATGAAAACAATGAAAACCATCTTATGTAATTATGAAATTCTTATTTGCTATTAGTGTTATAATAGTATGTTCATGATTATGTTATGTTCGTCCCTATTGCTATCATTGTTATACCCATTTTAGATAAGTAACTATTTCAAAGTTTTTGACCCATTTTATGCAATTGGGTGTTGGGCACTTGGGCTTATAGGTTGGTACCTACATAATATTTTACATAACTATTAATTATTGTTACCTACATAATTATTCTTACTATGGTGTGTGTAATAATTTTTTGAAGGTGCTAAAAGGGGTGTTTATGCAGCTTTCGTATATGTTTGTTCAATCTGTGTCCGCTTGGTTCAGTTCTTTATAGTATATTTAAATAGTTCCCTATTTTTACCTGTTAAAGACAAAACATAACCTAATTCACACATTTATAAGACAAACAAGAGGAACTATTGCTGACTCTATGTTATGTGTAGGTGCTGGCAGAAACGCTTTCGGAAGAAGAAATTGGCGAACTAAAGGAGTTGTTCAAATTGATTGACACCTAAAATAGTGGAACAATTACTTTTGAGGAACTGAAAGAGGGTATGAGACGAGTGAGTTCTAAACTTATGTAGTCCGAAATGAATGACTTGATGGATGCAGTAAGCACATCTTTTCCCGCCTACTTCCTATTTTGTTAGCTATTAAAACAATGCTGTAAATGTATCATTACAGGTGAAATTTGAACTTTTTGTCTGCTCTCGAGAGGCTGCTTTTCAACTCTAATAAATTAGTCAAAGTCGCCCAGTATTTGACTTTTCTAAATCCATGTTTATCGAGTCTGCTCTCGAGAGGCTGCTTTTCAACTCTAATAAAATGGTCACCCTTGACTTCAAATTTTTTTGGAAATGTTTGACTTGGCAGGCATATATTGACAATAGCGGAAAATGACCCATTCACAGGTCCTTAAATGGTAGGACGTTGAAGTAGGAGACCTGAAATATGGAGAGGTTAAGGTGAGAACAATACGATTGGGTTAAACTTATATGATTTTTATCCCGAGAGGTATTATATTCAAGGCACCTTCAATGCCATTCACACCAGGTTTGATGCTTATAATGTCTTTTCTTGTACAATGATGTTGATTTGCGAGATATTTGTGTACGTGTATGTACTACTTTCTTCCCACAAAAATAAATGTAATTTTTTTCTCAATCAACTATAGGTTTTACTTGGAGGTATGTAGGCACTGGAAGTGGTAATAGGCACGGGCCCTGAACTATGGGGATGTAGTTACTTATGGCGGGGCGCCAAGATAATTCCTGCAACAAATGTCTTGGATTTGCTTTCAACCAATAAAAGGGTTCCATCTGCAAGTCCTACTTAAACAAAAGTACCAAACTAAGTGTAGTTGAATTTGTCGCCAAGTAATTAAAGACTACCATATTTGGTTATGTTTTGTGATGAAGTTATCAACAACAAACATTGTTAAGAAATAGGCCTTGCAAGGTCTACAATCAAATGTTGAAACCGTATCTACAAGTATCAACATAAATGTTTATATAATTTATTTACTACGTATATAATGTTATCAACAATTTATTAGATTTTAACATTTGATTTCATATATTAGAGTGTTGAGGCAATCTCATGGATTCTTTAAGTTATCTACAAGTCGGCTACATCACTTTCCGTTCTAAGAGCAAATAACACCTTAACAATACGAGACATGCACGTTTTTTAACAGTTATGCTGACAAGCTGTTTACATTTTCATTGCCTAATAACTTTTGATTACCTTCATAAAATAATTTTACCCGTTACTTTATATTTTTCTTTAATTATGTATACAAATAACATGTTCGAAAGTTCTTATTTTTAAGATACTCGTGATTCCACCGGTCTATAAGCTTTACTATGGTGGTTAGTTTCATTGTAACAACTACAAAAATCATCCTATATGTGTCCATTTTATTTGCTATAACAATAAACAAAAGTCAGGATCAATCACTTTCAAAAGGATGGATCCTATTTGCTACGTCTAATTCTCAAAAAGTACTACAAATGTTGTCTACAAAGAAGTACTTGAAAGTATATATGATCAATGTTCAACAAGTATGTACAACTAATAAAATTTTGTCAGAATTGCATATATATCCCTCCCAAAATGAATAATTATATATATATATATATATATATATATATATATATATATATATATATATATATATATATATATATATATATATATATCCTTTATACAAATTTTTTATGCACATAGTACAATGGTTTTTATGCATGCTTTGGATATATATATGCAATTATGCATTTTCGGAAGGATATATATGCAAAAACCCCATAAATTTCATGTTTTATATCATTTTTTAACTTTACTATACTCTTATTAACAACTTTCTTTTAATTTGACTTTTTATTTTTTTATTTTTTATTTTTGACATTCATGGAATAAACATGGACTACTTAAGTATTTGACATTGACTGCATATATTTGCTACTCAAGTAGTGTTTGACGTTTATTTTTTATTTTTAGACATTTACGGAATAAACATGGCCTACTTAAGTATTTGACATTGACTGCATATATTTGCTACTCAAGTAATGTTTGATGTTGATTATCATATGATTGACTTATTACTTATTATTCTCTTCAAAAAAATAATGTAACATATTTACGTTCGTTGTTATTTGTTACTTTAGGTGTTCACGTAATAGATATTTTGTTGACATGTTAGATGGTCACTACATACATTTGCTTTTGAAGACAAACATATTGGAGATCACAAGGCAATGAACGTTTATTACACATATATTTACAAGCATTGTATTTGATACTATCAGTCACTTATAACTTATTATTCCGTTATAAGAAAATTTCATAGCGTTTACGTTCGTTGTTATTTTCTTACTTTATTTACATACTTACTTTTTTTAATCAAAAACCCTCTAAAATCCCGTGGATTCCACGGGTCTATATATATATATATATATATATATATATATATATATATATATATATATATATATATATACATGTGTTAATCTTGTATCTATAGATGATTTACTTTATCCCTCTCAATCATATTGCATTAAGATCATTAGAATTTACCATCATTCATCCATGTCTTTAGTTGCCATTAAAGATAATTATATGTGACAATGGGCTCAACTGATTCTCTTGAATATGATAAGTTTCTGTTTCAAATCCTTCATTTGTGATTTCTTGCTATCAAAAATAAAATATCATGTTTAAAACCTCTCGCTTTGAAAAATAATCTTTCAAATATCTATCTCATCTTTCTTCAAACAACATATTTAACTGTAAGCTACCATAACTTTATTTTAATCAAAATCAAGATTGGAAAAAATTTTCTTATCCAATTTGTCAACATGTTATGAAGCAAAACTCAATCTATTTTACTCTAATACACACTTGAATCTATTTCAAAGCATTGTTGAATAAAACTAAAAACGTTTTATTAAAAATATATTTGATTATCTCATATGTGTCATACACTTCTATGAAAATGACATTCACAATTTAATCAAATCATTTCATGAGAATCATGGTTTGCCCATATGGATCTTGTTTGTAACAAGTCTTGATGTCCATACAATCATATCTTACCATTTGTTACTTGTAAGCTCTCATCAATATGTTTGAACTAGCCTACATATTATCATTTTCATATAGTTGTATATTTGACTAGTATGTTTTATTGCTTCCTTGGTTGTTTAACTTAAATGGCCAATAAGTAGATTGCATGTAAATTAGAAATTACTTGTCTACTTAATTTGTTTTAATAACATTCTCTACATTTATGATTAGTTTATCCTATATTACCTCAAAGAGTTGAACTTACTTGAATCCAAACCCAAAAAACACAACCTTTCTGAAAATTTTCTGCCAAAAACCCAATTCTGGCATTCTGGAATTCACCAGATGGGCGGCCCCCTTAATTATACAAGGCGGCCCCTTTAATGATTAAGGGTCTGACCCCTAATTAAGGGGACCGGCCATCTATTGGTCGGGGTTACTGTTTTCTTTATCACTTTTTGACCCTCTTCACCCTATATTTCCCAAAATTCACAAACATATTTTGTCCCATACTATACCTCACAATTTACCTTCCTAAATCACATTTTTCTTAGACTATAAATACCTTTTTTCCATCATAAATGCTATCACATCCAAACATGTCATCCCCCAACAACCAAAAACCTAAGGTTTCAAGAACCTCAAGGATCTCCGTCAAACCCGTTTGGAGGAGGAAACTTGATTCTTGTCACAACTCAAGTGATGTTGTTCCAAGTCAACCAACTACTAAACCTCAAACCCACACTAATGACTCATCTCACAACCTATCATCAACTCATGCCCTCATTAATGCTTCTTCATATGATGAGCATGCTCAATCCCAAAACAACAATCTCAATCTCTCAACCAATACTTCACATGTTGCTCATTCAACAAAAACACCATCCACTCATGAAGCACCTCTTCCACCCATATCATGTTTTCATGATTACCCAAGCTCAATCATGTCTCCACCACCAAGAGTACCACCACCACATCCTACAACCTCACATGCCATTCCTATGTTGCATGTTCAAACCTTTACCCAAGACAACTATCATGCTCCCCCACCATCACCTTCCTCTGAACACTTGAAGTTCGTTGAGGAGCTAAAAGAAGCTCATGAGCTTAGTGCTCTTTTAGCATTACATCTTGCTCAACGCAATTTGGATCCACCTCAATCAAGCTCCCCCTCATCACCACACAACATTAACCAAATTGAGAAGCATGTTAACAATTGCCCTTGTTGCATCTTCCTCCAATAACAAACAATTGCATTGAATGAGCACTTTACTTGGATTGAGTATCTTCTTACTAAATCTCAACAAACACCATCACTTGAACAACATCAAAACCCTCAACCAACAAACCCAACTCCAAATTCACCAGCTCCAAGCTCTACATCTCCAAACTCACCAACATCCATGAAACCAAAAGTTTACCTTCATTAAGCTACCTACATGATCCCCATTTACCATTCTCTACCAAGCATTCTATATGCTTATGCCTTCTACTTTTCAAATAAAACACTTCAACCTTTTTGGGATGCAAGCAAGTTTAATGACACTCTTTGTTGACACAATAGGATATTCTAATTGGTTTAAAATTCTAGCATTATAGTTTATGTAACAATGATTATGTGGTTGTCATAATCATTTTGAATTTATGAATGGTTTAATATGTGTTTCAAATTCTCCTTTGCCATGCTTATTAGTTGTTGTTAGTATGTTATATATTTTTGCTTGTGTTTCTAATATTTTTCTTGCAAGAATTCCATAACTCGAACCCTTGGTGCTCTCAAACGAGGGGGAGCATACATCAAGGGGGAGCTTTCATCTTTTCGGCTTAAACCTTTTTGATTCTACAAAAAGGGGGAGAAGTGAATATAAACTCACTAAATACTTGTCTAAAAATAAATTTTTGGATTTAATGAGTTTAGGTTTTGTAATCATCAAAAAGGGGGAGATTGTTGATATAAATAATTGACTAAAAACGTTATTCATATCCTTCGATATCTCTATGTTTTGATAATCACAAAACGAAAACTCATCAAACCAAAGATTATGACGTAAATAAGTATTTAGTAGTAAATACTCACTTTCACCATCTAATAACTTAAGGTATGAATAAACAAAGTGGCTAATGCATTATAAGATCAAAGGAAATTTTTATTAATCACTAGATTTTTATAAAATGTCACAAAACATTTTATATCTTTTATAAAACATTTTTGGAATCAAAAGAATATGTTTAATTCATTAAAAATATATGAATTCAAATTTTCAACAAAAAATGGCAAATCTAATCCAGAAAAATTTTCCTCACAAAAGGACAAAAAATTCCAACGTTCAGGAGGGCGACCCCTTAATTATACTAGGCAGCCCCCTTAATCATTAAGGGGACCGCCCCCTAATTAAGGGGACCGGCACGCTCCAGAATAGTGTTTTCTGGCCCTTTAAATACTGAATTATTCCACATATTTTTCTCACCTTTTTGCACTAAAAACTTTCTGATTCAAACCTCCATTTCTATTCTCTAAAATCCTTTGAGCACATAAACATTAACCTTTGTTTCAAAGTGATTCAAGCCTCAATACTCAAGTGCAAAGAGAAGAATACTTCTATCTATCAAAACTAGAAGTATTACAACTTAATATCATCTTGCTATCTAAGTTGTTTGATCATTTCATCTTGTAAATCATTCATTCTTTGGTGTATTAAGTGTATACATTGGTTAGCTAGATTTAGATATTGGATCTAGATTTGTTGAAGGTGTGAAGTGGTACTAGAAGTGAAGAAGTAAAGGTGCATAGGATTAGTGGTAGGAGATATGAGAAGTGGTAGTATATTGTAGTAGAGATTAGTAGTGAAGACAAAGAAGTAGAAGCCTAGAAGTTGTGAAGTAGTATAAGTCTTGAAGTAGTGGATAGATCGAAGTTGTGAGGGTGTGAAGAAACAAGTGGTGTGAAGAAGTGTAGAAGGTGTGAAAGATTGTAGAAGGAGTTGTGTTGTGATTATAGTTGTGAGATTGGTTCTAGCTACGATTAGAACCCGACATTTAGCTTTGTGTCGTTAAATTGGTGTAAGCTAAGGTGTGTACGGTTTTCTCCGCCATAAGGGAGGTTATTGACTTAGTGAAGAAAACTCTTGAGTTCGGTGCTCGGGGAGTGGAGTAGGGCAGGGAAGGTGTCCTTGTAGCCGAACCACTATAAATCCTTTGTCTCTCAGTTTGATCTTTCCATCTCTCACTCTTTGTTTACTTACTTGTTAGCATTTCGTATATAGTTATAATTGCTTGTGTTGTGCATATATTGATTTCACATAAAGATCAAACTAGGTTCCATTCACAACATTAATTTTATATAAACAAACCAAAAGGATATACTCATATTAAAACACATATACATATGTAAATGTATATATATATATATATATATATATATATATATATATATATATATATATATATATATATATATATATATATATATATATATATATATATACTTATATGTGATATATGAAATCATAATTTTTACTCAACATTCTATATAAGTAATGTTTATACGAAAAGTGCGAATAAACTAGTATCTATATTTTTGTATCAAAGATTTATGAAACTTGTGTCTATTCTTTAGAAGCAAACTTTTATAAAACGAAAAAGTCGTAAAACTATTCAGCCCCCCTTCTAGTGTTCCTCATGTATGACAAGAAGATGATTTATTTTTCTGGAAGGGAAGCTTTGAACGTTTATTTTCTTGGAGGAAGATCTAACCTTGTTACCACACTATCCACACCGAACGAATCAGAGGAGTATTTGTTTTCATTCTTCTACCTATTTCACTTTTACATTCTTTAATTGAACATTGGGGACAATGTTCATCCTAAGTGTAAGGGGAGGGTAAATGATGATACCTTATAGGATACAATTGCACTTGAGTTTGTTTGTTTGATGGTAGGTGTGTAATAAAACTAAGAGAAATACTTGTTAGTGTAATTTTAGCGCCAAATTTAAAATTTTTTACAACATTTAGGAGTGAAACTTTAGCCTTAGCAAGCGTCTCATGGATAGGAGTTGTATGACTAGCACAAAACCGTACTATTCAGAAAAAGTTTCCACCCAGATATGTGAGGTTTGCCTTTAGATTTGATAGGAAAAGCATTCATTATTAGTGCTTATGAGTGTACCGGTAGCATTTAGATTCTAGAACTTGTGTTAGTGATGCATCCCGAGACCGCTAGTGAGACTACATTCGTGTGGTAGGATTTACTAAATGATAAGAGACATTAGGATCACCCTTATGTTTAAACCCGTATCATAATTACTTGACCATTTAAGTCATATTACTTGGCTAGTAAAGTCAATTAATTTTTCCCACACCTTAGCTGATGCGTGGGAATTGCACCAGGCTTTACCTCTCAAGGGATCTCGAGAAGCTTACAACCCCCACCAGGCAGTGTACCTGATCATTGTAGTATAGTATAGTGACAAGTACCGGGGGATTGATCGTTCAACTCAGGAATAGTGTCGCTAGGATTAGAAAGCCTAAAAACTAGGTTTAGAGGTGAGGGATGATTCTTTTTGTACTTTTATATTTTTATAAAAGCAATTAAAATCTCGCGTTTTTGAGGAGTGGCGGAATTAGTTACTAATCAACTAACCCAATAACTAAAGATGCAATCAAAATAAAATAACAAAAATGAAAATAAAGCTAATTAAACTAGTGGTGTGAACAATAATGGGAAAATTGTGTTTACTTAGGTTTCATTACTCCCTAGATATCTTTTACAGGTTGATAGTTTGTTACAATTGCGTGGATGACGGGTTATATTCCTTAATACCATTCGTGGGGTAGCGTACGTACTTCCCCAACTCTATAAGCTCCTACTTCACTCTTATGTCGAGCCTGCAAGAAGCTCCTAACATGGGATCATTAGAATTCGCTCATGCATTAAACACAACCATAAAAACCTAGTACGCATTGGTTCATGTTTCTTAAGACGTTCAAGCAAGTTACCCTATGGAAGTCTGCCAGTTTTCTTAAGCCTAACATCGAAATCATTCATCCGTAACAACTATAAACAAGCAATCAACCCATAATCAACATCTAGGTTTCAATACATCTAAGCAAACACACAAGAGATCTAGCCTAGCATGTTAAAATCAAGACAAGCGTAAGATATATTCAAACAATACATAGACATATTGAATGAATTGAAAGGATACTTATCTTAATTGAACATGAAAGGTTTCAAAGGGTAAAAACCCTTGAAAGAACAGTAAAAATCATGCTAGGGTTTCTCCAAGTTATCAGTCTAATTGTCCTCCCTTAATGAATGAAAATTGCAAAACTATATATAGATTTTCCATCGTGATGGCGTCAAGAAGAAATGTCTGACGCCGTCAACTCGCCGCCCATAGTAATATCGGATTGCTTAGATCCAGATCTGACGCCGTCAAGTGCAAAGTTACTCTGGGCCGTCACATGTAATGGGACCATGACGACCTATGGTGACGCCGTCATGCCCTTAGTGTAAAACTCTCTGGACCATCACGGACTCTATCCACTTCACATCTTGTTTTACTCTTGACGCCGTCATGTAGAAGCTTGTGACGCCGTCAGGTACTGTTCCAGCAAGGAAAATTAAGACTTTGCCGTTTTCTTCACTTTTATGCTCAAAAAACGTCCAAAATGCTTCCTTTTCCAGAATTCACTCCAAAAGTACCTAAAATCACAAAAGGAACGATTTAGGGCAATATTTGATCAAATAAATTCAATTTCGGGCTTAAATGACCCCCTAAAAACGGATCATTTTTCGCCTCATCATTAGCGTTGTACTCATTTTTAGTATACGAAACCCCTAGTACACCCCTCCGAGCCTATCTTTTCGTTTCTAACTTTAAGCATCTTACTTAAAGGAAGAATTTGTTACAACCCACCCAAATGTGTAACCAAATCGCCTTAGCCTTCCGTGTATGCACTCATCTTTAGTGCATTATTGTTATATGTTTAAACCCTTAGTTAATTATCTAATTGATTACATGGTTGCTAAGTCGAGTCATATCTTGTACATATTGTTTTGGGACGATTGGGACTTATGGGTAAAGTACTTGTGTTATGGAGTAATGAGGAAGAACATCATATTATTACCCCCATATGTGCGTTAATCTTAAAAAGTACTCCAAGTGTTTTGATTATCTTGATTCGAGTCATTAGAATATTTTATTGTAAAGTATGTAAAAATTCAAGTGTAAGGGGAATGTACATTTCCTCTGATGTATTATTTTGGATGGTAGGGTAAGAGTGTATGCAAAAAAAAAATAAAAAAAAAGAAAAAAAAAATAGAAAAAGTAAAGAGAAAAACATACGGACTACCATCCCGTTTCATTCTATGTTTGTTTTAAGTTTTTGTTATTTTTTATTTATTATCTTAAGTCGAGTCTAGTCTTGGTTTAGCAACGCCATATCGTACATGTAATCAACCAAGATGATTAACTCGCCACCAGTAAATATTGCCTTTATCCAACAAAACCGTGTATTCCATATCCCTACACCTAACGTTATAACCCTTTAAAAGACCTCTTTGATAGTTTATCCTAGGTGCTTACGCCAAGTGGTGGAGGTTTGATCCTTTCCCAAGCCTATGGTAATCTATTTTGCTATGACAGGCAGTGAGAGATGTTTTCCATTTCCTTATTGTGATATATACTTTATTACACCCGAGAGATGTGAGTATCTTAACACTATTTGTGAGGTGCTAGTGTTTGACCTCCATTGGTCTTTAGTGAAACGATTATTTGTTGTAATTACTTTTATATTAGTGTTAAATGACCCCTAACTTGTATTTTGATTAGAATAAAAGCGCATTTGCTTGAGGACAAGCAAATCTCAAGTGTAAGAGTATTTGATGAGGCGAAAAGTGAACTGTTTTTAAGGGGTCATTTAAGCCCGGATTCCAGATTATTTGATCAAATATTGCCCTAAATCGTTCCTTTTGTCATTTTAGGTACTTTTGGAGAGAAATCTGGAAAAGGAAGCATTTTGGACGTTTTTGGAGCATAAAAGTGAGGACAACGGCAAAGTCTCAATTTTCCTTGCTGGGAACAGTACCTGACGGCGTCAAGAGTCTCCAAGTGACGGCGTCAAGAGTTACAAAAGAGGTGGAAGTGGAAGATACACGTGACGGTCCAGAGTATTTTCAAGCATAGGAAATGACGGCGTCACCTAGGCCATCATGGTCCATTTGTTAGTGATGGCCCAGAAGAAATTCTTACATGTCGGCGTCAAAATCAGATCTAGGCAATACGATTTTTATTAAGACGGCGAGTTGACGGCGTCACAAATTCCTTCTTGACGCCGTCACCCTGTAGAATCTATATATAGTTTTCCAAATTTCATTCATTGGTGTGCAACTTTGAGGGAAAAACCCTAGGTCAAGTTTTCCTGCTTTTTTAAGGGTTTCAATCCTTTGAATCTTTCATGTTCTATTAAATATAAGTACTCTTTCAATTCATTCAATATGTCTATGTGTTGTTTGAATATATCTTACGCTTTTCTTCAATTTAACATGCTCGGCTAGATTTTTTTTTGTGTTTACTTAGATGTAGTGAAACCTAGATGTTAATTATGGGTTGATTGTTTGTTTATAGTTGTTACGGATGATTGTATTCGATGTTAGGCTTAAGAAAATGGCAGACTTCCATTGGTAACTTGCTTGAACGTCTTAAGAAACATGATCGGAGGTGTACTACGATTTTTGGTTGTATTTAATGCGTAGGAGAATTCTAATGATCCCATGTTAGGAGCTTCTAACGGCTCGACATAGGAGTGAAGTAGGATCCTATAGAGTTAGGGAATATTGTACACAGCCCTACGACTAGTATTAAGGAATATGACCCATCATCCATGCAATTGTAACAAGCTATCAACCTGTAAAAGATATCTGTAGAAATCAGTCCCTTCTTTACACAAATCACCCCACACAAAGTTACACTCAACGGCCAACGCCTATCAAAACGGCAATATTGGTTTTCAATGGTTTGTGTATTGATAAAGGAAAACTGATTACACCTTTAATATAGAGTACAACTAACCTATTTATAACACTAAAGCAACAGAAATAAAAAAACCAAGTAACCAACGCTAACTAAAATGTGGAATAACTAACTACTCCCACAACTCCTAATAATATGCCAGCTAGCTATTTATTTCCTCTATACTTGTTCTTTTACTCCATGCAATCCTGATTTCAAGTTTGCATGTGAACACTGCATGACCAGTTCTTTAGTAAAACCCGCTGACCTGCTCCATGTTCCGTACCAGTGACCCGTGAACAAACCTGATTAACCCAACAATATCTAGGGAGTAATGAAACCTAAGTAAACAAAACTTTCCTCATTATTGTTACCCCACACTAGTATAATTAGTTTCATTTCATTTTTGTTATTTTATTCTGATTGCATCTTTAGTTATTTGGGTTAGTTGGCTAGCAACTAATTCTGCTCACTCTTCCAAAACCCGAGATTTTAAACGCTTTCATAAAAATATAAAAATACAAAAAGAACCATCCCTCACCTCTAGACCTAGTTTTTAGGCTTTCTAATCCTAGCGTCACTATTCCTGAGTTGAACGATCAATCCCCCGGTACTTGTCACTATACTATACTACAACAATCAGGTACACTACCTGGTGGGGGTTGTAAGCCTCTCGAGATCCCTCGAGAGGTAAAGCCTGGTGCGATTCCCACGTACATCAGTGGGAAAAATTAATTGACTTTACTAGCCAAGTAATATGACTTAAATGGTCAAGTAATTATGATACAGGTGTAACACAAGGGTGATCCTAATGCCTCTTATCATGTAGTAAATCCTACTACACGAATGTAGTCTCACTAGCGGTCTCAGGATGCATCACTAACGCAAGTTCTAGAATCTAAATGCTACCGGTACACTCATAAGCACTAATAATGAATGCTTTTCCTATCAAATCTAAAGGCGAACCTCACATATTTGGGTGGAAAATTTTTCTGAATGGTACAGTTTTGTGCTAGTCATACAACTCCTATCCATGAGACGCTTGCTAAGGCTAAAGTTTCACTCCTAAATGTTGTAAAAAATTTTAAATTTGGCGCTAAAATTACACGAACAAGTATTTCTCTTAGTTTTATTACAAACCTACCATCAAACAAACAAACTCAAGTGCAAGTGTACCCTATAAGGTATCATCATTTACCCTCCCCATAAACTTAGGATGAACATTGTCCCCAATGTTCAATTAAAGCATGTAAAAGTAAAATAGGTAAAAGAATGAAAACAAATACTCCCCTGATTAGTTCGATGTGGATAGTGTGGTAACAAGGTTAGATCTTCCTCCAAGAAAATGAACGTTCAAAGCTTCCCTTCCAGAAAAATAAATCATCTTCTTGTCATATATAACTTGTTAAACCTGAGAAAATAGACAAGGCAACATCGCGTAAAATCGGCGGTAATCTATATATACTAACAAGTCCTAGAAAACAATTTAAGATATAATTGTTGAACCAAGATCAAGCCTATCTAGGATAAAATAACAATGATTGATTACACAGCGGAATAATGATAAAGAACACAATCAAAGTTACCAACAAGGTTTTTCTATTTAAATAATGATCCTCTATGGATCAATATCACACCCACTAAAGGTGTTTTTCCTGGAGTTTTTATTCAAGAGGCATACATAAAATAAAAGCCTAGTGTTCCTTTTATACACAAGGAACCCTAATACAATAATAAAATATAAAATAAATGCATATCACTACCTAAAATAGCTCATGCATATCCTAACAAACTAATAAATAACACGGAATAACTATATCTGTAGAAACATAATATGCTGAATCTCTACTTCAGCAGATTCACTTCTTCAGCAGAATCTGTCTCTTCAGCAGAATCCATCAGCAGATTCTTCAGCAGAATTCTCTCTTAGCAGAATTCCTAACAATCCTCCCCTAATCTTGATGTTGACTGTGTTAACTTCAAGATTCCTGGATAAATCTTTGAACATATGAAGCTTGAGGATTGTAACATAATAAGTGTGCAGTAGAATATGAGAACTAGCAGCAACTAGAAACCATCTTTGAAGAACAAGGTACCATAAGCAACTCCTAAGTATGAGCAGCAATAGAACCAGCATCAACAAGAGTAGATTTGATAAGCCTTTACCAAGTAGCTACTCACTCTTGGGCTAGCTAGTCCTTTGGTAGAATCATGACATCACCCTGGTGAACTAGTGACCAGTTCAACACTTAGAACGTGAATCATCGATGTGTTGAAATACCCTAATGATTTTTGGCAAATCATCACAGCCATAAACGGATTTGTTATATCTTTACCTGTAGTCGTTTGCTCAGGACTAGCCAATTCTTTGGTTACCCAGTAGGGTATCAACCATGGTGAATTGATGACCATTTCAACTCTCAGCAATGAAGCATGGGTGAGTTGAGTACCCTATGGTTTTGAGCAAACCATTACAGCTATCAACGGAATTGATGTGTCTTTACCAAAAACCATTTGCTTTTGGACTAGCCAACTCTTTGATTGAATGTCGCCATCATCATGGTGAGTTGATTACCATTTATGAATTTTCGCAACCTTTATCACAAGCCATAATCTTGTGGGCTAGCCAACTCTTGTGTCAGTAATACATGGTGAGTTGAGAACCATTTGTTGTGTGGTAATTAACCAAACACCAAAACCTGCAAACAAGAGAAAACAAAAACTATACAAATATATGTTAGTTTTTTTTTTTTTTTTTTTTTTAATTTTTAATTTTTTTTAATAATAGAATAAAGAAAGAAAAAGAAATACAAAATATGGAAAATATACCATCAAACAGCAGCATAAACCAAAGAAATATGTAGTGTCAGCAGAAACACTAAGCCTCCCCTTAGGCTTATGAGGATCCAACAGCTGCAAAAAAATGGTTAGAATATAAAGAATACAACAATAAGCCTCCCCTTAGGCTTATGCCTCCCCTTAATCAGTGCACCTGATGAAGACTATTGTTCTTGGGTACCCAGAATGAACCTTTTCTTTTATTTGTCCAAGAACAACCTGTTGAGGGTTTAACAGTAGTATCCCATCTTGTCCCCCACCCCATATACATTGGGTCAAAATAACTAGGCCAAAAACCAGTCTGAAAGTAAGTGCTAGTAGGTCTATAGAATGGTCTAGCAACATGTCTTTTCCAATGAGCTGAAAATGATCTACCAGCAGAAACTGGCTTATCAGAAGGTTTGGGTCTGCTGGTTTTATGTGTTGCTTGTGGAACATATGGGGGAATATCATTAACATTGGTCCACATGGGTCTAGGTCTCTTTTGGTCAGCATACACACCCATTCTCTTCTCATGAAAATCACAATCTTTAATGAGATGAGACTTACTATCACACACAAAACAAGTTTTCTTCTTAAAAGACTTATCCTTAACATTACTTGCCATTTTATTAAAACAGCCATTCTTATTACAAGAAGTCCTAGAATTGTATGTATTCTTATCAGATTTATTACAAGTGAAACTAGGTAAATCTTGAACAACAATGGGTTCTTGTTTGGGTGCCCTAACTGTGGATTAATTCTCAGCTTTACTCTTAGATGTAGAAACACTAGAAGTAGATGCAAAGGAGGCAGACTCAGTAGAATTGGACTCTGAGCTTTTGACACTAAAAACACTGGGGGAAGGGACATTGACCTTTGAAGACTTGTCACTTGAATCAATGTCTGGTAAGTCAGTAGACTTTTTGCCATATAAATGGTGTGATCCATCAAAGTCAACAGAGATGGAAAGGTCAGTGGGCATATGTTCTCCTCTAATAGGTCCAGGTACAACATGTAATTCTCCTTCTTTTACATAATTAGCTAATCATGCTGGTGTTGATTTACCTAGGTCATTCCTAGCTTCTAAACCAACATATTTTTTAAATCCTAAACCTATTCCAGAGTTTACAGCCTGACTCCCATAAAGTACACTAGCTAGATTATCACCTGATATTAACCATTGTTTATTTCTAGCTATCTCTTTATCTAGTTTCTCTTTCAACACTAGATTTTCTGAAACAACATCAGCTTTTTCTTTCTCAGTACACCTTAATCAATCTTAGCACATTCTAAATCACTTTCTAAGACTCTTATCTTTTCTTCATATTTAAGCTGATTCTTTTGAAACCAAACCTTTTGTCTTTCTAAAGTTTTTAAAGCCTTTTTATAAGCCTCAACTTCTACATAACACTCATTATATTTAGGTTTCAATTCATCATATTCTTGTTTAAGTTCATTATATCTTACACTACAACCAAAGACACAATTATGTACCTGAGAAGGGAGTCCCATCAGTGCAAATTCTTCAGTCTTGGATATAGTGCAAGCTTCCTTTCTCATCTTCTTGGATTCAGCCTTTCCACCATAACTTGCTTTGATTGCATTCCATATATCACTTGCCTCATCCATATAATGGAAATTTGCTACATGATCAGCAGGAATAGATTTAAGCAAGGTAGTTCTTGCCTTTGTTTCCCTTTGTACAGCAATGTGTTCATCAGCAGTTGTTGGAGGAAGAATAATGACATTTCCATCTTGATCTCTTCGATGCCTTTTCAAGCTGTTGCCATTTTGAATCACCTTCCAGATATTCATATCATTGTTCGTGATCCAGTGTTCCATCTTCTTAGCCTAGACCTCGTACTCATAATTCATCAAATAAGGAAATATTGCATCATCCCTTTCATTGTCAGATTCGGCCATGTTAACAGTATTAAAGAAACAACAAGGATACTTTTTCTGTTACTAATCTATTGCTAAACTGTCACTAACCGATCAGCAAAATCAAAATAACGAGCAGCAGCAACAAATAATCTTATCAGCAGTAACGAAAGTGAAAGCAGCAGTAATGAATGTAAACAGCAGGAACGAAATATACAGCAGCAACTCAACAAACCTATGAACCCCACTTTATCACCACGTGCAACAAACAACCAAATCAGCCAATGGAATTTAACACCAAACGTACCACTTGCAAAAGTCAACAGCAGCAACAAAAATTCTTGATAAATCAATAGCAAACCCAAATAACCTCACTTGTCCAATAACCCTTTGATCAATCTTTAATATAAAAAGAAATCAACTCGTAACTATTTCAAAGTATGCAATGATGACCAAATATTAATGCCACTGTCCCATTAATTAGCATTGAACCACTTGCAATATTAACTCATAATTAATTGCAAAAGAAAATGCATCCCATGAATGATACGAGGTTTAACAATAATTTATTTTTATCACACCTCCAAAAGAAGAAAACCTCTTTAATGCATTCAATGATCAATTTATCCCTTAAATAAATACACAACCTACCTATCTTTAATAAGTACTAGGTAAATTATTATAATCAACCTATCACCAATCAATTCTTGTGACCATATAGCAAATTAGTCCAACGTTTGATGAATATAATTCTCAAATAACACAAGGCGCTAAGCAATAAGAACAACAGCAGCAACTAAGAACACGGATTATCAATTCTCCAATTACTAACCCTACAAACTTTGATCAGTAAATCTCCAAAACGAATTAATAAACGTACCACCAATTTATTCAACACTGACCCACGAATAAATCTTTATACAACCGATTTACTCTTCAATGTTAAACAAGATATGTACGATGTATCTTTTATTCCTACTGGGTCACGAATCACCATTATTTAATCAACCCAATCATGAATAGGTATGACTAACCAAGATCATTAATTGCACAACAGACCCACAATTGATAAAATAATAGCACCGAATGTCTTTGTTGCCACTGACACGCAATTAATAATAGTACGATGTTAAAATAATCGGATCTATGACATTCAAACCCACGTATTCAGTCTCTTCTCACCACTTGCATAAAACGCCAAACCCAATCAAGATTGTTGTACGAGCTTAACAATTAAATTCATCAATATTTACCCATGTGCTGCTCGACAATCTTTAATTTTATTACTAGTATTAATTATTGTCGCCAAAGAAAAAGAATTAAACCGATTGTACCTTTATCCAGATCTGCTGCACTACCACTGTAACAACCTTGATGAACCCTAGATATCGAGCCCCCTGTGCTCTGATACCACTTTTTGAACCAAGATCAAGCCTATCTAGGATAAAATAACAATGATTGATTGCACAGCGGAATAATGATAAAGAACACAATCAAAGTTACCAACAAGGTTTTTCTATTTAAATAATGATCCTCTATGGATCAATATCACACCCACTAAAGGTGTTTTTCCTGGAGTTTTTATTCAAGAGGCATACATAAAATAAAAGCCTAGTGTTCCTTTTATACACAAGGAACCCTAATACAATAATAAAATATAAAATAAATGCATATCACTACCTAAAATAGCTCATGCATATCCTAACAAACTAATAAATAACACGGAATAACTATATCCGTAGAAACATAATATGCTGAATCTCTACTTCAGCAGATTCACTTATTCAGCAGAATCTGTTTCTTCAGCAGAATCCATCAGCAGATTCTTCAGTAGAATTCTCTCTTAGCAGAATTCCCAACAATCCTCCCCTAATCTTGATGTTGACTGTGTTAACTTCAAGATTCCTGGATAAATCTTTGAACATATGAAGCTTGAGGATTGTAACATAATAAGTGTGCAGCAGAATATGAGAACTAGCAGCAACTTCTATAGCAGCAACTAGAAACCATCTTTGAAGAACAAGGTACCATAAGCAACTCCTAAGTATGAGCAGCAATAGAACCAGCAGCAACAAGAGTAGATTTGATAAGCCTTTACCAAGTAGCTACTCACTCTTGGGCTAGCTAGTCCTTTGGTGGAATCATGACATCACCCTGGTGAACTAGTGACCAGTTCAACACTTAGAACGTGAATCATCGGTGTGTTGAAATACCCTAATGATTTTTGGCAAATCATCACAGCCATAAACGGATTTGTTATGTCTTTACCAGTAGCCGTTTGCTCAGGACTAGCCAATTCTTTGGTTACCTAGTAGGGTATCAACCATGGTGAATTGATGACCATTTCAACTCTCAGCAATGAAGCATGGGTGAGTTGAGTACCCTATGGTTTTGAGCAAACCATTACAGCTATCAACGAAATTGATGTGTCTTTACCAAAAATCGTTTGCTTTTGGACTAGCCAACTCTTTGATGGAATGCCGTCATCATCATGGTGAGTTGATTACCATTTATGGATTTCCGCAGCCTTTACCACAAGCCATAATCTCGTGGGCTAGCCAACTCTTGGGTCAGTAAGACATGGTGAGTTGAGAACCATTTGTTGTGTGGTAATTAACCAAACACCAAAACCTACAAACAAGAGAAAACAAAAACTATACAAATATATGTTAGTTTTTTTTAATAATAGAAGAAAGAAATAAAATGAAAGAAAAAGAAATACAAAATATGGAAAGTATACCATCAAGCAGCAGCAGAAACCAAAGAAATATGTAGTGTCAGCAGAAACACTAAGCCTCCCCTTAGGCTTATGAGGATCCAACAACTACATCCTTGATCATTCCAACCGGGTGGGCAATATTTCTGTAAGGAATTTTGGAAGTTCCTACTGATGAAGTTCTACTGACAGGATTTTGCTGAAGCTATAGATGGTTTCTGTGGACATTGTGTTCCTGCTGAAGACTTATTTCTACGGATATTATGAATCCGTATCTTTAGTATTTGTTAGGATATGCATGAACTATATGAGGTAGTGATATGCATTGATTTTATATTAATTGTCTATTAGGGTTCCTTATGCTTATAAAAGGAACAGAGTTTTATTGTTTATATACACTTCAAGAAAAAACATTTTTATTTAGATCCATAGAGGATCATTCTTTATTAGAAAAACCTTGTTGGTAACTTTGATTGTGTTCTTAATTATTATTCCGCTGTGCATATTCAATCATTATTATTATATCCTAGATTGGGCTTAAACGATCTTAACAATTGGTATCAGAGCCACAAGATACTCTCTGTAATCTAACCACACTCAAATATCTTTTCACTTAGAACCAATGGGAGACAAACCATCTTCATCCACCGATATCACTCTCACAGAAACCAACTCTCTCACTCAGCAACTACAATAGGTTGCTTTCTCAAACAGCAACGCCAAGCTACCCTATCTCAGGAAGGACGAGTATGAGATTTAGGCTATAAAGATGCAAAACTGGATGGCAAGTGTCGACTTTAATCTCTGGAATGTGATTCTCAATGGCTGCCGTCCTAAAAAGCAAGTCAAAGATTCTGAAGGTAACTATAAGACTGTGGAACCAGTTTCTGCTGAAGAGATCCTTGCTGTACAAAGGGAGAAGAAAGCAAGAACTATCTTACTTCAAGTAATCCCTGATAACCACATGGGAGATTTTCATTCCATGACTGATGCTAGAGAAATCTGGAGGGCTATCAAAACTAGATTCGGGGGCAATGAAGAATCTAAAAGGATGAGAAAGAGTATGTTGAAACAAGAATTTCAAGAATTCAAAATAACTGAAGAAGAGGGTCTCCACAAAGGTTATGATAGGTTTCAGAAGATACTAAGTCAATTGAATCAGCTTCTAGCCAGACCTGACAATGAGGAGGTGAATTCCAGGTTTCTAAGAGCCTTACCTCCCTCATGGTCTCAGGTTAGCATATCCTTGAAAACCAAAGGAGGCCTGGATTATCTCTCATTTGATGACTTGTATAACAAACTCAGAGCTTTGGAAGGCGACATCAAGGGACATTCTTCATGTGCAGCATCTCCTTCACACTCTGCATTCATCAGCTCTAACTCAAACTACATGACACATTCTTACTCAAGTTCATCCACTCCAAGTCAAAGTCTTCCCATTACCACATTGTCTTTTTCAAATGCTAATCCAGTGACTCATCCAAAGATTAGCAATGTAATGGAAGATGTACTTCATTCATTTGTTGCTGAAGTTGATAAGCAGCAACAATTAGCATATGAAGATTTTGAGCAGGCTGAGGAACTAGCCTTGGTAGAGTTGACTTAAAGTGGCAAATGGCAATGCTATCACTCAAAGTCAGAAGATTTGAGCAAAAGGTTGGGAGAAAGCTCAATGTTAATGGAAGAGATGCAGCTCGATTTGACAGAAGAAAAGTGAAGTGCTATGCATGTGGAGAAGTTGGCCATTTTGCAAGAGAGTGCCAGACCAAGAAGGGTGAAGATAGTACCAGGTATTCAGCATACAAGTAAAAGGAGGTGGAGGCTGGAGAATCAAAAGCTTTGGTGACCACTGTGGATGCTTGTGTTGACTAGAATGACCATGAATCTGAAGGTGCAACAAGCAGTTCTCCTCAAATCTCCTGCATGGCTAGTTGTGATGCTGACTTTGCTTTCATGGGAATATCTCCACAGGTATCTACTTGTGTTTTTGGTTGTGATATCAAATATGAAACTCTTAAAGAAGCTTATGATGATATGAAACCAAAATATAATACTAGCTTTATTGAAGCTCAAACCTACAAAGAAGCTGTTAAAACTTTAGAATAATAGAAGGTGTGGTATCAACAAAATCAATTGGCCTATGAGGAAAAGATAAGAATTTTAAATAGAGATTTAGAGATTACTAGCAATGAATTAAAGTTTACTAAAAAAGAAAAAGCTAGAATTGAGTCTGAGAAAGATGTTTTGCAAGATAAGTTAGATAAGGAAGTAGCTAGGCATAAAGAGTGGCTAGTTTCAGGTGATAAATTATCTAGTTTACTCTATGGATGTAAGTCTGTAACATCTGAGATTGGTCTAGGGTTTAAGAAATATGTTGGTCCAGAAGCAAACCACTACTTAGATAAGAAAAGTAATAATTACTTTATACCTGTAAAATATTTAAAGGAAGGTGAGATGCATGCTGTACCAGGACCTATTAGAGGTGTATTCATGCCTACCACCAAAACCTCTGACTTTGATGGTTCACACCATTTGTTTGGCAAAAAGTCTGAAGACTTGCCAAACCTTACTTGTAAAACTAATCACTCTGACTCTCCCACAACCCTAGGAACCCCTAAGCCTATATCCCATAAGTTAGACTTACCAGAATCACAGGTACACACTGGAATTAGGATTAACTCCCCTAACTCTAGAAGTATCTCTAGTGATGATTCTAATGCAAATGTCTCTTGTTCTTTCAGGGACAAGGCCTCAGAGACCTCTAGTTATGCCAGCTGTGATTCCAAGACCAAGTCAGAATCACCCAAGTCCTCAATAAAGATTTCTGTCAAACCATCTTACAAGTCTGTGGACTCTGAAGTTGCTACTGATGAAGTTCTTTCTAAGATAGCCTCTTCTGAAGACTTGTTATTTACTACTTTTGAAAACAATTCCTTTCAGTATTTGCAAAACAATCATATTTCTGATGTTTATTTGAATAATTCTGTGTTTAATAAGACATCTTTTGGTTGCTATAAATCTTCTAAGAAGAAGAAGTGTTTTGTTTGTCGTAGCAAAGTGCATTTGATTAAGGATTGTGACTTTCATGATAAGAGGATGGGTGTGTCTGTTGCTAATAATAGACCTAGACCAATGTGGACCAATGTTCCACATATCACTAGCAGAACCAATTCAGTTTCTGCTGAAAGATCTGTTCCTACTGAAGGCCCTGTTTATACTGATAGATATGCTGCTAGGAATAGATATGTGTCTAGACCATTTTATGGATTTAATCATACTTATTTTCAAAATGGTAATTGGCCTGGCTATTATGACCCAATGTTTTTGGGAAGGGCAAATTGGGATTCTGCTGAAAAGTCCTCAGTAGATTGTTCTTGGACATTTAAAAGACCATACAAATACAGGGGTTTCAGGAACAATGGTGGATCTAACTCAACTTCTTGGCTACATAATAATGATCCACAAGGCAGGCTCAAGTCTTTCATGACTTAAGTCTCTCCAGATATTCATGTTGTTGTATATTAACTTTTTTTGTTGTAGGAACATCCTCTTTTAAATAAAGACTTATGTATTGTTGATAGTGGGTGCCCTAGAAGCATGTCTGGGAATCAAGAGAAGCTACATGATTTTGTGCCTTTTAATGGAGGAATAGTGGGATTTGGAAGTGGGGTAGGAAGAATCACTGGTAAAGGAACCATTAGAACTCCAAAGGTGGAATTTTAGAATGTCTACTATGTGAAGGAACTACAAGGATTCAATTTGTTCTCAGTTTCACAAATCTGTGACAAAAAGCTTCCTGTGCTTTTCACTGAAGAGGGTTGTCTCATTCTTTCACCTGCCTTCAAAATACCTGATGACAGTCATGTATTGCTAAAGGTTCCAAGAAATCATAATCTTTACACATTCGACTTGAATGATGTCAAGCCAGAAGGTGATCTATCATGCTTGATGAATCTACAAAATGGCACAGAAGGATGGCACATGTTAATTTCAAAGTAATCAACAAGCTTGCTAAAGATGGACTTGTTTTTGGACTTCCTTCCAAGATATTCACTAATGAACACAATTGTGTTGCATGTAACAAGGGTAAGCAACACAAAGCTTCTTATAAGGCTATTACTGCTGTAAGCACAATCTCAGAACCTTTGCAGTTACTTCATATGGATCTTTTTGGTCCAACATCCATCAGGAGTATTGACCATAAGTACTTCTGCTTGGTAATCACTGATGCTTTCAGTAGATTCAGTTGGACATTCTTTTTGGTGACTAAAGATCAAACCTTTCAGACACTGAAAGAATTTATGGCCCTCATTGAAAACCAACTTAACAAAAAGATCAAAGGTATAAGATGTGACAATGGGACAGATTTCAAAAATGCCAATCTTATTGAACTCTGTGGGTTAAAGGGTATTAAAAGAGACTATAGCAATCCTAGGACTCCACAACAAAATGAAGTTGCAGAAAGGAAGAATAGAACCCTAATAGAAGCTACAAGATCTATGCTTGCTGATTCTAAACTTCCCACTATGTTTTGGACTGAAGCAGTTGGCACTGCTTGTTATGTGCTTAATAGGGTGTTGATTACTAAACCTCATAATAAGATACCCTATGAGCTTTTGACAGGGAAGAAACCTACCATTGCATACTTGAAACCTTTTGGATGTCAAGTGACTATTTTGAATAAAAGTGATCACTTAGGCAAATTTGAAGCAAAAGCTGCTGAAGGATATATTGTTAGTTACTCAGCTCATAGCAAGGCATACAGGGTATATAATTTGGCTGCAAAGAAGATAAAAGAGACTCTTAACCTGAAATTTCTGGAAGATAATGTAAATGCTCAGGGAAAAGGTCATGAATGGTATTTTGACCTTGATTACTTGACAGATCATTTGGGGTATACAAGACTTAAAACTAACCCCTCTGCAGGTATACAAGTGTCACCTACTAACATTGCAGGTACCCTAGAAGATGACTCAGATAGTGATTCAGAATGTGATGAACCCCCTATTGTAGTATCTTCTCTACATATTCATATTGCAAGTCCTCCTAACACAGAAGCCTCTGATGCCAAAACTGCTGATGATGTGGACAACTCAACTTATGCAGAAGATCTTGCTAGACTCAAAAAGCAAGAGCATGCAGCTACTGAAGAAGCCAAAAGGCTTGGTCTTGAATTTGCTCAAGACACTGAAGCACTCTTGAAACAAGCTGCTATTGAAGAGAGTTTATAATCTATTTCTGCTGATCCAGCTGCTGCCGATTCTGCTGAAGGCAATTCTGCTGTAGTACCTGTTTCTATTGTCACATCCACAAGTTTAGATGAACCTTTTGCCAGGTTTCCCACCCCCTCAGATCTTGCTAATGTTGAACAAAGTGATGGCATTTTTCAATTAGCTTCTTATGATGAAGACTTTGCTCCTACACTAACCAATCTTCACACCTCCATTGATGTTAATTCTGTTACTACTAAAAGGATCAACACCATTCATCCTCAAGATAATATACTTGGTGATGCAAATGCTATGGTTCTAACCAGGAGTGCCATTAAGAATACCAAGTTTAGAAAATGTGCATTTCTAACATATGTGTCTACTCAAAAGAGAGACAATCTCACAGATCAGAAGCATTGTCTGTTTGCTTGTTTCTTGTCCCAAATTGAACCAACAAGCATTAAACAAGCTTTGAGTGAACCTAGTTGGGTTGAAGCTATGCAGAAAGAGATGCAACAATTCAAGAATCAAGATGTTTGGATCCTTGTTGATCTACCTGTAGGTAAAATTGCTATTGGAACCAAGTGGATATTAAAATGCAAAAGGGATGCAAGAGGTATAGTGGTAAGAAATAAAGCAAGATTGGTGTCTCAAGGTTTCAGACAAGAAGAAGGGATTGATTATACTGAAGTCTTTGCACCTGTTGCTAGGGTGGAAGCAATTAGGCTATTTTTGGCCTTTCCCTCTTATATGGGATTTGTGGTATATCAGATGGATGTCAAAATTACCTTCCTTTATGGTAAGATTGAGGAGGAAGTATACGTTACACAACCACAACGCTTTGAAGACCCACAAAATCCTAAGAAGGTGTACAAGGTTGTCAAAGCACTCTATGGCCTTCATCAAGCACCTAGAGCCTGGTATGCTAGGCTATCTACCTTCCTTCTGGAACATGGATACAGAAGAGGAGCTATTGACAAGACTCTCTTCATCAAGAAAAACTCCAGGGATATCATTCTAGAACAGGTGTATGTGGATGATATTATTTTTGGCTCCACAAAGGAAGCATGGTGCAGGGAATTTGAAGATTTGATGAAAGGTGAATTTCAGATGAGTGCAATGGGGGAACTAACATTTTTCTTGGGGCTACAAGACAAACAACAACCTGAAGGCATCTTTATCTATCAGGAGAAATATGTAAAGGATATCTTAAAGAAGTTTGACTTTGAACTTTTGAGGACTGCAACTACTCCCTATGAACCTCCCAAGCTGAAAAATCAAAATGAACAAGATGAAGCTGTTAATGTGCATCTCTACAGATCCATGATTGGATCACTTATGTATCTCACAGCTTCTAGGCCTGACATTACTTTTGTTGTCAGTGCTTGCTCAAGACATCAGGTCACTCCATTGACTTCCCACCTAAATACTGTGAAGAAAATTTTCAAGTACCTTAAAGGCCAACCTAAGTTAGGTCTTTGGTACCCAAAGGAATCACCATTTGTGCTGGAAGCATACAGTGATAGTGATTATGCAGGAGCTAATTTGGACAGGAAATCCACAACTGGAGGTTGTCAATTTCTTGGTAGAAGACTCATTTATTGGCAATGCAAGAAACAAACCATAGTGGCTACCTCTTCTACTAAAGCAGAATATGTTGCTGCTGCCAACTGTTGTGGTCAGGTACTCTGGATTCATAATCAAATGTTGGATTATGGGTTCAATTTCATGAACACTAAAATCTATATTGACAATCAAAGTACCATTTCCATTGTTAAAAATCCTGTTTTCATCAAAGGACTAAACATATTGAGATTAGGCACCATTTTATTAGAGATGCAAATGAAAAACATTTAATTCAGGTGCTTAAGATTCATACTGATGATAATGTAGCTGATTTATTAACAAAAGCTTTTGATGGACCTAGGTTTAATCACTTAGTGGTCCACATTGGGATGGTTAACCCTTGAATGCTATGTTTGAGGGGAGGCATATGCCTTTGAGGAGGATTGTTATTGATGTTGTATATGTTTGTATATTATTATTGCCTTTTGCTAACTCTTAACCACTAATGTTTCTATAAGTTGTGTTTGTTTGTTTCTCTGTGTCTAATTTGCAGAATGTCCTTATGAGAAGTTGTTAGTCTTTAGTTGTTATTCACCACAGAGCTGTTTTTCAAAGGAATGTGGTCATGTTTGCTGAGCTTTGTTTCTACTGAAGAGTCATTCTTACTGATACACATTGCTTCTACTGAATTAATACACAAGCATTGACATATAAGCAAAGTTCATTTATTCAAGAAACAAGTTACAGCTTACATACGATTTGAAAGTAGATTACAAAGATAATTCCTATGCTAAGACTACCAAATCTAGACTAAGGTTATGTCATCCATTACAAAAGGGACTGGTGGATATGCATGACCAGTACGATGAAGAAGTTGAAAGTGAAAATGGAAAAAGAAGAGGAGGAAGAATGTTGAAAACGACGATGAAGATGCTCAAGAACCTCATCACCTACATTACACCATTTTTCCCTTCCCCTTACCCACTACATATGTCTTCTTGCCCTGTCCCCTGCGTCCATAGTAAGATGAACTAGATCCTAAGTCGGATAGTGTGTCGAAAGCTTCAGATCTTCCTATCGTACAAGGCAAAACAAATATACCCGGATCATCAAGCTTCTTAGGCAACTTGTTTTGAACGAAGGCGGTCCCATTTTTACCCAATTTAAATTTCTCATATTTTTCTAGGAGGGCACTATACTAGGGAGCACGGGCTAAGACATCAATGACGGGGCGTTCAAGGTGGAGCTCCTTGAATTCATCGTCAAGGTCTTGTGTAGGAGGTGTTTCAACTATGTTATTGACCGATTTGATATCGGATGTTTTATTCATTTGGTAATTTTTAAGAATTTGGGTTTGCTTGAAACACGTGCTCATTGCTTTGACCGAATAGTATTGTGGAGAAGAAGTAGGTGACAAAACCGATGATATGGCATTAACGTTTAGTTTCGGGTTCTTGACCGGGTCGCTTGGGAGTGCTCCCATTTCTTGATCATTGAGAACTTTCAACAATGTGTCAATTTTGGTGGTCATCTCGCTTTGCTTTTGTTTGAAATCGGATTCAAACTTAGATATGCGAGCTTCTTGAGGTGCCATAAACTTGGACATCAATCCTTCAAGATTATTGGTACTACCATAGTTATTGGAAGGATTGTTGTTGAAAGTACGGTTAGAGGGTTGGCCGTTTGGTTGTTAACGATTAGGTGGATTGGAAGAATTGTTTTTGGGGCATGTTTTGATTTTGTTTCCACCTAAGGTTCGGGTGATTTTTCCAAGAAAGGCTGTAGGAATCACCGTAAGGGTTTGGCTCGGGTTTGAAAGTGTACCACTTGTCTCTCGCTTCGTCGGCACACGAGGTAATCCGCAAAAGATTGTCCGGGGAGTTCCACGCAATCACGAGTGTCATGGGGACCACTACATAATTCGCATGAAGAAGTGATCTTGTTCACTTGGCTTGAAGGCTTAGGAGCTTCGTAAGATTTCATGAGAAACTTGACTTGGTCCTCAAGTTCCATGATCCTACGGTCGGGATTGCTAGAGTTGTTCGAAGGCAAAGATATTGCCTTGACCGTTTTGTTCAAATCACGGGGATCATTCCAACTTTCGTTGTCATAGAGAGCAAGATCTTCTATGAGTTCCCATGATTCTTCCGCACTTAGATCACTATGCTTTCCACCGTCCGATTGGTCAATGGTTCGCCTCGTGGAGAGGTCGATGTGGTCATAGAAAATTTAGACTTGGAGCCAAAGATCTATGCCATGATGAGGGACTTTTTGGAGTAAGTCCTTGAAATGAGTCCATGCTTCATATAGAGTTTCACCTTGACGTTGTTGGAACATCAAGATATCATTTCTAAGCTTAGTAGTTCTCCCGGGTGGGAAAAATTGAGCAAGGAATCGAGTGGTGAGATCATCCCATGAGGTGATGGATCCTGCGGGTAAACGTTCAAGCCACTGACTAGCTTGATCACGTAGAGAGAATTGGAATAGGCGTAATCGGGTCGTCTCTCTAGTTGAAACATCAAGGTCTATGGAATCTACGATTTTAAGGAAATCCTTGAGATGTTGATTAGGATCTTCGGAACGAAGTCCATGGAATGCACATCTGCTTTGCACCAACAAGATGGTGTCGGATCGCAAGGGGGACACATTGGCTCCTTGAGTGAGCTCAATAGTGTTTCGATATCCTTGGTGGCTAGGACGGGAATACTCTCATAAAGTTTGGGGCTTAGGAGGTTGGTTTGCTAGTGGTGGATTTTGTGGGTGGTTTTGTTGTGGTGGGTTGATGGGTTCAAAGATGTTACCACCTTCCATGATGTCGGATGGTAAAGGTTACGAACAAAGACACGAAGAAATGAGATAGACTAAAGAAAACCTACAAATAAAAATAAAATCTTACTAGAAAGGAATCTAGCAAGTAGACCTAATAAAAAGAAATCCTAACCTAGACAATAACTATTCCCCAGGCTGCGGCGCCAAAAACTTGATACGTGGGGATCGCACCCTTGCAACAGGTTTTACCTCTCAAGGGATCTCGAGAAGCTTACAACCCCCACCAGGCAGTGTACCTGATCGTTGTAGTATAGTATAGTGACAAGTACAGGGGTATTGATCGTTCAACTCAGGAATAGTGTCGCTAGGATTAGAAAACCTATAAAACTAGGTCTAGAGGTGAGGGATGATTCTTTTTGTATTTTTATATTTTTATGAAAGCGAGTAAAAATCTCGGGTTTTGGAGGAGTGGGCGGAATAAGTTGCTAGCCAACTAACCCAATTTATCCAAAGATGCAATCAAAATAAAATAAAAGAAATGAAAACAAAACTAATTATACTAATGTGGTGGTAACAATAATGAGGAAAGCTGTGTTTACTTAGGTTTCATTACTCCCTAGATATCTTTTACAGGTTAATTACTTGTTACAATTGCATGGATGACGGGTCATATTCCTTAATACTAGCCGTAGGGCCGTGTACAATATTCCTTAACTCTATAGGATCCTACTTCACTCCTATGTCGAGCCGTTAGAAGCTCCTAACATGGGATCATTAGAATTCTCCTACGCATTAAATACAACCAAATATCGTAGTACACCTCCGATCATGTTTCTTAAGACGTTCAAGCAAGTTACCAATGGAAGTCTGCCAGTTTTCTTAAGCCTAACATCGAATACAATCATCTATAACAATTATAAACAAGCAATCAACCCATAATCAACATCTAGGTTTCACTACATCTAAGCAAACACAAAAGAATCTATCCTAGCATGTTAAATAGAAGAAAAGCGTAAGATATAATCAAACAACACATAGACATATTGAATGATTTGGAAGAATACTTATCTTTAATTGAACATGAAAGATTCAAGGGGTTGAAACCCTTGAAAAAGCTGTAAAATTCGGCCTAGGGTTTGTCCCTCAAAGTTGCACACTAATGAATGAAATTTGAAAAACTTTATATAGATTACACCTCGTGACGGCGTCATGTATTGGATTGTGACGCTGTCAACTCGCCGCCTTAATAAAAATCGTATTGCCTAGATCTGATTTTGACACCGTCATGTGTAAAAATCTTCTGGGCCGTTACTAGTATTTTGACCCTGACGGCCTTGGTGACGCCGTCAGGTCCTATAGTTGAAAAACTCTCTGGACCGTTACGTGTATTTTCCACTTCCACCTCTTTTGTAACTCTTGACACTGTCATGTAGAAGATCTTGACGCCGTCAGGTACTGTTCCCAGCAAGGAAAATCAAGACTTTTCCGTTTTCTTCACTTTTATGCTCCAAAAACGTCCAAAATGCTTCCTTTTCCAGATTTCTCTCCAAAAGTACCTAAAATGACAAAAGGAACGATTTAGGGCAATATTTGGTCAAATAAACACGAATTCGGGCTTAAATTGACCCCTTAAAAGCGGTACACTTTTCACCTCATCACTCTCTTTCTTTTCTTTTCACCAGATTCCCCCAAAGGGTATAATCATCATTTTGGTAAAAAGGAAAAAGGGAGGGGTCAGCGTAGATGTCATGTCCCGACAAACACGCATGTTCGGTCGTGGTTTCTCCTCCGCATTCCTCTACCTCGTGCAGGCCCCCACAGTAGTCACAGATCAAGTAAGGATTTAGAAGTTGTTTAGCTATTCGTGACCCTGCAAGGTATTCCACCCTTTCGTGAATTTTTCTTAGCCGATCTGAGGGTGTTTGTGTGATTTCGGATGTGCTCATAGTCAAATCGGGTTCATCCCAAGTATCGTCCTGGTCTTGAGCATATTCCTCAATCCTATTCCACCCTTCCTCGGATCTCAGATTAGCTATTCTCCCTTTTCTTGAATTATTGATTCCGTTCTGGTCATTTGGGGAGACATTGTCATAGAAGATTTGGACCAGAAGCCAAAGTTCGATGCCATGATGGGGAACTTGTCTTATTAAATCCTTGAATCTAATCTATGATTTATGGATGGGTTCGTCCTTTCCCTTTCGGAAACGGAGGATCCTATCCCTAAATGCTGAGGTTTTCCCTGCTGGGAAGAACTTCTCATAAAACTTGGATATAAGTTGCACCCATGTAAAAATAGACTCGGAGGGAAGTCTATCATACCACTCTTTGGCTTTTTCATAAAGAGTGAAAGGGAAGAATCGTAATCGGGACGTGTTTCTAGTGGCCCCATCCGTATGGAGGGTGTCCACTATCTTCAAGAAATCCCTTATATGTTGAATTGGGTCATCAGTATCAAGTCTACGAAACTTTCATACATTTTGGACAAGCCAAACATCGGTTGCACACAAGACCTCATCGGTGTGTTTGTTTGGGAAAACAATGGCATTTGAGAAGCTATGAGGATTCGGGGAAGAGTAGTCCTTAAGGCGTTTAGGGGTGGGGGTTTCGGGGGTGCTCATATCGTTGTTGGATTGGGGGCTAGAGGGTGTGAGGTGATTATCTGAATCTTCTTCAGAAAGGGCCTCATCAAAGTTGATGGCTATGCTAGATGGTTCGGGTGTTGAGAGAGAGTGCTTTAGTTTATGCATTTCCCTTTTGGGTTCTGCCATGATGGCGGATGGTAAAGGTTACGAACAAAGACACAAAGAAATAAGATAGACTAAAGAAAACCTAAAAATAAAAATAAAATCTTACTAGAAAGGAATCTAGCAAGTAGACCTAATAAAAAGAAATCCTAACCTAAACAATAACTATTCCCCGGGCTGCGGCGCCAAAAACTTGATACGTGGGGATCGCACTCTCACAACAGGTTTTACCTCTCAAGGGATCTCGAGAAGCTTACAACCCCCACCAGGCAGTGTACCTGATCGTTGTAGTATAGCATAGTGACAAGTACCGGGGGATTGATCGTTCAATTCAGGAATAGTGTCGCTAGGATTAGAAAGCCTACTAAACTTGGTCTAGAGGTGAGGGATGATTCTTTTTGTATTTTTATATTTTTATGAAAGCAATTAAAAATCTCGGATTTTGAAGGATTGGGCGGAATTAGTTGCTAGCCAACTAACCAAATTAATCTAAAAATGCAATCAAAATAAAATAACAAAAATGAAAATACAACTATTATACTAATGTGGTGGTAACAATAATGAGGAAAGTTGTGTTTACTCAGATTTCATTACTCCCTAGATATCTTTTACAGGTTGATAGCTTGTTACAATTGCATGGATGACGGGTCATATTCCTTAATACTAGTCGTAGGGCCGTGTACAATATTCCCTAACTCTATAGGATCCTACTTCACTCCTATGTCGAGCCGTTAGAAGCTCCTAACATGGGATCATTAGAATTCTCCTACGCATTAAATACAACCAAAAATCGTAGTACACCTCCGATCATGTTTCTTAAGACGTTCAAGCAAGTTACCAATGGAAGTCTGCCAGTTTTCTTAAGCCTAACATCGAATACAATCATCCGTAACAATTATAAACAAACAATCAACCCATAATCAACATCTAGGTTTCACTACATCTAAGCAAACACAATAAAGATCTAGCCTAGCATGTTAAATAAAAGACAAGCGTAAGATATAATCAAACAACACATAGACATATTGAATGATTTGAAGGAATACTTATCTTTAATTGAACATGAAAGATTCAAGGGGTTGAAACCCTTGAAAAGCTGATAAAATTTGGACTAGGGTTTATTCCCTCAAAGTTGCACCCTAATGAATGAAATTTGGAAAACTATATATAGATTATACATCGTGACGGCGTCATGTGTTAGCCTGTGACGCCGTCAACTCGCCGCCATAATAAAATCGTATTGCCTAGATCTATTTGTGACGCCGTCATGTGTAAAAATGCTGGGCCGTCACTAATGTTTCGACCCTGACGGCCTTGGGTGACGTCCTCAGGTCCTAGGCTTAAAAACTCTCTGGATCGTCACGTGTATTCTCCACTTCCACCTCTTTTGTAACTCTTGATGCCGTCATGTGGAGAGTCTTGACGCCGTCAGGTACTGTTCCAGCAAGGAAAATTGAGACTTTGCCGTTTCTTCACTTTTATGCTCCAAAAATGTCCAAAATGCTTCATTTTCCATATTTCTCTTCAAAAGTACCTAAAATGACAAAAGGAACGATTTAGGGCGATATTTGATTAAATAATCACGAATTCGGGCTTAAATGACCCCTTAAAAGCGGTACACTTTTCGCCTCATCGGTAGTACAACGGTTTACACTGGTGTTTTATGTGCATAGAAGCTTGTACTTACATAGAATTATACTCCGTAATATATATTGTTGCCGCTACTAAGAGAAAATATGATGACCTGTACTATTGTTTCCGTCGTTAGATCAGTATAACATTCAATCATGGCCATACAAAATACAGATTTACATTTTGCCGCCATATAGAAGCCTACTTTAGGGAATTGATAAGATAAACAAACTACTCCAACAAATCACGAAATGTATATTATCCCTTTCAAAAAAAAAGAGATAAGATTGCATTGTTCAAACTTTTAAAAATTCATTATTTAGCGCCTGTGTTACTCATGTGTCGACTAGGGTTTAGGTCATTTTTGTACTATATATATATATATGAGGGGTCACTTTCACTCATTACCTACAAAACAAACCAAATATTAGTAGTTGTCACTTTCAAATCTAATGGCAAACTATCAGGTAATGTGTGTGAATATTAGGTAATTGTATGTGAATATATTTTTTGGTGCAGCAACTGTATGTGAATATAAGGTAATTGTGTATCCATTCTAATCCTCTATTTTAATCAGGATCTTGCTAAAATCATCCATGATATGATGGAAAACAACAAAAACACCGGGTGGTAGGTTTTATACGTCATGCATTTTAAACCTTTTTTTAAACGTCATAATTATTTTTTTTTAATTTAAGGAGGCAACAAAAAAAGAAAACATGAAGAAAACCGGAAATTGGAGTGATGTCATTGTTGTTGATGATCTTCTAGATGAAGTTGAAGCTGGTGATGACCCAAAACCAGGTGAAACAACAACCGTTTAGGAGGTCATTGTAAGAAAATTATAAGACTTAATTCTCACACTCTTTTACTTTTGTTGTGATGAAAGTTTCACATAGTGCATTAACTATATTCTCTAACTTCTCATTCAGGAACTTAATGATGACGATATCCCAATGACACCCATCAAACGAAAGAAGATAAACCAAATCAAAATCACAGGAAGAAACCGGTTGTGTCGATTATTTGATGAAGATGCAAACGAATAAGATGAAGACAGTGAATATGATGAAAAATGGGTTTAGGAGTCTCTTTTTTTATATACTATCTTAGTAGTCCCTTTTTTGTTTCTTGTTTTTTGTTTTTTCTCTGTCAGTTATACATACAACTTTAGTAGTATGTGTTTTCCTTTTGTCTCATTTTATGTGTTCTTCAATAAAGTATCAATAAACAAATCTTATCACAATTTTTTTTGGGTAAAGGGGAGTAATCCTGCACACTGGTAAATATATTAACCAAAACGTTTAAGTACAGTGGATATGGGTGAAATCCCATATCTCAGCCCGTTACATAGGCAAAAAGCTTACATAACAAGATATTGCCTATTTTCTAAACAAGAAAACAAACCACTACTCAAATGATAACATAGGACATAACGAAGTAAAATTACTTCATGAGACCTTAAAGCTTGGTGCATACATGGCATTAAAAGCATCCAAATTCCCTGGAAGATTATAAACCTGGTTCGCATAGTCATCATAGTCATAGTCATCATAATCATCTTCAAACTCTTGGCCACCACCGAATAGATTAGCAGACTCATCAAATGGGTTAGCAACCACCTCATCTTCAGAATCAGAAACCACGATCTCTCCCACCTTAGAAAAGGGTTAACTCTCTTAGTAGAAGAGGCGGACGGAGTACAAGAATCACTAGTTTTATGAGCCACAACCAACTCCTTCTCTTTCAAATCACTCACAAGGGGATCTTGTGATGCATTACCTGTCTTAGTAAACTCATCTTCATTAACTTCCATTGTACGACCAGAATCCACATCCTTGTTGGTGTCATTAGTAGGAATACCAAAAGCATCCGTATCTTCCATATTAAGAGCATCAAACTGGTTAGATGTAGAAATCTTTTTCCCACTTGAACTAGCCACAGCAGAAGCATTCTTCTTATTGCCATCCACTTTCTTAGGTTCAGGAGAAGTCTTTTTGGGTAGATACTGAAACTGCTTACCTACAACTGGTTTAGTAAACCCTCCTTGACCCAGAATTGTATGACCACCTTGCTTTCCTTTCTTCTTGTTACTGACAGTCTTGAAACCATCATTAACAGGCATAGTAGGCTGAACAGAAGGCACAACAACATTAGGACAATCAATAAGAGTACGAACAAAAATCTTACACTTATCACAACGCGGTGGTTTCCACTCGTATTCAACCCGAATCTTCTCAATAGTCGACCCGGTACCATCAAGTAAAGGTATCTCAATAGTAAGGCTATCCCTAAGCACCTCATCCGACTTCACCTCAATCATGCATCTAGCAAAACTACTGCGGCCCCACGATTCCTTGCACATTTGGCTGGTAAAAGCATCCAACCTTTTGGGTGTACCAATCAATGTAGCAAGAAGACTAAGACCGTCATCAGAAAATATAGAAAGAGTAACATCATGGAATTTAACCCACACCGGGATGTTAGTCAAATCCTCTTTAAGCAAGTTGGTGTTCAATGTCCATGGTTTAAGAATAATAGGTACATTTCTAATTAACCAAGGACCGTTTTCAAGAACATCATCAACACCTTTCTTTGAGTTAAACTTAAAGAAAAAGAACCCCTTTGCATTCATCATTACCTTCTGTATACCAAACTTAGCCCACGCATTGCGTACATAGTAATCGACAATAGGAAAAGCAAGTCATTGGCCAAGGAAGTACCCATACAGAGTATTCTCAAACCTAGTGTTCACCTCTTCAACCACTTTCATTGGTACAGAAAGGTCCACACCGTTTGATTTCTTGCTACACTCCAGCCCACGAAAGTTAGACATGTATTTCTTAGGTTCATTAGAAGTAACACCAGCATACGATGTAGAAGGTTGTTTCAAAGCATCCACATCAACCTTCTCAATACCAACAGCCCCATGTGCATTCGTATCAACCTTATCAGAACTATGAGACTTGTTAGAAGCCCCATGTGGACCATTCGGATCATTAACTAAAGGATCAAGTGAAACCGGCTTCACTTGATTATTCTTGTCCACAATCGTAGATAATTCAATATCTCCATCATCAACACTCCACTCAGTAATAATAGGAATAGACGATACAAGTATAGGCCGATTAGAACTAGGATTAACATCCTTAGGCTTCTTATGTTTCCTCATAGTCACCTTCGACAAATCAACAGTAGCATTCAATTCTTCAATATTCACATTAACAGGTTGAGTTAATGTATTATTCCCCTCTCCCCACTTAGACAAACTATTTAGATCGTCATTTGCACGACTCTATGTATTAGCACCCTTTATATCACTACTAGGAATTACAAAACCCTTATTCATCACGTACAAATCACAAAAACTCAATCACCACCAGCGGAAGGAAACAAAATAACAAAAGAAAAACCCTAACGCAAGTTAGGGTTTTATAAGCATGAAGTACATAGCTCTAACCCATCTTTATGATCGCAACAATTAATTAGAGGCTTGTAGAAGGTAGTGTGATCAAAAGAAACCAAGTCGATAAGAAATCCTATATGTCGATTACCCCAAAACCACGAATTTAATGAAACCAAAGTGGGTAATCGACCAGTAATACAAAAAAAAGTTTAAGAAACAAGGCTTAAACAATTAATGTATAACCAAAGTGGATAATCTTGTCACAAATTTTTAGTTTGCATTATCTGATGTTGCTTGGGTAATATTTGGTGTTGTTTGTGTAATATATATTGCACTGAAAGTCTGGAACAAAACAATGATATGTAAGTGATGGTTATTACCTGCACCAAAACAATCATTTGGTGCATCTTCAGTTTACAACATTTTAGTTTACATGTTCAGTTTACAAGAATGATATGCCATTGTTGAACAAAATTTGGGATTGAATTTAATCACTACCATTGCTGAATAAAATAACTACCGGAAGAATGTGTTTCACGAGACTTTCAATGTGTTTAAAACATATGAATACAAAGGATTGTGACATATTTAAAAAGCCTTAACTTTTAGACATTGATTCCATAATCATCAAAGATAAGAAAACACATATGCGATGCAGAAAAAATGATTTCTATATGTCCAACAACTTTGTAGTCTTCCGGCTCATATCTACAAATCAATATTTAAGGAAATGTGTATTTACCCTTTCAATAATTATATACCATGTGAAGTATATACATATGGTTGGATTACTCTATTTGTGTACATAGTGTTTAGAAAAGAGGACCTGATGCATTCACTTTATAGTTTCATTTACTTTATACACCATGCAGATGAAAGAGACACTAAAAAGAATGGTTTAATGACCTTACATATATATAAAAAAAATGGTTTTTCACGACTCACAATTGATCTACAAAATGTTTAATCGGATTTCAATATTTAAGAAAAATGAAGATATTTCCATTTTGTTCTTTTTGTGTGAATAAATGGACAGGTAATATACTTGATAAGTCAAACTACTAAAGAGGTCAAGGCAAAAAAAAATTGTTAAGTAATATAAAAAAAAAAAAATCAAAATTTGTATGCCATTGAATACTTATATCTTTTAACTATATATCTTCAAACTTTTTCTAACTGATACAAACGTCACTAAAAAGTAGTATACCTGTGCAGCGCACGGGTATTTATAACACCCCCAAAATCAATCAATACAGCGGAAGACTTATAATGACAGCGGCAGACTTTTGGGGTATTATATCGTGGATCTTTGTCACAATTATAGAAAACGACTCAAGTGATCGTTTTAAGTTTTATTTAAAATACCAAATATTCATAATTCCAAGAGGTTTCATTATTCAACAACAAGTTTTTATTCAAAGAAAAATAAACGTTTCTTTATTTGCCCTCTTCGTGCCTTTGCCATCCATTTCATTTAGTTACCTGAAATAAACATGCTAAAAGTCAACAAAAGTTGAGTGAAATTCATAGGTTTAAAATTTAGAGTTTGAATACAAGAGATAGGTGCTTATTGTATATAGATACAAATAAACAAGTTAGAAATCACATTCATTATTGCCTTAAGCTCATGACACTCAACGATTCAACAGACATCAAAATTATCCGTAATAATGATGTGAAATATATAGCCCCCATGATAGGTATTCGCCAGTAACCTATGATATTCAAATAAAATGCATTTGGTGACTTTCCTCTAGCAACCAAATGGGGATTGTCAATCCGTAATAGATCTATTCACAATTATTTACGTTCACCCTTCAAGTGATTAAGGTTCATGATCGAGGGAATTTTGGCAATAGCTACTTAAGCAATAATAATATCAGGAAAAGGCTTGTGTTCGGTTTTTGAGCATGTATCCCCCCCCCCCCCCCCCCCCCCCCCCCACAAAAACAAGTTAAATGTGGGCTATGAACTCACCTTAGTAGTACAGTAGAACAAACGTAATCTCAACGATGCAAGGCAACGGCTTCACACACAACCTATAAGATATGGAAAGTTTCAGTTTTTAAGTCTCGTTTTATAGCGAACGTTTATTATTAATTAAGAATAATCCATAATGTGCGTAGGCGATGTGTTACGTCGTAGATAAAATAGATAATGGTTACGTATTATTTTATCGTCTAAATTTAATTATCATTATATAAATTTTATACGTATATATATATATATATATATATATATATATATATATATATATATATATATATATATATATATATATATATATATATATAAAAAGTTACGTTTATTATTTCTATTATTTCAATTTATATATATATATATATATATATATATATATATATATATATATATATATATATATATATATATATTATTTAAGAATCAATATTATTATTTAATCCCTTGAGTTTCTCCAATTTACACATTTTACCCATTAACGGAAAACATTTACGTAGTTAGTCCAAAATTATATATATTTACGTTTTAAGTCCAATTATATCAATATTTACATTTTTCAATCCCAATTTTCAATATTAACTGTTTATACCTTTAGAAAACAGTTTTTATACTTTTTACCCAAAGTTTACAAATTTGACACTTTTAGTCCCTAGTTCTCGAAAATTTGCAAATTTAGTCCAAAAATTACCAAATTAAAAACTTAACATTTTTAATATTTCAACAAGCTTAGAATATGTAGAATAGCTTATTTCAACAGCTTAATGGCTTATTTTCTTTGTTTTTCACTAAATGGGCCTAACGATCCAAAATTTAAGGCCCGTTAACAATTTTTGATCCAAGGGGTTTGGGGGAACATTGAGTTTATCAAAATCCATCATTTTAAGTCCTAATTACATTTCAAAAGAGATTTTTCACCCAGCTTATTAGAATAAGCAAAAACTATCTTATTGGGCTTATCGGCCCACATAAGGTTTTTAATTTCTGAAAATTCTTATGAAAACTCGTTTAGCTTTAGGCTCGTACAAGTGACAAAATCAAGTTATTATATCAATTTATTTATCATTCACGTTTGTATATTAGGTAGATAAATAGTTCGTATAAAAATATTGATCGGTCATGTGTCGAATATTGAAATGGCGAGGTCAAAGTGTAAGCCAAAAACTCAACGCGTATAACTTGTAAAAGTTGGAAAATAATCTAAGTCTTTTAGTAAAATCGTATAGGTCCAATGTGACTTAGGAACGTGTGATTATTTTCATGTATACGTTAATATAAGCTTAAGGTTATTATACGTACTCGTTAATGACATAACTAAGAAATAGTATGATACATGAAACGTATATGTTGCTTTTATGTTTTACGATTTATAAGACTCAAGTGATTGTGCACAAACATAAACATACGTATGTATATATATAGAAATAAAGTGTCAAGTCCTCACCTCACCTATAAAAGGTGGCATAAAAACAATTGTAGGGATCGTGTAATGGTACAATAGCTTCGTGGTTCACTTCATGTTCCACCAAGGGTTCAAGATGCTCCAATCTTGGCTTCCTAGGTTCGTTTTGAGACGTGGTACTCTTGGCGATTCGTTTGTCCCTCCACAGCTCCTTCTCATTATTATTTTTTGTGTAATGGTGCGTATGAGTGCATGTAACGACTAAGGTTGCATGGGAGGCTTATATAGGGAGTTTTTGAATGTGTAGAGACAAGATGAACTCACAAGAGTTTGAGGTTGCATGTTAGGCGAATAGTAACGTCACACTCCACACCCAATCGCATGTTTACAAAGCTTAGATCTTGTATGATTGTTCCATGTACATTCCTGACTCCTCACAAGATGTATAGTGTTTGCTTTGTTGCCATTGGGGAGCAGGGGTGGTGCTAGGGAATGTTTTGCCACGTTTTGGCCTTATCCTTCAAGGTGAGTTTGGTGGTTTACTTAGGGTGTATCCAAGGTAATAAACGAGCGAGAAAATGTGTAACAAATATCGTTTCTGTTTCTTTGGCACTAGGGGAGACGAGACAAGCAAAAATATGTGTATGTCATGTGTAGAAATCGTAAGATACTAGGGGTATTTTGGGCGTGGTCGCGACAGGAAGAAAGAAAGAAAAAAGAAAATAACAAAGGTGCGTTTGGGCCTATGGCCTGGTGGGCTTATGGTTTGCGTCGGCCCAACAGAAAAGAAAGAAAGAAAACTGGTCCGTTTTGTTTATATATATGTATCTGTGGCCCAATAAGTGTTGGGGGCCCACATGGCGTGTTTCGAGTATCGTGTCGAAGTTCAAAAATATTAGTGAGCGTTCTCGGGAAGTTTCGTAGGTTCGGGGAATATAAAATTAGTATACGGTATTTAGACGAAACGTATTGTTATAAATATAAACGTTTTATATATATTTATTGTTCGCAATAATCATAGGTTATTTAGGTCGTGTGTAAGCATCGTTCCTGGGTAAACGGTCAATCACAGTTATCGTAGTGGTTCAATATCGAGCCATATCATAAAAATAAATTTTGTTAACCGTAAAATCGTGTTAGGTTATCATAACATCGTTTTATTTATTCGTTTGCATTTACTAATCGTAAGGGAAATTTACGAGAGGTTACATTACCCTACCTCTTACAGGGAATTTCGTCTCGAAATTCTAGTCTAAGATAGTTGCCAAGGGTGTCTTAGGTGAAGAGATGTGGGTACTTGGAGCGAATCTGATCCTCGCTCTCCCAAGTATATTCCGGTCCTCGCTTGGAGTCCCAACAAACTTTGACAATAGGGATACGGTTTTGCTTGAGTTGTTTAACTTCTCTATCCATGATTTCAATGGGTTCCTCGGTAAAGACAAGGTTATCATCTAGTCGAATATCTTTTAATGGAATAAGGAGAGATTCATCGGATAAACACTTCTTAAGGTTTGACACATGAAAGGTGTCGTGAATCCGGCTAAGTTCTTCGGCTAGTTCTAGTTTATAAGCCACGGGTCCTATCCTTTCCAGGATTTTGAATGGACCGATGTATCTGGGGTTCAACTTTTCATGTTTTCCAAATCTTACCATTCCCCTCCAGGGAGATATTTTCAATAAGACTCTATCTCCTATTTGAAATTCCATGGGTTTCCTTTTTAGGTCGGTGTAGCTTTTCTGTCGGTCTCGGGCTACTTGTAAGCGTTGCTTAATCTTAACGATTTTCTCAGTTGTTTCCCAAACAAGGTATGGTCCTATAAGTTGTCTTTCTCCAACTTCTGCCCAACAAACGGGCGATCTGCACTTTCTACCATACAGTGCTTCGAATGGTGCTGCTTTTATGCTGGCGTTGTAACTATTGTTGTATGAAAACTCTGCTAATGGTAAGTGCTTATCCCAACCTTTTCCAAAATTAATAACGCATGCTCGGAGCATATCTTCCAAGGTTTAGATAGTTCTTTCACTTTGACCATCAGTTTGAGGGTGGTAAGCGGTACTCATATCTAGTTTAGTTCCTAAGGCTTTTTGTAATGATTTCCAAAAGTGAGAGGTGAAACGACTATCTCGATCCGAGATGATTGAAATTGGTACTCCATGTCGAGTGACAATTTCCTTCACATACAGCTGAGCCAGTGTATTCATCTCATCGGTTTCTTTGATGGGTAGAAAATAGCGGATTTGGTGAGACGATCCACAATAACCCATATTGTGTCGTATCCGGATGAGGTTCTTGGGAGTTTGGTGATGAAGTCCATAGTGATTCGTTCCCATTTCCACATAGGAAGTTCTGGTTGTACAAGTAGACCTTAAGGTTTCTGATGTTCTGCCTTTACTCTTGAACACGTCAAACATTTACTGACATATTATGCGATGTCAGCCTTCATGTTTGGCCACCAATATAGTTTCTTTAAATCCTGATACATCTTGTCAGAACCTGGGTGAATGGAGTATTTTGACTTGTGGGACTCATACATGATGAGCTCACGAATACCTCCAACCATAGGGATCCAACTTCTGTCCTTGAAACACAGTGTTCCATCGGATTTCTTCACGAAACCATTCTTATTCTCGGGCATACCATAAATCTTTTCCTTGGGTCGGTTTTCTTCTTTAAGTGCTTCGTTCTGTGCGGTAAGGATTTGGGATGGAAGGGGTGAGTGAATAGTCATCCCTAGTGATCTAACTCGAAGGAGTTTCAATCGTTCTTTTCGGCTTAACGCATCTGCTACTACATTAGCCTTTCCTGGGTGGTAACGTATCTCACAATCATAATCGCTGAGCAGCTCTAGCCAGCGACGTTGTCTCATATTCAAGTCCTTTTGATCCAAGATATGCTGAAGACTCTTGTGGTCTGTGTACACGGTACATTTGGTGCCATATAAGTAGTGCCTCCATAACTTGAGCGCAAACACTACAGCTCCTAACTCCAAGTCATGAGTCGTGTAGTTTTCCTCATGTTTCTTCAGTTTTTGAGATGCATAAGCTATTACTTTGCTTCTTTGCATCAAAACTGCTCCTAGTCCATGGTAAGACGCGTCGCAATATACTATAAAGTCCTCATTTCCTTCTGGGAGGGCTAATATTGGAGCTTCACAAAGCTTTCGTTTTAACAACTGGAAGGCTGCTTCATCCATTTCTTCCCAGATGTACTTCTCATTCTTTTGGGTTAGCTTAGTCAAAGGTTTTGCAATCTTGGAGAATCCTTCAATAAATCTTCGGTAGTAACCTGCGAGACCTAAAAATTGACGTATCTCCATGGGTTTGTAGGAGACGACCAACCTTTTACAGCCTCAATCTTTGCAGGGTCTACGTGAATGCCATGACTATCTATGATGTGTCCTAAAAATTGTACGGTGCTAATCCAAAAGTCGCGTTTGGAGAACTTAGCGTACAGTTCTTCTTTCTTGAGCAGTTCAAAATGATTCGTAAATGTTCCGCGTGTTCCTCTTCGTTGCGAGAGTAGATCAAAATATCGTCGATGAATACTATTACAAACTTATCCAAGTAAGGTTTGCACACTCGATTCATTAAATCCATGAAAACTGCTGGTGCATTGGTCAGACCAAACGGCATTACTTGAAATTCGTAGTGACCATAGCGCGTTCTGAATGCAGTTTTCGGAATATCCTCTTCTCGAACTCTTAGTTGATGATATCCTGATCTCAGATCAATTTTTGAGTACACACTGGATCCTTGCAATTGATCAAACAGATCATCAATTCAAGGCAATGGGTATCGATTCTTTACCGTAAGTTTATTCAACTCCCGGTAATCGATGCACATTCGAAAGGATCCATCCTTCTTCTTAACAAATAAAATTGGAGCTCCCCAAGGTGATGAGCTTGGTCGAATAAATCCTTTTTCCAATAATTCCTTTAGTTGTTCTGACAATTCTTCCATTTCAGATGGCGCTAGCCTATAAGGTGCTTTAGCCACTGGTGCCGCTCCAGGCACTAGTTCAATCTGAAATTCTACTTGACGTGCGGGTGGAATACCAGGTAATTCTTCATGGAATACTTCAGGAAAATCCCTAATGATAGGAACGTCATCAAGCTGCTTCTCGGATGACTTATTTTCCGTAACTTGAGCCATGAATACTTGACATCCTCCCTTCATGTATTTTATCACTCGCATATATGAGATAATTCCATATCAAGGTTTGCTTTTGTCGCCCTGGACAATGAGTGTTTCATCCTTGAGTGGAATATGGACGGCCTTTTCGTCACAGTGAATCCTAGCACGATGGTGGGATAGTCAGTCCATGCCGATGATAGCATCGAAACTACCAAGTTGAACCGGCATAAGATCAATGGCAAAAGGTTTTTCGGATAAGGTTAGGGTGCAATCTTTCATGATAGTATTGGTATCTATTAAATTCCCGTAAGCCATTTCGACTTCGTAGGTGGTGTTTAGCTTAGAGGGGGTAACATTAAGTAAAGGGGCAAACATATCTGATATAAAACTCTTATTGGCACCCGAATCAAACAATACTCTAGCATTATGATGGTTTAGTAGAAACTTACCGGTGACTACATCGGGTCCGTTTCCATCTCCGAGTAGGTATACCCTAGCTTGGGCATTGGCTGGTTCATTTCCTTTTGGGCAGTTTCTCTGGATGTGTCCTACTTCTCCGCATCCGTAACAAGTGGGTGATACAATTTGTGTGTTGCTTCCTGTAGCCGGAATCCTACATTTTCTGGTTTGATGACCGATCTTACGACATTTGTCGCATTGGATGGTACAACGACCCTCGTGATGAAGTTTGCATTATTGGCATTGAGGTTTCTGACCGTTGTACCCTACGCCTTCCGTGGCGGCATAGACTCGGGGTTTCTCTTGTCTTTGATTCTGCTGTTGAGTGCTTCGGTTGTTGTGATATTGTTGGTGGTTCCGATTATTGTTGCGGTGGTTGTTGTTGCGGTGGTTGTTGTTGCTTTGTTGGTTGTTATTGTGATGGTGGGTGGTTCTCTTATCATCCAATTTTCTTTTAAGCTCATTGTATTTCACTTCTCGGTCTAGAAGTTTCTGAGCAAGTTCCATTGCTGCTTCCAAGGTTGGCGGGTTTGCTGAGGTGACATTTCCTTCAATACTCCTAGGGAGTCCTTTGACATATTTCTCTAATGTCTTCTCATGATCGGGTACCATGGTAGGGCATAGTACTTTGAGTTCTTGGAATCTCCGGTTGTAACTTCTCAAATCAACGCCTTTCACCATTAAGGCATGGAACTCATCCTCAAGTTTTCGTAGTTCGGAATGGGGACAATACTTCTTTAGTATTTTAGCCTTGAATTCAATCCAAGTAAGTTGATGTGATGCCTCTGCTCCTAGTGTTTGAACGGTAGAGTTCCACCAGGATAGAGCGTCTTGCATCAGTGTTCCCATTGCGAAGCTTACCTTGTTGTTTTCCGAGCATCCACTTCTTTGGAAAACAGTTTCACTTCTTTCAAACCATTGGGCTAATTCCGACACTCCTTCAGTTCCTTTGAAATACGTTGGTTGGCACGCTATGAAGTCCTTGTACGTGCAGTAGCGGGGTGCAGGTGCATTTCCATCTCTATCACGGGCTTGTCCAGCTAAAACGGCATTGACACCATCAGCAATTGCTTGTTGGATCGCTGTCGGGGTCATAACTTCAGGGTTCGCTGGTGCGGCGGTCGTGGTTGTTCTCCTAGTTCTAGCCATGTTGCTATTATAAAAGAAGGTATATCATTAGAACATTTATAATAATCCTATCACGTTGAAAATACATATCGAGTAATAAATAGTAGATATAGGTCGTAGTTACAATGATTCGATCATTGAAAAGGTTTAAGTCGTAATTATCGTATATTGGAATGACACACATAGGAATTATGAATAAGTTTGACCTGCATGAACTAATATATTACGATATAATGTATAAAGTTTGCAACGTCAATAAAGATAAAATAAATTTCCATAAATCAACGTCAAGGTGTTACAACACTTATTGATACTTGTGCAAATGTTTACAAAACACGACAAGATACTCTTATTGGTAGGACATTGATTTCACTAACAAGTCGATGGTCTCATGGTTTTCCTAAGGCTTTGTCTAGGCGGTTTTGGAGTTCTTGAATGGCAGTGGACATGGTCTCCATGGTTTGATCTTGAGTCCTTTCCCTTTCTTGAGATTCTAGCAGGGCTTGCCTAAGGCGTAGGTTCTCAATGTTGATCCTTTCAAGTTCTCGGTCTAAAGTTCCCATCATTATTTCTGTTGAAGTGTTAGCCCCACATAGTGCTCCTATGAATTCCATTGACTCCCAAAATAGAGAATCCAACTTTTCAACCTTATCTTCTATTGCAAGATGACCAATTATGAGACTGTTCATATCATCTTCAAAGGTTTCTAGTAGTTCATGTGGAATCTTGTTGAGTATACTAGCAATGGAATCAAGTCGATCTTCGTGGCGAACCATTCTTGCAGCTAACAATGGTATGGTGTGATGTATGGGTTCCCCAGTGACTGGCAAAATTCAGGAGGTGGAGTAAGAACTTTCCCCAAGTTCCCTTGTTGTTGGTGTTCCTTCTTGAGATCTCCAATATCGCATGATTGGCAACAAGAAAGACCATCTACGAGCATCTACTCGCTTGTGGGTCCTTCGGCGTCTGCGTTGAACACAAGATTCTGAGGTGGTTGGGCGTATTGGGTAAGTCCTTTGGTGAGGTGATATTGGGACACTTTGGTAAGGTGCAGGTGGTGATGCTAGTGGAGGTGATGCTATGGGTGATGGTGTTAGTGGCACAGTAGTAGTTTGGTTGTAGAAGATAGTAGGTAGTGGTGGTATCACAGGTGGTGCAGGTGGTGATGGCACAACTGATTCAGGTGGTATGACAAGAGCTGGTGCTGGTACAGCAGTACTTGCTTCATACGGCTGAAGTTGTCTAATTTGCCTAGATCGGCGAATCGGACCAGGTGATGCCAGAGGATAAGCCTCTGTGTCAGATGCTGGCAGAAATTGCTGGCTTTGCATGTATCTGTCGATAGCATGAGACATAGGCATAGTTGAGGTAGCATAGGCTGAAGTAACATCTTCAGTTCCTGAATTTAATGACAAGCTGATAGGGTGGGTGTTCGAAGACATGACACTGTAATAATTTCCCGATTAGTTAATGTAAGCATAATTATAATAAATTTAAAATGCTATAAAGTAAATAATACTTTTTTACCAATTATTGGAATGCCCAGGCACGAAGGGCGTAGGATGGTATTTTATAACAATTTTATCCCGTTTAAAGTGTAGTTATAGTCCAATGTTCCAAAAACACTTGGTTCACTATAACCGTAGCTCTGATGCCAATCTATAACACCCCCAAAATCGATCAATACAGCGGAAGACTTAAAATATCAGCGGAAGACTTTTGGGGTATTATATCGTAGATCTTCATCACAATTATAGAAAACGATTCAAGTGATCGTTTTAAGTTTTATTTAAAATACCAAATATTCATAATTCCAAGAGGTTTCATTATTCAACAACAAGTGTTATTCAAAGAGAAATAAACGTTTCTTTATTTGCCCACTTCGTGCCTTTGCCATCCATTCCATTTGGTTACCTGAGATAAACATGCTAAAAGTCAACAAAAGTTGAGTGAAATTCATAGGTTTAAAATTTAGAGTTTGAACACAAGAGATAGGTGCTTATTGTATATAGATACAAATAAACAAGTTAGAAATCACATTCATTATTGCCTTAAGCTCATGATACTCAACGATTCAACAGACATCAAAATTATCCGTAATAATGATGTGAAATATATAGCCCCCATGATAGGTATTTGCCAGTAACCTATGATATTCAAATAAAGTGCATTTGGTGACTTTCCTCTAGCAACCAAATGGGGATTGTCAATCCCTAATAGATCTATTCACAATTATTTACGTTCACCCTTCAAGTGATTAAGGTTTATGATCGAGGGACTTTTGGCAATAGCTACTTAAGCAATAATAATATCAGGAAAAGGCTTGTGTTCGGTTTTTGAGCATGCATCCCCCCCCCCCCCCCCATAAAAACAAGTTAAATGTGGGCTATGAACTCACCGTAGTAGTACAGTATAACAAACGTAATCTCAACGATGCAAGGCAACGGCTTCACACACAAACTATAAGATATGGCAAGTTTCAGTTTTTAAGTCTCGTTTTATAGCGAACGTTTATTATTAATTAAGAATAATCCATAATGTGCGTAGGCGATGTGTTACGTCGTAGATAAAATAGATAATGGTTACGTATTGTTTTATCGTCTAAATTTAATTATCGTTATATAAATTTTATACGTATATATATATATATATATATATATATATATATATATATATATATAGTATTATTTAAGAATCAATATTATTATTTAATCCCTTAAGTTTCTCCAATTTACACATTTTACCCATTAACGGAAAACATTTACGTCATTAGTCCAAAATTATATATATTTACGTTTTAAGTCCAATTATATCAATATTTACATTTCTCAATCCCAAGTTTCAATATTAACTGTTTATACCTTTAGAAAACAGTTTTTATACTTTTTACCCAAAGTTTACAAATTTGACACTTTTAGTCCCTAGTTCTCGAAAATTTGCAAATTTAGTCCAAAAATTACCAAATTAAAAACTTAACATTTTTAATATTTCAACAAGCTCAGAATATGTAGAATAGCTTATTTCAACAGCTTAATAGCTTATTTTCTTTGTTTTTCACTAAATGGGCCTAACGATCCAAAATTTAAGGCCCGTTAACAATTTTTGATCCAAGGGTTTGGGGGAACATTGAGTTTATCAAAATCCATCATTTTAGGTCCTAATTACATTTCAAAAGAGCTTTTTCACCCAGCTTATTAGAATAAGCTAAAACTAGCTTATTGGGCTTATCGGCCCACATAAGGTTTTTAATTTCAGAAAATTCTTATGAAAACTCGTTTAGCTTTAGGCTCGTACAAGTGACAAAATCAAGTTATTAGATCAATTTATTTATCATTCTCGTTTGTATATTAGGTAGACAAAAATTTCGTATAAAAATATTGATTGGTCATGTGTCGAATATTGAAATGGAGAGGTCAAAGTGTAAGCCAAAAACTCAACGCGTATAACTTGTAAAAGTTGGAAAATAATCTAAGTCTTTTTGTAAAATCGTATAGGTCCAATGTGACTTAGGAACGTGTGATTATTTTCATGTATACGTTAATATAAGCTTAAGGTTATTATATGTACTCGTTAATGACATAACTAAGAAATAGTATGATACATGAAACGTATATGCTGTTTTTATGTTTTACGATTTATAAGACTCAAATGATTGTGCACAAACATAAACATACGTATGTATATATATATAGAAATAAAGTTTCAAGTCCTCACCTCACCTATAAAAGGTGGCGTAAAAACAACTGTAGGGATCGTGTAATGGTACAATAGCTTCGTGGTTCACTTCACGTTCCACCAAGGGTTCAAGATGCTCCAAGCTTGGCTTCCTAGGTTCGTTTTGAGACGTGGTACTCTTGGTGATTCGTTTGTCCCTCCACAGCTCCTTCTTGTTATTATTTTTGGTGTAATGGTGTGTATGAGTGCATGTGACGACTAAGGTTGCATGGGAGGCTTATATAGGGAGTTTTTGAATGTGTAGAGACAAGATGAACTCACAAGAGTTTGAGGTTGCATGTTAGGCGAATAGTAACGCCACACTCCACACCCAATCGCATATTTACAAAGCTTAGATCTTGTATGATTATTCCATGTACATTCCTGACTCCTCACAAGATGTATAGTGTTTGCTTTGTTGCCATTGGGGAGCAGGGGTGGTGCTAGGGAATGTTTTGCCACGTTTTGGCCTTATCCTTCAAGGTGAGTTTGGTGGTTTACTTAGGGTGTGTCCAAGGTAATAAACGAGCGAGAAGTAACAAATATCGTTTCTGTTTCTTTGGCACTAGGGGAGACGAGACAAGCAAAAATATGTGTATGTCATGTGTAGAAATCGTAAGATACTAGGGGTATTTTGGGCGTGGTCGCGACAGGAAGAAAGAAAGAAAAAAGAAAATAACAAAGGTGCGTTTGGGCCTATGGCCTGGTGGGCTTATGGTTTGCGTCGGCCCAACAGAAAAGAAAGAAAGAAAACTGGTCCGTTTTGTTTATATATATGTATTTGTGGCCCAATAAGTGTTGGGGGCCCACATGGCGTGTTTCGAGTATCATGTCGAAGTTCAAAAATATTAATGAGCGTTCTCGAGAAGTTTCGTAGGTTCGAGGAATATAAAAATAGTATACGGTATTTAGACGAAACGTATTGTTATAAATATAAACGTTTTATATATATTTATCGTTCGCAATAATCATAGGTTATTTAGGTCGTAGTGGTTCAATATCGAGCCATATCATAAAAAAAATTGTTACCCGTAAAATCGTGTTAAGTTATCATAACATCGTTTTATTTATTCGTGTGCATTTACTAATCGTAAGGGAAATTTACGAGAGGTTACAGTATTGCACTTGTTTTTTTTTTTTTTTTTGGTGCAAATGGTGAATGTATTATTAATTATTAGTAACTGCTACAAATAAGAGTAGAATCAAAATTGGACATCTCCCAATCTTTGATATACAGAATGTGAAGCTACAATTCAAAATTCTAACCAATACACATCTAGGATATATGTCTGAGCTTACATAACAGATAACCTATAGAATTCAGATATCATGCTATCACTAGACCTCATCATATACATCAAAACAGATACATCTACCTTCCAATACTGCAATCACCATTTGTGCACCTACCATCTAGCAACATTTCCCATCTCCAATCCATTAAGCCACTCAACCTGCCACCACAGTAGCTAAATAGATATAGAGTGGGGCTTCACTAGGAACCCATAACCCATCCATGGGGGGCTCTTCTAAACAACCTACATTTCCCTCTTATAGGAAGGCTTCAACTGTTTAGAAACACACACCCTCCATGATGACCAACCATTCCTCCTTTGATGATGCATTGGGGGGACCAAGAAGGTTCATCTTTCATACCTCTCTATTCCCCCCATCATACACCATCCACCCAAGCTACTTACCCTTCACAGTGATCAACATCTCTATTATGGTACATTCCACTGAATTAGACCTCCTCCCTTTCCCCATATGCTTAAGTATTTCCTCCCAAGGCCAAATACTTGAGACATATGATTACTAAGAATGTACAGTCTTACCAATAGAACTCCAAGAACAAGATTTGATCCACTGTAGTAGCCTGCATATTCATTCAGTGATGAGATACTTCATAACCAAACACTCCTTATACTCAGCAGTGTTACATACTCCATCTTAATTCACAATTATGAATCAGACTTCCCTGTACACTTATCCACAAATCTTCTAAACATACCCAGAATCATTCCTCAAGCAGAGATCCCATTGTTTTTAGAAACAATATTAAGCTTAATGTTCCATCTTGCCTGAGTATCATAGACAACTTTTGATGGTTTGACTTTCAAGCTTATCAATCTTAGTTTGATAATTTCCTCAAAAACTTTATAAAGTTCTTCCACTTCTCTGTTCTCAACCTTAAACAATCTGTAGTTTCTTTTTTGCCAAATCAGATAAACACTAGCAGCCAATCCAAGTCTTTGAACAATACAGCCAATGTAGTTACCATTATTATGACTAGAAAACTGACTAACAATTTCATTCCAATTGGAAGCTTCACACCTCAATACCAGTTTATCCTTGACTTTCACCCAAAATTTCATTGCATACTCACATTTAAAGAATAAATGGTTATGAGAATCACAATCATTATGGCAAAGAGAACATACCATCATGTCATATATACCCCAACTCTTTATTATGTCTTGTGTCATGAGTCTATTTTGCACAGCTAACCAAAGAACAAATGCTTATTTAGGGATGTTTTGTGAGAACCATATTACCTTATTCCATGGAGCAGCTCCATTCACATTATGCATACCCTCATAGGATTGTCTTACTGAGAATTCCCCCATTTGACCATTATTCTTCTTCCACATCAGTCTGTCACATTGTGATTCTTCTAGTAAAGGAGCTTGCAACTGTGCAATCAATGGAATTTTTTATTCCATTCAATAGGCTAACTCCAATTTTCATTTATCACCATATCATGTACATTTAGGTTAGCTGGAAGTCTTGCATCATACATATCTCTGTAGGTTACCAAGCTGCTCAAGCTCCCAATATTGCTCCAGTTGTCAAACCACAATGAAGTTGTTCTGCCATTTCCAATTTTCATAATCATGTGATTTCTAGCAACCTGCCTTTGCTTCAACAAATTCTTCCACCCCCAACTATCAGTGTTTTCCTCATTAATAGGCCATATACTTCTTCCCCTTAATTTGACGGTATTGACCCATTTAACCCATAGAGAATTTTTATCTAAAGCTATATGCCACAACTGTTTTAAAATCATAGCTTTATTCCATATACTGAGGTCTTTTAAACCCAGTCCACTATACTTTTTAGGTCTACATACATGATCCCATGCCACTTTAGCTTTACCTTTTGAAGTATCACCATGGTTCCATAGAAATTTCTTCAGCAACTTATTAATGTCATGAATCACAGTGTTTGGCAGGAGAAACACAGAAGCCCAGTACACATGAATAAACTCCAGTACTGAAGCAACAAGCTGCAATCTACCAGCATAAGACAAACATTTGTTCTTCCAATTATCAATTCTGGATTTGATTTTGTCTAATAATACCTTACAGTCTTTAACTCCAAGTCTTCTTGTGATTAAAGGAACTCCAAGGTATCTTACTGGGAGTTTTTCAACTCTAAATGGGACCACTTCAAGAATATTTTGTTTATCTTCCTCTTTTAAACTCCCAAATATAACAGTGCTTTTGTTATAGTTTGGTAATAATCCAGAAACAGAGCCAAATTCTTCTAAAGCATCCTTGTAGACTTTAACTGAATCTTTATTTCCATGGCAGAACATAAGTAAGTCATCAACAAAGCAAATGTGTGTAATCTTCAGACTTTTACACCCAAAATGGTACTTGAAATTGTCACTTTCATTCACTTTCTTTTGCACAATTAAGTTCAGAATCTCCATTACAAGTATGAATAGATATAGTGACATGGGATCACCCTGTCTCAAACCTCTTCCACCTTTGAAATAGCCAACGCTTTCACCATTTATGCAAATAGAAAAAGATGCAGTAGTTGCACATTTCATTATCCAATCCACCATCTTCTCATGAAAGTTAAATCCTTTGAGTATGTCTTCCAAAAATTGCCAGTTAACAGTATCATAAGCTTTTTGGACGTCAATTTTTAAAGCAACTCTCTTTGGCCCTTCTTTTCTGTCATATCCTTTAAACAACTCTTGAGCTAGCAGTATATTATCCTGAATTTGCCTTTTAGGTATAAAGGCACTTTGATTCATACTAACCAGTTTATTCATTGAACCTTTGATTCTTTCAGTAATGATCTTGCTTATACATTTGTATAGTACATTGCAACAAGCAATAGGCCTATATTCAGAAACCTTTGAGGGAGAATTGGTCTTAGGAACCAAAGTAATAAGAGTGGAATTAATTTCCTTTAACATCCTGCCATTATCAAAGAATTCTTTTACTGCATAACAGATATCTTTACCAACTATACTCCAAGATTTTTTGAAAAATCTAGATGAAAAACCATCAGGACCAGCAGCCTTGTTGTCATCTATATTGAACATAGCCCTCTTGATTTCCTCATCACTAACATTCCTCACCATATTATTTGCTTCACCATCAGTTAGTTTATTCACCAACAAACTTCCAATATTAGTAATTCTGTCAACAGAAGTAGAAACTCCTAAGAAATTTTGGAAATGATTAATAAATTGACCAGCCACAGCAACACCTTCAAATCTATTACCCATTTCATCATTAATAGCCCCAATTATATTCTTATGCTTTTTGTTCTTGATAGTTTTGTGAAAGAATGAGTTGTTCCTATCACCAAAGCTCAACCATTTGATTTTTGCTATTTGAAATAATAGTTTTTCTACATCTTTTACAGCCTCTTCATACTCTTTCAAAACTTCACATTCCTCTATTCTCAATTTCTTGTCATTTGGGTCATTATCAATCTTAGTTTGCACCTCCTTGAGCTGCTCTCTCAACTTCACCACATTAGCAAATATATCCCCATTCTTCCAAGCCAGTTTCTTCAAATGACCTTTTAAATTTCTAAGTTTTTTAAATGTTCTAAACATATGGCAACCATCCCATTTATCTATCCAGTACTTTTCCACTAAAGGCAAGAATTCCTCTTTATCAGCAACAAAATTAGCAAATTTGAATGATCTTTTCTTTTGCTAAATAACTTTAGGAATAACAAGAAGAACTGGACAGTGATCAGATATTAATTAAGGTAAAAATACAGTATAGATTTGAGGGAACTTATAGATGACCTCTTTATTTCCCATTGATCTATCCAGCTTTTTTAATACCCCTGCATAATCTCCAGCTCTTACTTTATGAAGGTTTTTAGTCCATGTGTAGAAAAGCCCATTGCTAGAAATATCTTCAATCTCAACTTGATTCACACAATCTTTAAACTCAGTCATATCACTTGTCATATAAGATCCACTAGCAGAGTGTTCATTAGGATTAAGAGTAACATTGAAATCTCCTAATAAAACCAAGCATCCATTACCCACAATCCTCTTGTAGATATTCAGATCCTTCCATAACATTCTTCTTTCAATATCACTATTGGCAGCATATACAAATGAGCAGAATACTGTAACATTGTCATCCACTGAATCAATTTTGCAGAAAATAGATTGTTTAGCATTATGTATAATAGTCGCACTTACTTCATCACTGTGCCACCCAATCATAATTTTGCAGCCTTTATCACACTGGTTCATATTAGTTATCCAATTCCAATTCCCAAAAATACTATCTCCAATTTTCTGTAGCTTCCTATTCTTCACGTGAGTTTCTAATACAGCACATACTAATAAATTCTCATCCACAATAAACTTCCTAATTTCAGTTTGTTTATCAGAGGTACTTAGTCCTCTAATATTCCAAGCACCAATTCTGCAATCCATGAAAACACACTTATATCCCACCCTTCCCTCCCAAGACTTCATTATCCATTCCATTCACTACATCATTCTTCATACTTTGAGCTATTCCACTTGTATCCTCATATACATCCTCCTCTACCACAACTTTTTTGCCCTTTGTTTCCATCATTTCCATACTTTTTTTGTAATATGCATACATGTTTATATCCCATTTTTCTATCTCTTCTTCAGTAGGGGTCCTCTTATTTCTCAGGAATTCATCCACAACTTCCTTATTACACAGCTCCTGCAATTCATTCTGATTATTGATATCATACATTTCAAGAACAGAGTACTTATTAGATGTCCTTTTTATTGCTTCTAAAATTTCTCCATGTACTGACCAAGCTTTTTTATTAGGACTACTACCTTTTTCTTCAACATGTTTGTATGTTTGTGTGTTCTTTGCAGGGCTTTTGTCTCCACTCTTAATATCTTCTTTACTCACAGTCTTCTTAGGTTGAAATTCATACTTAGCATCTGGCTTCACATTACTAAAACCTTTTCTACTACCTCCAGTCTTATTGTGTTGAGGATTATTTTTGAAAGTTGGTCTTTTGACTTTATTATCTAACACTCCTCCTTTTCTGTAATTGACTTCCTGAAATCCTTCCATATCAGTACTTGTATTCTTATCAGTTTCATTCCCACTTATCTTTACTTCTTCTGTTTTGTTACTTGTACTCTTAGTTGTATTCTTTCTACATTTATCAGTTGTATGGCCAAAAACACAACAAGTATTGCATTGAGTAGGTTTCCAATCATATATCACTTTGACAGACTTCCTCAGAATCTCTTCTTTAGCATCATTCCTATAAACAACATCCACCATCTCTAGAAATTCTTTCTTAGCAAATACTTCAATAAGTACTCTAGCAAAACCAACTTTACCAACTCCTGACTTACACATGCTTGCAGTAACATTATCCATGACCATTGGCCTACCAATTCTACTTGCCAAAGAACTGATTCCTTTAGTGGTCCATGCTTCTAATGGCACATTACACAATTTGACCCAAATTGGTAGACTATCAGGTTTTGTTTTATCCAGAGACATAGCAACATCCCACTTTTGCACAATAAGAGGCTTACTATTGACCATCCATGGACCATTGTTAACAATAAAGTTCAATCCATTCTCATTATGAAAATTCATGAAGAAAATTCCATTATTACTATCAACAATGTCTTTAAACCCATATTTGGCCCACATTTTCCTGAGATTAAACCTAAGTTCATAACTGGCATACTGCAGCCCACAAAATACCCACACAAAGTTAACTCCCACTTCTTAGACCCCTCAGTAACCATGAGCTCATCAAAAATTACCACCTCATTACCATTACTGTCAATCTCAGTGGGAATACTTGTCAATACCTTCTCAGCATTATTAACAATAGAACTTGTTGCTATATAATTTCCATTATTCATTCTATCCTTTGCCAAATCAGCATAACTAGGTTTAGTTCCTTCATTATTATCACTATCAACTTTACTAGTTTTAACAGTTTCACACTGTACATTCACAGGTAAAGTTGAAGGACTTACATTGCTTTTAGGGCTTGTATTATCAACATCTACACAATTCTCAGTCACCTTGTCACCCTCGTTAGTACCAGTTATACCAATTTCACACTTATTAGTCATATTCAGTTCCTGTACCTCTTGATTATTACAATCACCACTTTCCTTCCCATCCTCCATATCAACACATTGTTCAGCATTCTCTTCTAACCTCTGCTTCTCAGCACCTTCTAGCCCCTCACATTCCACATTCTCCCCTGTATCATTATTCTGATTCAAATAGGCAAGGTTTGAGGCGAAATGTTATTCTCAATTCGAAATGGCCCACTAGCATTTTGTTTATGTTTATATTTTAGTGAAGATGAGGATATTATTCTCATTTGAAACTCTGGCGAATCTTTTAATTTGGGGCGATGATATTAGGCGAATGGAAAGTGAAAAGGTTGATTGTGACATATACTGGTCACTTTGGTAAACCATGAAAAAAATGTTCAATCCTGTAAAACGAGAGACTATAACGTTCATTCTCGTAATTCCAGGTTTAACAAGTTACTTTCTCGTTTTGATTTGTTTAAATTCAACTTGCGAAGTGATATTTTAGGTTCTTGTTAACGGAAGTATTCTTCATCCTTATGCTCAGTTGGACTGTTATATACAACCTCATAAATTTACCACCATTTCCTTTTGAAGTAGTTAACTTCAAAAGAAAAGCACTACACAATCTCTTTGGAAACTATGTGAAATTATATAACCATTGCCTACTTGAGTTATTCATTTGTGTTTGTCCCTGGTTTATATATATATATATATATATATATATATATATATATATATATATATATATATATATATATATATATATATATATATATATATATATATATTCAGGTGTTTCTTTGGTTGTATTGCTCTTTTGGCAATTGATGTTTTCAGGATTGATTAGTTTGTAAGTGTGTAAGATTGGTTTGGTTGGGTCTCGGTGGTTGTGTGTTTTATCATGTTAACCAGCCGATATGACAACACAATTATCTTTGCATCAATGGTCGTTTCTGAATAACTATCGTATCTCCTATGTAACTTACTGAATTTTGTAATTTACAAAAACAAGAAAGCAACTCAACGCTTATTCACAATGCACACAAAGCATTCATTGCTGTTACAAAAATAGATCATGACCTCAAGCAAGACTTATTACGTATACAAGTTTCTTGTGTATGACAATCACCAAAACACTACAAGATAATTGAAGCCAAACCATGGTACAAAAACATCATTTTATACAACTCTTTCTTATTCTCGTTGTTGCAGACTATTGGCCAATAACATCCGATAATGATTTGTTGATGATCTGGACCAACTCTTTCCTGCATTAACACATAATTAACAGGTCAAGACGAGTAGTTTTTGTGTATTAGAATCTTGACTACATTTCATGAAACAAAATAAGTTACGTTGACGTTTGAGATGTCTATTGGCTCTCCAATGATGCAAAATAATTAGTTACGAAAACAAAATGCCAATGAGTTCAAATACGCCTTGGGAGAACAGGAAGTTTGTCGATGGCCTACTCACATGAATGATACAGAGTCAGAATACTCGCAAACAGTCTAATGTACAAAGAGATATGCCTTTGGTAGAGGGGCGTGTATCTGTTTAACATTACTGATTCTATTTGGAGATAGTAATACTTGGAAGCTCCCTATTCGTTAAAATTTAAAATGGTGCACGCACACCATATTTTGCACACCACATTGGACATAATGGTTAAAGGTAATACTTTGGGTAGCAATTGGTAACCTACTAATTTTATTTATTTATTTATTTTGATAAAATACATTTATTTATTTATTTATTTATTTATTTTCTTTGATAAAATACTCCGTATTTTCAATACCAATTTTCTCACAAGTTTTATCTTCTTGAACATTGAATTATTTATCATTAAATGCTGAGCATTATTTTTCATGTTGCAGCCTCAAAAAATTAGACATAAGCATTCAAAAATTATAGACTATTGCTCTCTTTACTTGAAAGTTGAAAAGTCAACCTACCATTATCTTTTGTGGTCAACTATACCCGGCTATATGCTTTGCAAAATCACACGCTATCTTCTTTCGTAGTTTATTTTTTAAAGGTATCTTCTTTCGTAGTTCATACCACATATCTCATTTATGCATTTTTTTGTTGTGTTGGAGATTGTTCATATGCATTATTTAAAGGAATATTGTTTTTTTTTCTTCATATTTTGTATAATAAAGAACTATTACAAGCATCTTTTGTAAAATTTTGTCAACATGATGATGATATCTACGCTACATATAATACACAAAACACTCTCTCTCCAAAATTTTCAAATTTACAAGAAATAATGCATGGTTTACAACACTTTAATGCACCCAATTTTCATAATTACAACAACAATAGCATGGTGTACAACAAAAAATAGCGTGGAGTCAAATTCAGACCACTTTTCTATCAATTCTACATTAATGCCATTAAAAACACACATTCATCAAAAATTACAACTATTTAAGCACAATGTACAACTATCGAATGATGAACAACTGATCTGGTTAGATCTAACCACACAAACAACACTGAGACAACAAAATCCACCAAGAGATTAAAGATTTCAACAGATCCGGTTATAAACGACCATACAAATACCACACGCTATTGTTAACCCACTTACACCGCACAAATCACACAAAAACAACTTGTGACACTACCAACCGAAACCACAAAGATACCAAACGAAAATACAAAAAGAGAAACATTTGTGGTGGCGTCGCCATCATCACATTTTCTTTTTTTTTTTCTTCGTGAGTTACAAGACCAAAACAAGGCGTTGTGTTGTGAATCGTTGGGGAAAAAGGAAAATCAAGTAAGAAAGGTTGCTGCTGCGTTTTTTTTTTTTTTTTTTTTTTTTTTTTTGGTTAAGGGTGAGAGAATACTACGTGTTTTAGGTTAGAGGAATATTAGGTTTAGTTATCTTGGGCTTACACGAAATTTATGGAAAGACTTGTTAGTTAATTTATTTTTGGGCTTCTAACATTGATATCCATTTTTTTTATTAATTTTGGATTTGAGCTTTAAATTGGACAAGGACAAGTAAAAGGAACACAGAACAAAAATTCATTTGAAACAATTGTCATACGAACTTTTTCTTTAGTTCTCTTTATTCTTTGATTATTTTGAACCTATGACATCACTTTTACTCCATGTACCACTTTAGAACATGCTGAATAAATAAGGTTTAAAATGAAAAATATTTGCTTGCCACAAAAATAGTTACCGGATACCTGTCGCCGCATTGCGCGAGTACCCTTCTAGTTTGCTATTAAAAACCATTTCTTTTTATTTTCGAAGTACCACATAGGTAAGTTAAAAACCATTTGCAAAGAGTAACTTTTTTTTTTGAAAGGTATTTGCAAAGAGTAACTAGTATAACAAACAAATAAAGGAAATTTACTGTACATTGAACTATTAAAGTCAATAGTCTTTTATCTATACTATTTATAAAGAGTAAATGGTCAAAAAGTCAAAAAGTGAAAAGTGAAAAACTTAAATTAATGTTTTGCCTAAATTACTCTTAATTAATGCATTTAACACTCCTTAATACCTCTCATTTAAAACTTAATCAAAACTTAAATGAAAATATGGAAACTTACATTACACATTCAATTTTTTTGTCAACTTAAAAACATGGAAAGTTAAATGAATAATTAATAAATGAAAACATAAAAATGCAATGTTTTGAAAATCGGGTTCGAAATCGACCCGGTCGAGCCACCGGGCACCGGGTCAACCGGTTGGACCACCGGGTCAACCCGGTTTTCAATCTATTATTATTTTATTTTTTTGACCGGGTCAACTGGTTCGATCGCCGGGTCATGTAACAATTCGCAATTTCAGGTTAATTAATTTTTCCTGGAAAATTTCAGTATTCACTTTTACTATTCATTTTTCCCGAAACTTTCCCGAAAGTTGATTTTTATTTGATATTCTCGAGTGATACATCATTTCCATGGAAAATTAAAAGTTTAACTTTCATAAGCTCATTTTCGTGAAAGTTATTAAGGAATTACACGTTTTAGGGTAAAACGTCATTCAGAAATTCTACGCACAACGAAACTCGACCCCGTCAGGTGACCCCACATCAGAAAAATGTTTGACACACTCATGATTTATTTGAGAATAAATCATGACTGAGAAAAACATGACCAAAATAAGCCTCGGCCGTGAAAAACTGGAATTTTCAGTTTTAAGCGTTTTTACTCAGCCGTAACCTTAGCCTATACCTGCACTGCATTTCTAAGACTATTTGAGTTTTCAACTTATTAGAAAAAGTCAACATATTTTTCCCTCCTCCATTGACCAAAAATCATTCCTTGATTTTATAAGTCATTCCTTGATTTTTAGGCTTACGGTTTGATGTCTAAAAGACATTTAATACCAACCGACACTAGACTGAGCCCAGTCTAGACATTATAAGTCATTTTAAATCATTTTTATCCTATTAGAAAAGTAACATTTTACTTTTCTCAATTTTACGCAATATTCGTACATTTTACGTATTACGCGTTTTAGACCCGTGTTTCCAGTTTTAGCAGGGTTTTACCACCCAAATGGAACCTACCGCTCATTTTATATTTTATTATGGAACATATGGACATGTTTAACAATACTTTCGAATTCCATAATTTTACGACACCCGGTTTTACGTTTCGTGGCTTAACCATTTACGGTTAGCATTTTACGGAGCCAAAACTAACACCATATCTTGGATAATATCACCAAAAAGCCAAACCTTCCTCCCCAAGCTTTGTGAACCGCCCTAGGAGGGGGGATTCACCACCCATGTGGCTTCATCTCATGAATTTACCCATAGTTCATCACTTAATTACAACTTGGTCTCCAAGGGTTGACAAGTCAACACAAGTAACCTCCTCATTTTTAGTATAAAAGAGACTCATTCTCTTCCTTTCTCTTGCAATACCAACGACCCTAAACCATCAAAATGCACCATTTTGATCATTGATCTTGCTCATTCAATCCATCACAAGTTCAAGTCATAGTTCCTAGTTGATCCTTAACACCTTTCAACCATAAAACTCTATAAAATCACCATAAAACACCACAAAAACTCATCAAATTTCCAAGTGTTCTTAGTGAAGATTTTTACTAAGGCTTGTTTTTGTGATAGATTAGTGTTTATCAAGGGATTATAAGATAGGGTTTTTGATATGGAAGCATGGCTATGGTTGGAAAGGTTTTGGAAGATTAAGTAGTGGTTCTTGGTCTTGATCTTGGTTCTAGTTAGTTTCTTCACAAGTTGTAAGCAAACCCTAACTTGCTTCTTGTTAAATAATCATATTCATGTTATTTACATATTATTTGTGCTATATTATGTCTTGTATTCATGTCCATGATGTATAAAAGTGAGCAAAACAAGTTATTGTTATTGATTGTTAAAACAAGTTATTAAAACAAGTAAACTAGTGATTTTCTTGGAAAGACCTGATTAAAATGGTAAAAATATGATATTGGATCATTACATATTGTAGTAGAGGACCTAACAAGGAAACCATAGCAATTTGAACCACCCAAAACGAGTATACGAGTCAAAAGTTACGCCCATTTGAAGTTACCAAAGATTTCCGGCAAAACTGCCTAAATAGCATTCTGATCAAATTTTGATTTTGAAAGTCCCACTTCTGGTCCGATTCATCAAAAAGTTAAAACACGAAAGTTGTCCGGAACGACGTTTTCGTTCTGGAACAAAGAAGCTCGAGCCCTGAAAACGCTTTTTGAGTGATAAATTCTTCAAAATCTTAACAGCCCATTTTTAGACCAAAGTCATTACATATAAGTTATGGTTTATGAAGACCAAAGGGGTCTTATGACCTAGAATCAAGACCACAACCATGGCTAGAGCCAAGGTTGAGTCTCAAGACCATGGAACAATGACCAAAGGTCATGGCTAGGCCATGACGAAATGACCATACAAGCTTACCAAGGCAAATACATGAACTAGAGAAGTTGGCGATAACTTGAACATACAATTTGGATCTACTTCATCTAAAGGAACCATGAGATATTACAAAGAGAAAATGGTCATACAAGACTTATGAAACTACCCCTAATAACAATCTTCATGTACAAATAAACTTTCCTAAGTTTATTCAAATATCGGACATGTAACCTTTCGGATCAAAACTTATATCTATATATTTTATCAACTACTACAATAGTAGGGAGCCTCATGTGAGGAGTTCATTACGTAAGCCGTCGAGATTGAGTTGTGGATTTACGAATTAAAGTGTCCTAGCTCCTCGAACGTTTACTAACATGACTTCTAAATTATGTCGGCCCGAACGGTAGTAAACGATATATAAACTATACATGTTTCATGAATCATTTCTTTTCAAAGACTTACACTATACATCATACCACATCATGGACTAAGTGCAAGATATATATTGGCATGTTTATGTTTCCTTAGACATTATTCCAAACCTAAGTTGCAACAATTATTCTAGGTTGCTCGTAGAAGTTCTTACGGCATATCCATCATTCTCATTATACATCATCCAACTCAAGGTGAGTTCATAGCCCCACTTTACATTACTTCAATGTTTTACAAACCCTTGGGGGGAATACATGCTATTTTAACCGAGCACAATGCTTTTAAATTGTATGCTTGCCTGATTGTTTTATTATCACTAAGTACCATCCTTGCCAAACCGAGATCCCTTATTATGAACCATTTAATCACTAGAAATAGTGAGTGCGAATATTGTGAATATGCCTATTGGGATTGACGAATCCCATTTGTATTGACTAAGTTCAAAAAAATGCATTAATATTTGAGACATTAGGTATGACGGCAAAGTACCTACCGGGATAACTCCGCCGATTGATATTGGTACCCGTTAACGTTTTGGTGTCATAAGCTTAGTATTTGATAATAACTGTTCCGGGCGTGTAACAACGTGGCCCATATTTGTTTTCCAAACATTGGTGTGAGTCTATAGCTCACACTACCAACATATTATGTTCAAACATTAAACAAACTCTATGAATATCACTCAACCTTTGTGTTGACCTCTCAAGCATGTATTTCAGGTTCATGACGATCAAGGATGGCACGGAAGGGCACGGATACTCAAGAGGGCTATAAATTTTATTATCATTCAAAACTCATTTAATGTAAATTGTAAACATGGAACCATTTGGGACCTCATTTTGTAATCTCTGATATTTATACAATTTGAATGATAAATCTTTTAAAATGACTCAATTGGAGTTCGTTTTCTATTATTGTGACTATTGTGCCGTCGAGTAACACCCAGTTTGAATTCCGCTGCATCCATTAATTGGGGGTGTTACAGGTCAACCCGGGTTTTTATTAAATTTTTTTGAAAAAATGAAACCCGGCCGGGATTCGAGAACCGGGTTGACCCGGGTCACTCAAAACCCGGCGGGTCACACCAGTTAACCAGGTTTTAGAAACCCGGGTTGTTTTGACCCGTTTTTTCGGCCGGAACCGGTCGAACCGCTTAACCCGTCCGGGGTTGACCCGGGTTTCAAAACCTTGTAAAAATGTTAAATTGTTTTGTCAACTTAAGAATGAATACACACGTATATAAAAATAAACTTTTAAATACTAGATGAGTCGGAATTTTATAGCGGTAGATAGTTATAGTGATATTTTGGTTACACAAAACGTTACACAAACCACTTAACCAAAATATAATTATAATTAAATGCCGCTATAAAATTCCGTTGCTATGCACGGGTACTCGTCTAGTTATAGAATTATGCAAAGATACTTTTATATCACCTACCACTACCGCTCCTCATTGAGTATTGACCATTGACAACCAGTTAACAACTACTACTCTAAATCTGTGATCTGTGTATTTGTTCTTTCAGATCATCTTGTAACCCAAACCACCTCGCCCTCTTTTTGAAACATCATGTTTTCACCCGACGACTTTGCTCACCTAAAAATCCCCCTTGAAAACATACGATCCGCCACCAACAACTTTGGAAATGGAAGGGTCGACGGAGAAGATCTATATTCAATAAAATACTATTGGGGCCTCTGGCAGTCCGGTAAGTGGATTAGTATCTGTGTTCGGAGATTTAAGAAAGAACATGAGGATAGAAACGAGCTGTTTTGGACGGAGGTTTCCATGCTTTCTAGTCTCAAGCACAAAAATCTCGCTTCTATTATTGGGTTTTGTGATGAGGATGATGAGAAGATCATCATTTACAAGCTTCCGTCTTGGGGAAGTCTCAGCGACCATCTAAGTGACCCACTGAAGTTTAGATGGGTGCAAAGACTGAATATATCTGTTGATCTTGCCAAAGTATTGAGCTACATTTATTATGACGAACAACGCGACTTTAGCGTTATACACCGGAATATCAGCCATTACACAGTTTGGATAAATTTATTAGGCCGGGAACCAGTGTTAACGGATTGGGAACGTTGTTTGAATATTAAAGCATCTGAAAGGGACCATTCTTTCCATACTCATCATACAGTTTCTTCAGTTTGGGATAGGGAGGGATATGCAGACCCAACATATTTAGAGACTCACACTGTGAGCCACAAGTCAGATATCTACTCCTTTGGGATAGTATTGTTTGAACTACTCTGTGGTAGGAAATCAATGATTGACGAGCAAGATAATAAGTATTTGGCTCCAGCTGCAATTTTCCATTACAGAGAGAAAACACTCGATGATATAATTGATCCGGATCTTTGGAAACAGATTGACCCGCAAGCATTCAATGTTTTCGCAAAAACAGCGTATGACTGCTTAAATGAAGAACCATCACAACGCCCAAATATAGATGAAATTGTCGCAAGACTTGAGAGCGCGTTGAAACTTCAAATGGATCATGTAAGACTGTTTTCTCTTTCATCTTTCTTTAATAATAACTAATCTCTATATTTTGATAGTATTACGGGTAAAATTATTTACTTATTACTGTATTTATTTATGATATTAAAGGAACACTCAATAGTTGCGGCCAAAGTTGAAGATACATCATCCAATCATGACAAGGTAATTGTTTACCTTTTACTATTTTTGTAAGTCACTAGAATTTTAGAAACGTGACCTCCCTATATACACGTGTCATTTTGGAACACTTGGTAATGTTGTCTTGCTTGGTACATATAGGGATCATTGACCTCCATATCTACACACGTTGAGTCCGATGTCAGCAACAAGACAAAGTCTTTCCTCAAAGATCTTTCTCACTTAAAACTCAGCGAGGCAGATATATATTCAGCAACCAAATATTTTGCTGTTGAGAATTTTATTGAAAAATCTAAGGTTGGAGCAATTTACAAAGGCCGTCTCTTACATTCTGAACAATTCATTGATATTCTTGTAAAGAGGCTCATACATGTACAAATTGGGAGCAAAATGTTTTGGACGGAAGTTTCGATGCTTTCTAGTCTCAAATATAAGAATCTAGTGTCTATTATTGGTTTTTGTGATGATTATCGGGAGAAGATTATCGTATACAAGGAAGCCACCAAAAGTCTCGCAAAATATCTAAGTGACCAGACCCTCACATGGATGCAAAGGTTGAAGATATGCGTTGGTGTTGCGAAGGCGTTGAGTTACATCCATTATGATGCTGGACGAGATTTTAGTGTCATACATTGCAATATCAGGAGCTCAAATATTTTACTAGATGATAAATGGGAACCCAAGTTATCTGGTTTTGAACTTTCATTGAAAAATACAGTAGCTCGGTGGCAACATCTTCTTCTTACTCGTGATATTATCGAGAATGTATACCTGGACCCAAAATATAAAGAGACTGGTGGTGTGACCCACAAGTCAGATGTATATTCATTCGGTGTTGTGTTATTGGAAGTCTTGTGTGGACGGAGTGCAGATGAGTTGGGAGAGGGGTTATTAAGTCAACCGGAATCATTCAGAATATTATTTGGATATTATTTGGATGATATGGTAGATCTGCATTTACGAAAACAGATGGACCCAGAATCATTCAGAATCTTCTCAGACACAGCATATTACTGCTTACAAGTGGAACGGGCAAAGCGTCCGTATATAGACCAGGTTGTCAAAAGACTTGATAAAGCGTTGGAACTTCAGCGGAAACATGAAAATTCAGTAAGAAAATCAACTTGTTTATCAATTTTTTGCGATGATAAATGTTCTGTCTATCAAGTTTATGTAATAATAACCGTTGTATTATCAACTGAACATTTCCAGGAACTTCAAAAGAATGCAGTTGATGGTACATCATCTAATCACTTGAAGGTAATTATTATTATTATTTTTTTGTCTAGTTTTAGTTTAAGGCTGGTCATCCTAATTAATAAACAAAAGAGTAAATTACACGAATGATACATATGGTTAGAGGCTTTTCACATTTGATCCCTGTTACGAAGAATTAGACAAGACATTTCTGATGTCTCATATTCATAACCGTGGCATGCAGTCTAAAATGATAACAACCGTTAATAAGTTTGCTGAATATGGGGGCAGCTTTTATCCAGTGGTTAAATTTATTGAGATGACACTTCCATATCCCCTTCAATCTCCTTCCAGCCACCAACCACTTACTGGCTACCATCTGATCAATACCCGAAATCCAAACGCCATCTGAGCCAGTTAACTACACCATAGACCTGACACATTCACACTCACAAATCACAAATCATTTTTAAGCCGTTTATGGTATATCTTGAAGTTTGAGGAATCCATTAGCCGAGGATATATTGGGAACTAAGAATTTGTTGTAATAATTAACATCACAATTAGTAAAAATTTTGAATCTTTTATCATCAGTGTTTTCTTTAAGTGAGTAGCTGTATTGAAATGTTCACATTCTATAGATTTCTTTCAGTTATAAAACCAATTTCTTTATAATTTCACTCCCATATCTTACTAGCATTTATGCTGTTAATTAATGTTGCAGTGGAAGAACTTGGAACACTTGAAGATTGGACTTAATGATATAGAGTTGGCTACCGAGAATTTTTCTGACACATATTGCATTGGGGAAGGTGGATATGGTATGGTATACAAGGCACAACTCGAACATTTTGATAGCAATAAATCATCATCGATAGATGGGGAGAATAAATGTGATCTTCCCAAGAAACGAAGCACTGTAGCAATAAAACGAATCTTCAATACACAAGGAGAACAAGGGTTCATTGCAGAAATTGAAATGCTGACTAGTTGTAAACACGATAATATAATCTCCCTTCTTGGCTTTTGCGATGAAGGTCGGGATCACATGATCCTTGTCTATGAGCTTGCTTCTAAAGGAAGTCTGGAAGATTATTTGGGAAATAGTGATAAGATGACTAATCTTACTTGGATGCAACGTTTGAAAATATGTGTTGATATTGCACATGGCTTGAATTACATTCACAGCAACACGGATCAGGACAAACAAAAGATAATTCACCGTGACATCAAGAGTGCGAATATTCTACTGGGCGATAATTGGGAGGCCAAGATTGCTGACTTTGGGCTCTCTAAATTCCACCCAGCAAATCAAGAGGCCAGCACTATCAATACTGGTATGATTGCCGGTACAAATACGTATTTGGATCCCGAATATCAGGAGTATGGAAGATTACATAAAAAATCAGACATTTACTCTTTTGGAGTAGTGTTACTTGAGATCTTGACCGGGAGTTTGGCCTATGATCATGTATACACAAAAGTGAATGAGAAGGGAATTGCACCCATTGCAAGAGATCATTTTAAAAAGGGAACACTGACGGAAATTGTTGATCACAAGATAAAGGAAGAAACCGATGAACGTGTCTTTTCTCTTAGTAAAGGACCCGATAAAGAGTCTTTGGACATATTCTCAGAAATTGCATTTCGATGTGTGGCAGAAACTCAAGCGCAACGTCCAACAATAGAAGTTGTCATCAATGAACTTAAAAAAGCGTTATACTGCCAGGTAAGTCGATGCTTTCAAGATATATTTTTGAGTAATTAGCTAGGCAGATCTATATGTGGTATATGCCAAACTAGAGATAGGATCCTTATTATCATTATTATTATTATTTTTATCATATTGACTTTACCTTTGTTTGAACTAGTAACAAAAATGATCTCTAGTTTTGATGTCCATTAAATTACTATATTAGATCCATGCAATTACAAAATTACATGAGCGTACAAAGTTACCTTCACATAATTCCCTTTTCCTAAATCCCATAAGCATCATTTTCTTCTCCACACCTTGCCAAATTGAGGGGGGTTACTAAAATGCATTTTGGCCTGTTTTTTTTACTTATCAAATCAATTGTATGGTTCACAGGAGAACCACAAGGACAACCTCAAACTGTCACTTGAAGACATAAAGTTGGCGACGCAAAGCTTCAGTCAAAACAATATCATTGGGCATGGAGATTTTGGGAAGGTATACAAAGGTCATACTCATGGACATAAAATCATTGCTGCAAAGCGGCTGGATAGGAAGTCTGCTGAAGGAGAAGCTGAGTTCATGACAGAGCTTAAAATCCTTATGGAGTATAAACATGAAAATGTCATTGGTCTTTTAGGGTACTCTGACGAAGAGGATGAAAAGATTATTATTTATGAGTACGCATCTAGAGGAAGTCTTGATAGGTACTTAAGCGATAATTGTCTTACGTGGGTGATGCGGCTTAAAATTTGCATCGATATTGCAATCGGGTTGGAGTTCCTTCATGGAACTGTTTCAAGTCCAGAAATGGTGATACATAAGGACATCAGCAGCAGCAACACTCTACTGTTTGATGATTGGAAAGCAAAAATTGCTGATTTTGGGCTTTCCTTAGTATGTCCAGTAAATCAGGATGTAGTCATTGACGATGTTACAGGCACAATCGGCTATCGTGACCCACTATACTCGAAAACAGGCTTTTTAACCAAAGAATCTGATATATTCTCGCTGGGTGCAGTTTTATTTGACATATTGTGTGGGAAACTATCCTCCGAAAAACTGGATGATGAGTATCTTTATTTACCCTTTTTGGCTAAGTATCACTGTCATGTTGGAAAACTTGATAAGCTGGTGTTTGAGGGTATCAAAGAACAAATTGTGCCACAGTCATTTATTACATTTACAAGGATTGCCTTTCAATGTTTATATCAAAAGAGAGAGAGACGGCCAACAGCTAATGAAGTGGTCATACAACTCAAGAAAGCATTGGAATTTCAGGTAAATTTTGATTCATATATATCTAAACTGTGTCCTTTAACTGTTTTATAAACCGTAAGTAACTGTATGAAACATGAGTTTATTAATGGGTTAATGTATATACAGGAGGATTATGAGAAATGGGAGCCCAAATTGCCTAAAGATTATAAAGAAATAGTCAAGATGTCAAAATGCCCTGAAATCTATTCTACCATCAAGAAAGAGGATCTTTACAACATTTTTTCGAATGGAATCCTCCTTCTTCAAGACAAAGTGGTAATCAGTTTCTTCTCATATATCAGTTATATTATGTTGTGCATCGTGTGTTCTATGTATTTTAGTTTATTAGGATAATTCAAAATAACATATGCATTTACACATCATAAAATTGAGTCTAAATTGTTTTTTTGTTGTTTAACAGTTGCTTTCATTCGATGGTAATGACGAAAGGAATGAAATGATTTCAGCGACAATGTTTTCTTACAAAAACAGTTGTCGACATGATTGGAAATCTCTTCCAGAATCAAGGTTATTCTCTCTACCTCTCTACATTTGTTAGTATTAAGTGATAAGCGTACATATATTTTAATTATACCTTTTTAATGTTGAATTTAGTTACTTTACCATTTTATGCACAACAAGTTGTTTAAGGCAGCATAATAATTAGTTTACGGCACACCTATGCATTTTTAACCAGCAATGTGGTTTCTTTTTTCTAACAGTGTCATACAGTGTATAATTAGGAAACTTGCCAAGGCATGCACTTTTGTGGTTCATCCAAAGAACTCGAAGATTTTTTTTTTTTTTTTTTGGACAAATTGTGTATTTGTGCAGAAATAAAAAAGTTCAATTTTTAGGAATTAGATTTTTTATTATTATTATTATTATTATTATTATTATTATTATTATTATTATTATTATTATTATTATTATTATTATTATTATTATTATTATTATTATTATTATTATTATTATTATTATTATTATATTATTATTATTATTATTATTATTATTATTATTATTATTATTATTATTATTATTATTATTATTATTTTAATGCAAGGGAAAGTAATGGATAACTCACATTGATAAACTCGCTAGTTTATGTTACCATTGTTGTCAACTTTCACTGTGGAGTACTAGTTAAAAGGTAAACAACCTGAGTACGCCAACTTCAAATTATGTGTTTATGAGACTCAAATATGAAGATGGTAGAATTTGAATATAAGGTTTTAGTGTTTTCTCTACTGATTCTGAAAGTGTAAATTGGTGTCCGGGTGTTGTGTTTGATATTTACCTGCTGTTTTCAACTGGTGGTTGAAGAATGCCCCTGTTTTGGTCCTCTGTTTTCATGTCCATGGGTTATAAACTTTGCTAGCTGCTATTCCATTTTTCAAAATATCATATCTTTATAAGATAGTGATTTTATTTAGTAATAATGATATTATTTTAGTCATTTATATTGTTACTAACACAAAAGGAGAAGTGTAGGGGGAACAAAGGTTATGAATGATTAAAACTTCAATATTTATATGTGCAGGTTTGGGACAGTGGCGAAGATGTTAGATATATCCAAATTGAACATTGAAATAAAGATAAATGCTCAACTTTTATCTACAAATGTTGTTTATGGGGTGTATTTGGTCTTCAAACTTTGTAATTCAATAAAATTTTCAAGTAAACCGATGTGTGTTAACCTAACGTATAGAAATGGACTTGAAAGACTACATGCATACTTCGCAACATGGAGAGACAAGGACTGGATGATGATCGAGTTGTACCAATTCTTGAATCAGAACGAAGATGTCGTTTATGAGTTTCTGCTTGAGAGCTTTTCATCATACTATTGTGGAGAAACTGCAGTTTATATTGAAGGCATTGAATTTCGAGCAATTGACAAAGTAAGTTTGACATTATATCCGGTGCTTCCATTCTATACTCTTTTGTTTATATTATATATAGGGGTTGGATGCAGGCCAAAATATAAAATAAGAATAAGCCATGTTCTGTGTTGCATATTTAACATGGTTTGTACACAGGTGAAACATGATGAAATCGGAAAATTGATGGAAGACCAACAAGTCTTGAAATCAAACTTCAATATGGATCAGGTGCAAAAATTTCCAATGAACTTTGAAGAAATATTCAAGATATGCGGAAACTACAACGAGTTGTTTTGGTTGGGCGAAGTCCACAAAAAGAAACTTCTTGTGCTTTCAGCAAAGGCAACTTTATACGAATTCTTTAATGTTGATCTTTTTACTTCAAAACTATCAGCCCAGTCCAGGTTTGGTTTTATTATTTGAAACTAATTTTGTTATGGTTTCCTTTAACCGCTAAAGTTTTGCTGATTGTACATTCACTATGTTCTCATATACTTAACCAAAAATTTGAAAACGCCATACAAAAAACAAGATTTGATGATTTAAGGTCTAAATATTTTTTGTTGTCTAGTAAAATATTAAAGACGCATAAATAGATGGTCGACAAAAGTTTTACATGTTGGATCTAGTTTTCTCTTTATATACTTTGTTCTTAAGAAGCATATAATATATGTAATCGTATTATATATCGTACATGCAGATTTCCAGAGGTGATTGAGCTTTTGCCACAACATATATTTTATATCAACTGCACGATTAAAAGTCAAATGCTATCATCCGATACAGAATACGTGTGTTACCTTGTGTTCAAGCTTTCAGAAAAAGTCGAGGGGCTGCATTGTCCAGTGAAAGTACGAGATGTACTCCACCAAGAAAACGAGGCTGAATTTGTTTATTTTATAACCCCGAGCCCATTGAATATAAATGATATTACCCGAGTTCCAAAACAAAGGGAAGATGGATGGATGGAGATTCAAGTGTGGAAATTTAACTCAACTCAAGAATTCAAGGATGACTCTCTTTCTATTGATATGAAGTTTACAAGTCATGAAGGAAGTATGTCTGGCCTCATTGTATGTGGTCTCGAGTTTCGACCAATGTAAAAGATCTTTTCCTGTACTTCGTCTGTAATTTGATTTTCGAACATCCAGAGAATGTAACGTAATTATGCATGAAGGTTTATATTCTCTGTGCTGGGTGCATGTTGGAGGATTTGTGCAAATTTTATATGGTGACAACTAAAAAATGGGATCTGCATATAAATTTGTTTAGAATTACTAGTTTATTAATGTAAATTTTATATGGTGAACTTCATTTTAGTGAGATATAGTTGGCAGTTTTTGCAGGCTATACAATACTAGGTGTAATGGCTAGATTGAGTTGTACACCAACTGTTTTGATATAATGTGTGCTTCAATGGTGCTGTGAATCATCATGTTCATAAGCCCCTTTGAAAATTGTTGCTGATTAGAATTGTTTTGTAGACTTAAATCACCTTTAAGTAAATGGCCTTTTTTATTTAGTGGAGATTTGGTTTTTATTGAGCAAAATCGGATAAAGTAGTAGCACCCAGAAGCCTTTTTGTTATAAAAGGGTGCTTCAAATGTCATGATAATGCAAACTTTTTTTTTCATAGTTTTATAGTTTAATAAACATTAGGAATTTGAGACTGATATGTATTTATTGGGTTAGGAGAGTTGGGTACTTGGGTTGTATAATTGTTTGGTTGTTTTCGGAGATGTTTTGAGTGTGTTTATTATTTTTTATTTTTTATTGTGAAAAGGTGAATGTATATTACTTTAATCATCAAAACTTTACAGCACCAAGTAGCAAACTCATGATTTTGGACATACCCCAAAACCATACTGACAAGCAGATAAACAAATACTATCAAACTCATATTCACCATACATTCTACTTAAGACTCCATTTCCTACAAATCCTAACCAAGTACAGAGGTAGAACTTGCAAGCATCATCTTAAGTAAATGTTCCTTACATCACCATTGGTTAATCTAAAGATGGCAACTACATTTCCCATATTTGTGATATAAGCAAATTAGTAAGACTTGTATCCCCTCACAAGCCACACTACTGCCTATACACATCTACAGGCATCATCACCATTTTAGACTAAAGCAATGTGATTTTCCTTCCATCCTCCTGTGGCATTGCAAGGCTAGGACCAAGAAGCTTCATCTTTAACAACTCTCTATTCCTACCCACTTACAATGCTCATCCACTTCATTCTACCCTTCACAAACAGGAAGCCTACATTATGAAATTGACTATCCACCATAAAACACTGGCCATCTAGACTAATTCACAATTACCTCAACCAAGGCCTATTTTTTTTTGGGTAAAAGGTTTTTTACCTTGGTAAAATATATTACTCAAAAAAACAAATAAGTACAGGAAATGTGGCTGCATACCACATTTACTAACACCATACGCACCCTTTGTGCTTCAAACTAACTACCATGAGACTGACATGCCAACTCATGTTACAAAAGACCTAGCCTCCTAAATCAGAATTACGACACAATTAGGCCTAACAAGACTCAAGATCAGCCACCATCATCACGAACAAAAACTTGAGGAATCTTCCATATGTCCATAAGATTGACCACATTACAGGACTTCTGAAACCAAGGCCTATTAAAATTAGCAAAGATGGAACACAGCATTATGGTTTAAGGATTCAAACTACTAGGCCATCAGTTGTGAAGACTCGTTAATGTAAATTGTGTTTTGGACATGTCTTTGAAAATAATGAAGTTTCAGATCATTACTGGAGTGGGTTTAGTTTTAGCACTTAAAGGAAGATAAGTTGAATCAGAATTGGGGAATGGATGGTTGGAGTGATATTTTGCGGTAATTTACTTATGCAGGGAAAAGAAGTAGAATGTGATGGTAACCTTTTAATTCCTCTTATATTATCTTTCCACCAACTGACATCCTTTTAATTCCTCATATATTATCTTTCGACCAACTTGAGTTGAAAGAAAACAATGAGAGAGGCGTTTTTGGGTTATAAGAAAACCCCAGCCATTCCAATCGAGGCTGACTAAACAGCTTGACCAAATTTCTGATTCCTTAGAAAGAGATGAAGCTTGAGGGCTTGAAGATTCTAGTTTTTCTTTAGAGTCAACAGTGACATTTTCGCCCTTTTGTCCCATAAACCTGTAGCGAAACTATAAGTTAAAGCATAGCAACTAAAACAAGTATATCAACAGCACTATAAACGCCATGAAACTTGCTACGTTGCTTAACGAAGAAATCCTTTAGCTTAACACAGATAAGAGAATATGAACTTCTTATCCTCAAGACTTGAACAAAATATGCTCTCCTAGGAAAAAAATTTAAGATAAACAAAATTGATACGTATTTACAAACCCATTACCTTTCTTTCAAGAGTTGAGACCCTTTGATGATACTCTTCTCGTAGAGATTCAATGTCTGCTTCATTTGGTTTCCTTTGTTTAATGATGTGAAAGAGAGAGATTAGAAGGAAAGCGATTTTGAATATAACTGTTCACATGCACAGCTGCAGACATGCAAGTTTGTGGAATTACAACTGGAATTCATACACTTTTGGTAGTATTTAACGACAAGTATGGACTTGAACCTACCCTCTGATCCTCAATTATACACTTCAGTTGCTCATTCTCGTTCACCAGTTTTGCAATTTCCTCAGCTTTTGCCTGTTAACAGAAGCCAGGGGCGGATCTAGCTTATACACAGGGTATGCACGTGCATACCCTGTCCAATTTTTCGTAGTGTAAAAAGTATTTGTTTTTCTTCAGAAGTCAGAACAAAATACACTATAAACTCATGAGTGCACACCCTATAAAATACTATAAATTTACCAGTGCATACCCATAGATTCCAAAAGAAAGAAGAGACGGAAGAAAAAAGAAAAGCTTGACTGGTACAGTTAATGTGTCGGCTGTGTATATTGGAGAAGATGAAGGTCAAAGGTCAATGAGTTTAATGTATTACTTGCCCAATTGTAGTGTAAGATCAATAATTGGCTATAAGTGTGCAATTCTGAGCCCACCCATTTTTGTTCCCCAAGCCCAACCCACTTAATACTATTTAAACATATTAAATTTATCATCTTATTAGCTATATTAAGTATTTAAGTGTTTTAATTTACAGTTTATATCATCTATTTTTTTTTTGCTTTAGCAGGTTTTTAGTATTTATGTTGTATGTCATGTCGTAAATTGAGATATTAGTCAATGTGAAAATTTGTCTTTTACATGTTTTTAATATTTGTTTCTTTTAGAAATCGTAGATGTGAAATTATGAGCATTTTGTTCATTTAATACCAAATTAGCATTAGTTTAGGTTTTCCTACTAGGATGATCACAGTTATTTAAACATAAGAATTTACGTTATACGTACGTTACTACAAAAATATCAGATACGATATACTTTTGATCATTTCCGCTTAACAACATTTAATTAAAATAGTTGAATTCGAATAACCAATACAATATCGTATAACCCGAACTTGATAAACTAAATTAACTCTTACTAATCGGATTAGAAAAACAAAAAAATCGTCTACAATTTGGATCCCGAAAACCCGACCCAGGAAACTCGATCGAAAAAATCGGTTTTATTAAAACTATATAAAAAAAAGTGCATATCCTAATATGAATTTCTAGATCCGCCACTGACAGAAGCAATATTAACATTAATAATAACAATAACAATAACAATAACAATAATAATTTTAAAAAAATAAATAAATAAAATAAAAAAAATAAATAAATAAATAAATAAATAAATCCTAAGCTGTTTTTAAGAAATGACACATCAAAAAGGGTAACATAATGGTAAATAGCAAATTTTACTTCTCTATTGAATTACAACATAGATTAATCAGCAACAATCACTGCCTGGCTTAAGATGAAACTATTCTCATCCAGCCTATCATATAGCGAAGTGCCTAGTTGTCCATGTAAATTATCCAGAAGTTATCTTATTTATTAGAGGTATAAGCATGGCGAACAAAAGATTAACCACATGATTCAGATCTTTTAGGGAATTGCAAGATTCAAAGCATGTGGTGTATCTGGAGGCTGAAGTGGAAAGAGTAAAGTATTGCTAATTTAAGCCCAAAAACAATTATAACACACACTTTTAATAAATAAGAAATCATATAAGCTATGAAAGTTCCAATATACCCCAGTATTATCATTTAAACTACGCATAAGCTGCCATCTGGAGTACTGAAAGCAGAACGTTTCCCAAATTATCATATCATTATAAGTAATGTGTCCATGCTCTTCTATTATTCAGACATCTTTCAATTAATATTCAACATAACTCATTTCTCGGAGTTGTGATTTACTTTCTTCCAAGGTTCATTAATAAATGATTGAAACTTTTAATAAATCAACAGTTCAGTTTATTAATACCTGAGCTTGTCGAGCAGCCCCAAGAAGCGCAGTCTCCATCATTTTCATCTCCCTGGTCACCTTTTCCAGTTCAAGCATAGAAACTGCATTCTCAGACGAATTGCTTTCTGAACTTAGATGTTGTACTTAATGTCACTTTGAATATCACTAGCTAGCTGGCGTGGAATGTATACTTCAGCACTTGCAGTTTCTTCCTGCGAAACTACTTCAGGAACCATCACAGAGACATCACCTGAACATTCTAACAGGTGCGGTTGGCTTTCTTCGGCAGTTTTAGCTGCCTCAAGTGTGACAGATTGAACATCATCTAGCTCAGTCGTATTTCTAGCTTGACTATCATATGAAGGTTCAAGCACTTCAACTGCGGACACTGCATGTGAAGTCTCTTCTGACTGTGTCTTTAGTTCATCCTCATCCTTCTGCAAATCAGGAGCATGGTGCACTTCAGTTAACTCAGAGATACCTACAACTTCGTCTACAGAATTTGATGGCTTGTCTTGTAAAGGAACGAATTCTGTGTTATCACTGCTTGGAACATGGTCCACAGATTCTGATTGCTCAGCACGATCCGCACCAGATTCTGCTTCTGCATCAGCTTTAACTTCTGATTTAGTTGCCTCATCAGATACTGAAATATTTGCTTCTACAGATTTATCAGCAACATCGACTGCATCCTCGGTAAGTGTATCGCTTGTTTCCAGAGGTTTATCAGCAATATCTGCCTGCTCATCCTTTATAACATTTGTTTCTTCAGGTTTTTGGGTAGCGTTATTAGCTTCCTCCAAGATTTCAGCATTTGTTTCTGCAGGGTGATCCTCATGCTCTTCAGGCTTTATAGTCTCTACATGTTCTTCTGTAACAGACTGAGAATGTTCATCAACAGAATCAGCTGATTTATCAGCCTGATCCCCTTCTTTTTCCTTAGAAAGGGATGAAACTTGAGGGCTCGAAGATTCTAGTTTTTCTGTAGAGTCAACAGTGACATTTTCGCCTTTTTGTCCCATAAAAGCCATCAAGTCGGCGGGCCATGCTCCTGAAGCTGGTAGCATAAACAGATTAGTGGTCCGATAGGTGAAAAAGAAAAACCATTGGCATCCATAGCTCTTTCCAAATTATTAATTTTCCAATATGCAGTGTTATAATCTAAAGCAGAAAACAAATATGTATACACATCTTTCAAATTTCAAAAGTTCCATATTTCCATAACATGTAGCAAATGGGTGGGTCGGGCAGATTGGGAACGGGTCAAAACTCAAAATAGTAACCTTTATGTGACGGTAGTCCAATTTTTCCTGTTTGACCCTTTATCAACAAATACAACCCAAGTTGGCACGCTTTCATTCGAAGGGGTTAAAGCTGACCCCTCAAAGTTACAAACTCCAAAATAATAACCAATACCTATAAGTTTTATGTATCGCCATAGCAGTCATGGTGTGTGCCACACACGTGGTTACCCGGAAACAAGTCATGACATTCGCACAACACAGGCCATTTTACAGGACAAAAGAATGAATATAAATCTTAATGCATTCATTCAAAAGTCACAAAAATGACAATAAAAAATAGCCAGAACTCCAGTACCAAAAACAACAGCAGAACAGTCAAATTACTAAACAAAAGGAACAGTCTTCACAATTGGCTCATTCGAAGTAAACGAATCAAAAGTTGATGAACATCAGTAACCATCACAGAAGCAGTCAATCATTGTAGCATTATTTTTTTCACCAGAATCCGTGTTCCTATGAACCTGCAGATTCCTAACTCATAACGTGGTTGCCATGGAGCTGCTACAGACCCATGAGAAAGTGGTTTCTAAGATGGCATATGATAAAGCTACCAAACAAGTTGAATTACATTATAACATGGCAAAGTATCTGTTTAACAATTGGTGATCATCTACAAGTCTCCCAAACTAAGTGTTTAACGTAGAGGTCAATACATAACCATAAATGCTGCCTTTTATAATTTTGTACGCGCCTGGCCATGAGATGGCTGTTGTTATCTCTAACAAGACCATACATGTTGACTGACTCAAGTTTCCCAGCAGAAGTTGAGAAGAGAGACTTGTTTGTGTACTTGTGTCAGTAGATAGTTCAACGCTAGATTTTTTTTTTTTTTTTTTACCCTTGACAAGAAACATGATGAAAATTGGATGAACTCTTGCTTTGAAAAATAAATAAGACTTTTGACTTGTAATAGAGCATTTCCTAGGTCAAACATTGCAATATTTAATATTAGGACATGGGAGCACTAAACATATATAGTTCCTAAATTGGTCCTACTCCTTCTGTGGATTCGATGCCGGGGATTCTGCATATCGAACATCAAATGTAGGTAATAACTGGAATCAAATTTTTTTCTATGATTTTAAGGTGTTCCATATCTTGTATGATGTTCTCATTTAACATTAAAATAGATGCTGCAAACTCGTTTTGAGTTAAATTTGTTTCAACAAGGAGTAGTTTAATCGTTCCAAAAACTAGTTCTTAGCTAAAAGTAACAACTAGTGGCAACAATCATAGGATCTGGTAAAATAACTAGATGTGGAACGATAATATCAGGTCGTACAATCCCATCCAACTACTCCAGTGCAATCACACATACAAATAAGCCTAAATAGTTACTGTAAATACTGCAAATGTGTTTGTAAACTTGAAAACTAAAACCAAAAACGTAAGATAGATTCCAAATCTTATAGACGAAAACATGTTTACCTTCACTAGTGGAAGTTGTACCGCTCCCACCAGAAGCAGCCTTGTCATCAAGTCCAAGAGCACTGTCAAAATTCTTCTCGATATTCTTAACACTCTCACTGAACTTGTTAACTGCTCCCGCTAAATCCGGAAAGTTTCCTAGCGAAACCTTCCCACTAAACCACGCCATCTCCTAATAACTCAGATCTTCAAAATCCGTCGGTCCACACAGATTTTTATCTCATCACAAAACCTACAGATCCAAACGCAAATTTCAGGCATAACACAACGTCAAAAATAACAATTGCACAAGTTAATTAAGTTTTAGGCATTAGGTCACGTTAAGCGCTACGTGATCAGTAAATCGGCAGACAATTGCACAAATAAACTCAACTTAAGCAATACATCACACAATGTTGTAAAACAAGGATTACAAGGCCGAGTTCCGATTACTCGCTACAAGGTCAAACTTGGTCAAAACTCGGCTTGATGATTCAAATTGCATATAGAAACTTAATTTAAGCATACAATTGAGGTGAAATAATGAAACATTAAAAAGTAGAGGAGAGATCTAGATTATGAATGATGAGGGTAAATAGAGTCTAGATTCATTATCATAATCATACCTTTTTGTTGATTGGTTTTATTATATACCCTAGCTCTTGGTTTCAACTGCTAGTGATGATTTGTATTAACTAAAATTTTCAGATTAGCGCCACCGGTGATTGATGACGGTGCAAGATGTACCTTTTAATCATTTAAAATACTAACTAAAAAATAGCTTGAGTAAATTTCAGAAACCGTCCCTAAGGTTTGAAGAAATCGCAGGTATGCTCCAGTTTTCTCGAAAGTGCGAGCATAGTCCTCATGAGGAGAACTTTGTTATGCAATTATCATGGCAAGAATGAGAAATTCAAAGCTTTAAAAGTGGAGGCACGGTCTCTGTTAGGGACGATAATTGCACACCAAAGTTCTCCACAGAGACTATATCGGCATTTAAAAAAAAAAAGAAAAAAAAAAAAACTATTTCTTCTGCGATTTCATTAAACCACGGGGAAGGTTTTTGCAATTTACTCTTATTTGTTTGAGTATTTTTTTCAAATTATTAGTTGAAAAAATATTTTCCTTTTGTCTCAAAATTATAAAACCACACATATTAAGGGCCCGTTTGGTTAAGGTATTTTCACCATGATTTAGGACTTATGATTAAAAATAGGTGTTTGGTATATGTTTGTGGGTCCCCTGATTAGGGATGAAGTCCAAAATTTTGGCATCTACAAATCCTTGATAAAATGCTAGGATTATAGTAGAGTTGTCTTTTAATAATAAGAGTTAATGTCATTTTTCGTCCCTGTGGTTTGCCGGGTCAATCACGTTTAGTCCCTGCTGTTAAAATTCGTCGGGTTTGGTCCCCATGGTTTACAACCCATACGGGTTTGGTCCCTTGACCAAGTTATCCGTCAGTTGACCATGTAAAATGACAAAAACACCCTTATTATTATTATTATTATTATTATTATTATTATTATTATTATTATTATTATTATTATTATTCAAACACTACTAAAAACATAAATTTACACGGGTTTAAGATCCAAATATACAAACAAAACATATCATCACAGGGCAAGATTTAAGATCCAAGATTTAACACTACTAAAAACATAAATCCAACAAAGATCCACGCTAACATAAACACTTCATCCTTGGTCCAAAACAAAAAATTTAGTAGAATGATTATGGACATCACAATCATAAGCAAACACATTCAAATCTTTATCCTCATTTTTCCAACCTCCAACATACCTTAGCTCATAGCATATTTCCAGCAAGTAAACTCCTTTCTGTACACAAACCTTATTTGGAAAAAAATTATTACTCTTATTTAAGACTTGGCATTTCATCAAACACTTTATATGCATCTCTTTCACCCTGTTTCTACAAATGGTAGCCCATTATTAAGATGTCTACCATGTATCAACAACATAAACGAACTTCACTCAAATCAGAACTAACACCATATCATGTATATAATGTTCATATTAATGATGAGGACCATAACCATAAACAACCACCATCTCCGACGTTCCACCAACACCCTTCTCAACCGCCACATTTCCCACACCATTACCATCTTCCTCCTCATCACTATCCAAAGTAAACCTCCCCTGATCCATCCGTTGCTGCGTCTCATCTCCAAGCGGCTTATACATCAACGACTCATTACTCACACCATACTTCCTACTAACCAAACTATACACCCCACAAACAAAACACACCAGCAATGCCAAATGACAATTAAACTGCAAAGTCGCAATAACTCTCGCTCTATGAAACACCGGATGCCCTTTACACCTAATCGTAAAATTCCCTCTACTCTTCTCCTTCATAAAACACCCGTCCGTTATCCCACTAGAATAAAACGAAACACCCATTTGCACAAACCACATCCCTTGCAACACCAACCCAACTCCTCTCCCCAACCTCGAATAACTCGAACTCCCATCACTCCCTTTTTCATCAAACAATTTATATACATGATATGGTGACTGGTTTATGGTGTTTGATTGTGGTGATGGTTTATTGATGGGGTTTTTGTTTAAGATGAAATATTTGTTGATGGGTTAGTGTTTGGAGGGTGTTTGGCCGGCTATTAGGTCGCAACGGTGGGGATTAGGAGGCGGTGATGGTTGTTGATGGAGGTGATGGTGGGATGGTGAATTGGTGATGGTTAGCAGTTATGGTTTAGAGAGATGAAGATGAAGAAAGCTAGGGAGTGAAGAGTGTGTGGTTTGTTTATTTATTTTATAAAAAAATATATTGAAATGACAAAAATAGCCTTCTACTTAACAGTCAAACTAACGGAGTTATGGTCAAGGGACCAAACCCGTATGGGTTGTAAACCATGGGGACCAAACCCGACGAATTTTATCGGCAAGGACTAAACGTGATTGACCCGGCAAACCACAAAGACGAAAAATGACATTAACTCTAATAATAATAAACAATTTGTCTTTTACCAAAAACAAATGGACCCCACCTTATTCCATTCATGTTTCGGTACTTTTATAATGTTTTATGATTTTTTTCCTCTATATCTATTTTAACAAAACAAATTATATTTTATATAATTTTATTTTTCTTTCTCGTCATTTAATATTAAATCAAAATCCAAATCTTAAATCCGCTTTAATTTTTATAGTAGTCATTATAGGTAAAAGTAAAGTAACTCCCAATACCGTCTTCCACGGGTTATGGGTCCCAATACCGTCTTTCACGGTGTATGGGGGAGGTTGAGACGTAGACAACCTTACCCCTACCTAAGGTAGAGAGGCTGCTTCCGGTTCTACCAAATGTAGAAAAGGACCTCCGGCCTTGAAAGGGGTGAGGATCGAACCCTTAACCTCTGTCTCCAGAGGCAAGGGTGTTAACCACTTGATCCAGCCTTGCTCTTTAGTAGTCATTATAGGTGAAAGTGATTAATAGTCAAAATTACATGTATATAAACCAAAAGGGCTTTAGCCTAGTACGTTGATGTTTATCATTAGTGGTTTCACTCTTACATTCTCTCTGATCTCTTTAACTAACTGATGAACTAAAATAACTACATTTTATTGTTATCATTTATCCTATTTATTTGACTTGTTTTATTATATTATTTATGAGAATCGATACTTAGGGGCTGTTTACTTTTTGCTTATCGGGCCTTTAGCTAACATATCCCTTTTCGAAAAGAAATTTATGTTGTTTCTTTTCTTCTTATTCCACAATGATATCCTTAATGTGGATGGGTGTAAAAACATACCTCCTTCACATCCAGGACAACTTTCCGGTTGCCTTCTCATTGTGGTTAGTTTCTTCCCGTCAATTTTTACTTCACTTGACGGATCAGATATAACGACCCAAAAATCCAATTTAACTTTTACGAATAATCCGAGATCCATAATATGAAAACTATACGTTATATTTGAAAATTTGAAATATATTAAATGCGTAAAATAAACTAACGACTACGGAAAAATCCTACGTCACCTAATAATAAATTTTGGGCCAAATTTAAACCTATGCACAAAATCTTATGACGTACATGTGGGCTGAAAACTATAAACCCAAAATAACACCCAAATCACTTTCGTTTGGGCCTCCACTCTTAAACCACAGCCTGCCATTTGTTTTGAGCCCAAGACCGTTCCCTATATATTTTTTTTCTTCTCTTGCTTGGATCGGTGTTCACTCACAACAAAATAACAACGCCACAACAAAAACCTAGGGCATTCACAACAAAGATAGCGGCTGTGTTTTCTTGTGTTCCCTGGTTCCACTCGACTAAAACAATAAAGCAACAAGGCTTCAAGGTGTTTTGATCATGTACGCGTAGGTGAAGAGGGTGGTGATACTCGACCCTTTTCTTTCTTCTTTATTTCGGTTCCATTTGTTTCGACGAGGGTAATGTTTACTTGACCCGTTATTCGTTTCCTTAATCCATATAGATCTTGGCTATATATATATATATATATATATATATATATATATATATATATATATATATATATATATATATATATATATATATATATATATATAAGGTTACATGTTTAGATCAATATATATATATGTACGTGTGTATGAGATGTAAAATAAAGCCACATGAAATCACAATTTTTAACATCACATAAAGATTATAATCGGTATGTATATATTTATGAATGGGTCAAAATTTTTAAAAGAAACAGATCGAAGGGGGCCCGTTGTTTTTGCTTCGAACAAGATAGAACAAAGGAATCAAGTTTTATTTGTTTCTTTTCTCTTGTCCTGGTCACGTACAAATAAAATAGAGGGGTACATGTTTGAGTTTTTTTTTTCGAACCAAGAAATAAAAACAAGGTTTCATGGGTCTTGTTTGGTTGCTGTTCGAAACTAGAAAAGAAAACAAAAGAGATTTGCATGTTTGTCTTATGTTTTGTGAATCAAAAATACAAAAAAGGAGAAGAGTGCATGTGTTGAGTAAAACAAGAAATAAGGGTGCATTGGATGGGAGAAATAATTAACGAATGGTTGTGTTTGTATAATATTAACATAGGGTACGTTTGGTTTAATATACCAGAGGGTGTTTGTTCGGATTATTTTTTTTAACAAAGAGGGTGTCGTGTGTATATGGATGAAGTGAACCGATGTCGGATTATAAACAAGTCTTACATGATTTTATATATATAAAAAAAAAAGAGTCTTGGGTCGTCGCGGCATAAATATTAAGATGTGGGTACGTTAATAAGTTATATAAATTATAATGGCGGGTCCAAAATTATTATCTTAATATTGATTTATTAAACTAACCTTTAAATTAATTTTATTTGACATCTTAATATTTAATTTTGATAATTTACATTTTGACCCTAAATTTACTAAATTGACTTAATTAACCCTAAAGTATTATAATTGTCATTTTAACCCTTCAATATTATTAATCGTCAACTATAGCCTTATAGTATTAAATTACTATTTCGAGAACTTACTAAATATGGAAACTTGCTAAAATTGAAAGTTACTAAAAATGAAAAGCTGACTAAAATGAGCAATCTGATTTAAAATAAGTATTAATAATAAGCCGATCATTAATTCGTGTAGATTCGCTGAAGAAGGAATGACTTCATATTCTTATATTATGGTTTCGTTGGCGGTTTAAGGTACATATATTCTATCCCTTTTCAGTAGGGGCTTCTCATGACTTTCTTTCAATCATTGACACTACTAAGATTCCCTTCAGTTATGTCATTGCTATGTTCCCCATTTGATATGATTGATATGATCCATTTGATATGATTCGTTGATATGAGCCTTGCTATGATACCTCTGATTTGATTCTGATTTGTTATCCACTTTGATTATGGTTATGTGATTGCGAGATTCTGTTATATTATGCTCTGGGAGCATTCTGTTCTGTCATGCTCTAGGAGTATTTTGTTATGGATAGCCTTGCTTTGTTTGTTCTGATATGTTCTGTTCTGATGCCCGAGTTTTTAGTCTACTCATGGAGGTACCATGGGTGTGCCATTGAGGCACCAATGGCATGACACTATCTGGGGCGATGTGATTAGTCCCCGGCGTCCCCGTCTGATTATGATATGATACGAGATCTCTTGGCCACTTTGTATATGATTTGTTTGTGGGGGCGTATGGATGCATCCTAGGTTCTGTTTTGTTCTGAGAAGACAGTGACTGGCTGTACGTGCCTTGTACCCCTTTCACTTCTGGTACATTGGAGTTAGCTACTCTATGTACACCCTATGAATTGACGGATATGTGATTATGTGATTTGAGACCTATTCGAGTGGCTCTGGTAGGTCGGCTCGTGGCTTTCCTATATTTCGTTATGTCTATTCAAGTGGCTCTGGTAGACATGCCTTTGTTGATACGTGCTCATTATTTCCCCTATGATTATGCTTATGTGATATCTCTTTGATGCTTTGTTTCCCTTTGACTTATGATATTTGTTCAGTTATCGTTGATCTCTTATGCATTTGACAAATGACATTCGTTTCAGCAGGAACTTATGATTTCTTTTCTTATAGTTATATACGTTTCGATTATTCGTTTTGTTATATATCTTTCACTGGGCTTTTTAAGCTCAGCCGCATTTCCTTTCCTGCGGCAGGTTATAGGTTGGAAGCTGGGGTTGGGTGAAGAGAGAGCATAGAAGTTTTAGTGGACTACCCCATGGACTAGAAGCCCATTACATCTGGACTAGTTTAGACTTGGATTAGATTAGACTTTGTTTAGTTTGTATTTTCTTTTCTTTTATAGTTTTAGTATTTCTTTTGTACTTTTAGATTTTTCCCTCGTAACCTTTTGTTTTAAGTCTTCCGCTTGCGTTGTATAGTTTGTATGCTTTGATATGTCACCATACTGTAGCGCTCCGGACCCATGTCGGGTTGGGGTGTTACAATTATGGTATCAGAGATCAGGCTGCGACTTGTAGTACCTAAGTTATGGCCTGTGAATTTTGGACCCTTAGGTTTGCACCTTAGAAGCTTTAGGAATAACCTTGGATGGTTTTGCCTTATGTTTCACCCCTTAAGAGCTTTATTATGACCGGTGAGGATTGGGTAGATATATGATCAGACGTTGGTTTTCTTGCTTCCGTTTTACTCTGATTTAAACCTTTGCTTTTCGTTAAGCTCTTACACGATAAATCGTTTCGGAGACTTAAAAGACTTATCAGAATTCGCGACATATGTTTAGGATGCCTTTAGACTTCGTAGTATGCCTTATAGGTTTCTTTCTCTGGAGTTATCCTTTTGAATATCGATTCTTGATTCGTTTGACATTTGTTTAGATGCCTTCTGTTCGTTTGGAGATTCGCGTATGTATGAATCCTACGTGTTCGACATATTCTATGACTTCTCCTTGCTTTTGATTCTTTCTTCATTGTTGATTTTGACCTTACCTATTCTACCCCTTTGATCGTCTTGTGACTTTTCATCGTGTATATTCGATTTGTTCGATGCATTCTGGAGATATTTGGAGACGATTTTGTTGTGCTAATCTGTTTACATTGGAGATGTTCGATTCGATGTTATTCTGGATTTTGATTTGTTGCTTGAGTATTATGATGATGACGACTGTCATTTTATGTTTGTCACCTTTGACGTTTTGTGAAGTTCATGATTCTTAACCTGATAATCGTTTATGATCATCTTTGTTTTGAAAACTCGTGCATTAATCCCTCATGGTTGTGTAGATGCTTCATTGATGAGACTCGCCTCGAGAGTTATTTGATTTTTTTTGGAACGTTCGCATTGTATCTTTGTGTGTTTTTGTTTTATTCGTGGAGGAGAATGATGATAGTATGAGGTTGTGGATTGATTTCTGGAGGCTGAATCGTGTCATGTTTTGTGTGAAGAGTGAGATATTTTTAGAAATTTCTTTTCGTATTCGTTGTGATCTCTATGAGCGTTGTGATGCCAATTGTATTGGCTATTACTCCGACTGTCCCTATGAAATTGATCGATCGTGTTTTTCATGAATACTTAGACAATTTGTCATAGTATGACATGTTAGTATATTCAGAGACGAAAGAGAAACACGAGAATCATCTTCGTATTTTGTGTTGATATTTCTGCGTTAGAAGAAGCTCTATGTGATATTTCTCGAAGAGTAACTTTTGTTGGAGGGGATGAGAGAAGAAGTTTGAGAAACTGAGAAGAAATTTGTTTCTACCCTGGCATAAAGAAGCTCAGGCGCAAGGCGGTGAAAGATTAGCTATAATGGAAGATAGAAGGAAGCAACCTGAAGTAAAGTACACGGTTCTATCAACTTTATTCATCTTAGTTGTACTAATATGTATAGAGTCTTGAAGCAGGAGCTGGACGGGATGGCATAAAGACGGTGGTGACTACATCGGAGATTTCCACGCACAGGAGGAAGGACAACACGAGTGGAATTACATTGGAGTATTGACTAGGACGGCTTGCTTGGAAGATGGGCAGAGATTTCTTTTGGCCGAAGATCATTCAATCTACATGGCGCACCTGCAGTGATCGTGACAGAGAATCGCGTATTGCATCACACTTCCAAAAGAGGTAGGCATTTGAGGAAGCTTTAGTTCGCGACACATTAGATCTTGGATTCTTTCTTATCCGTACGGTTATTCTACCTATTTTGTTATGCCTTCTGATACGTTTTGATACTCTGGTTTGTTTTGATTTCGATCGTCAGTACGAATATGATACCCATCTCTTTATGAGACTCTTGATAAGTTTGATGATTCGATTTGTGCTCATCCGACTTTGGCGAGTTCCTTTGTTTGTTCAGAATTTGGTAGGAATTGATGAAGATTTATCGGTTAGCACTATCTCCGTTTTGCTTCATATGAATATGTATGTTTAGTATATCTCCTAATAGGATTTTACCTATCATCCGTCATCTGTCATCTGTCATCTGTCATCTGTCATCTGTCATCTGTCATCTGTCATCTGTCATCTGTCATTTGTCATATGTCATCTGTCATCTGCTACACCTTTGTTTCGCATTCGTTGAATCAGATTGTTTATGATTTGTATTCTATTGGAGAGCCTAGGGCTATCCAAGTTTGTCAGGATTGAGTCATGAGAAACTATTTCATTGTGAAGATTCTGTTGGAAGAACCTCCGCGAGCGTGAGGTTATTTGTGACGACCTTTTGTGATTTACTACGACACCGTCTAACTTTGCAACTTCAATTTTCGAGGACGAAAATTTTCTTTTTAGAGGGGAAGAATTATAACGACCCGAAAATCCAATTTAACTTTTACGAATAATCCGAGATCCATAATATGAAAACTATACGTTATATTTGAAAATTTGAAATATATTAAATGCGTAAAATAAACTAACGACTACGGAAAAATCCTACGTCACCTAATAATAAATTTTGGGCCAAATTTAAACCTATGCACAAAATCTTATGACGTACATGTGGGCTGAAAACTATAAACCCAAAATAACACCCAAATCACTTTCGTTTGGGCCTCCACTCTTAAACCACAGCCTGCCATTTGTTTTGAGCCCAAGACCGTTCCCTATATATTTTTTTCTTCTCTTGCTTGGATCGGTGTTCACTCACAACAAAATAACAACGCCACAACAAAAACCTAGGGCATTCACAACAAAGATAGCGGCTGTGTTTTCTTGTGTTCCCTGGTTCCACTCGACAAAAACAATAAAGCAAAAAGGCTTCAAGGTGTTTTGATCATGTAAGCGTAGGTGAAGAGGGTGGTGATACTCGACCCTTTCCTTTCTTCCTTATTTCGGTTCCATTTGTTTCGACGAGGGTAATGTTTACTTGACCCGTTATTCGTTTCCTTAATCCGTATAGATCTTGGCTTGATATATATATATATATATATATATATATATATATATATATATATATATATATAAGGTTACATGTTTAGATCGATATATATATGTACGTGTGTATGAGATGTAAAATAAAGCCACATGAAATCACAATTTTTAACATCACATAAAGATTATAATCGGTATGTATATATGTATGAATGGGTCAAAATTTTTAAAAGAAACAGATCGAAGGGGGCCCGTTGTTTTTGCTTCGAACAAGATAGAACAAAGGAATCAAGTTTTATTTGTTTCTTTTCTCTTGTCCTGGTCACGTACAAATAAAATAGAGGGGTACATGTTTGAGTTTTTTTTTTTCGAACCAAGAAATAAAAACAAGGTTTCATGGGTCTTGTTTGGTTGCTGTTCGAAACCAGAAAAGAAAACAAAAGAGATTTGCATGTTTGTCTTATGTTTTGTGAATCAAAAATACAAAAAAGGAGAAGAGTGCATGTGTTGAGTAAAACAAGAAATAAGGGTGCATTGGATGGGAGAAATAATTAACGAATGGGTGTGTTTGTATAATATTAACATAGGGTACGTTTGGTTTAATATACCAGAGGGTGTTTGTTCGGATTATTTTTTTTAACAAAGAGGGTGTCGTGTGTATATGGATGAAGTGAACCGATGTCGGATTATAAACAAGTCTTACATGATTTTATATATATATAAAAAAGAGTCTTGGGTCATCGCGGCATAAATATTAAGATGTGGGTACGTTAATAAGTTATATAAATTATAATGGCGGGTCCAAAATTATTATCTTAATATTGATTTATTAAACTAACCTTTAAATTAATTTTATTTGACATCTTAATATTTAATTATGATAATTTACATTTTGACCCTAAATTTACTAAATTGACTTAATTAACCCTAAAGTATTATAATTGTCATTTTAACCCTTCAATATTATTAATCGTCAACTATAGCCTTATAGTATTAAATTACTATTTCGAGAACTTACTAAATTTGGAAACTTGCTAAAATTGAAAGTTACTAAAAATGAAAAGCTGACTAAAATGAGCAATCTGATTTAAAATAAGTATTAATAATAAGCCGATCATTAATTCGTGTAGATTCGCTGAAGAAGGAATGACTTCATATTCTTATATTATGGTTTCGTTGGCGGTTTAAGGTACATATATTCTATCCCTTTTCAGTAGGGGCTTCTCATGACTTTCTTTCAATCCTTGACACTATTAAGATTCCCTTCAGTTATGCCATTGCTATGTTCCCCATTTGATATGATTGATATGATCCATTTGATATGATTCGTTGATATGATATATTTGATATGAGCCTTGCTATGATACCTCTGATTTGATTCTGATTTGCTATCCACTTTGATTATGGTTATGTGATTGCGAGATTCTGTTATATTATGCTCTTGGAGCATTCTGTTCTGTCATGCTCTGGGAGCATTTTGTTATGGATAGCCTTGCTTTGTTTGTTCTGATATGTTCTGTTCTGATGCTCGAGTTTTTAGTCTACTCATGGAGGTACCATGGGCGTGCCATTGAGGCACCAATGGCATGACACTATCTGGGGCGATGTGATTAGTCCCCGGCGTCCCCGTCTGATTATGATATGATACGAGATCTCTTGGCCACTTTGTATATGATTTGTTTGTGGGGGCGTATGGATGCATCCTAGGTTCTGTTTTGTTCTGAGAAGACAGTGACTGGCTGTACGTGCCTTGTACCCCTTTCACTTCTGGTACATTGGAGTTAGCTACTCTATGTACACCCTATGAATTGACGGATATGTGATTATGTGATTTGAGACCTATTCGAGTGGCTCTGGTAGGTCGGCTCGTGGCTTTCCTATATTTCGTTATGTCTATTCAAGTGGCTCTGGTAGACATGCCTTTGTTGATACGTGCTCATTATTTCCCCTATGATTATGCTTATGTGATATCTCTTTGATGCTTTGTTTCCCTTTGACTTATGATATTTGTTCAGTTATCGTTGATCTCTTATGCATTTGACAAATGACATTCGTTTCAGCAGGAACTTATGATTTCTTTTCTTATAGTTATATACGTTTCGATTATTCGTTTTGTTATATATCTTTCACTGGGCTTTTTAAGCTCAGTCGCATTTCCTTTCCTGCGGCAGGTTATAGGTTGGAAGCTGGGGTTGGGTGAAGAGAGAGCATAGAAGTTTTAGTGGACTACCCCATGGACTAGAAGCCTATTACATCTGGACTAGTTTAGACTTGGATTAGATTAGACTTTGTTTAGTTTGTATTTTCTTTTCTTTTATAGTTTTAGTATTTCTTTTGTACTTTTAGATTTTTCCCTCGTAACCTTTTGTTTTAAGTCTTCCGCTTGCGTTGTATGCTTTGATATGTCACCATACTGTAGCGCTCCGGACCCATGTCGGGTTGGGGTTTACATCAGATCTGTAACAGATGTCATGGATATAACTACCCTCAAGGTTTTATTATTTGCTTCACTCTCATTCATTTAAGTAAAAGCATCAATTGTCTTTAATGGTGGAGTTTTGGGTATGAAGAAGATGAATACAATTTTTTATTTTTTTAAGTGTTTAGGTTAGTAGTTAAAAAACAAGATCAGATCTGTAACAGTTGGATTTATATAATGTTGTATTCGATGGACATGATTATGTTGATTATATATTATATATTTTTCTTGGGTTAGTTATATAGGAATTCAACTGGGTTTTGTTCTCATTAATTTTTGTGTTTGTTAAACATAAAGATCTATGATGGTGGAACTTGGAAGTTGGAACCTCATGATGAAAACATATTTGTTAGATAAATGTTAAAAATAGTGATGTACTATAGTAATATTTGTTATTAAGAAACAAAAAGAAACACAATTTATGCACCCAGGACCAACTCCAAACAGATACCACTATGCAAAAAGATATCATTCTCAAACAGGATTAAAAAAAAAAAGAAACGGGCCCTTAATCATTTACTTTAGTATTTCTTAGGTAAAAACAAACAATTGGTGAAACTTAATGATTTTGGACGAAATATGGAGCAAAACCAGCAAGATGTCAAAAGTCTACTGAAACCCAGAAGATGCGTCGTATCTCTCTCAACATATACGCCGCAATATCATACTTAGATTCAAAGACCATTGCCTGACTTTGAAGAATGCGCCGCATGCAACTCTAGCATACGCCGCATATGAAACTTTGGTCAAAGAAGAAGATCAAGCTTGTTCTACTCCAGATATGCCGCAACATATTTCTGACATATGGGTTATCACTATCAAGACTTCACTAGATATAATCCAAGACGCTAAAGGACATGCACCGCATACAAGAATCAAGTTACACCGCATCTAAAGGCGGTGTACGAATATTCCAGAATATATTAATCTTGGACCCCACGCGAAGTTAAGTCAATGCGCTGCATCTCTCTACTAAATGCGCCGCATCTAACCCTAAGACAGAAAGTATAAATACCCCAAGACTGTTACGAATTTTATGTGCACCATAACCCTAAGGAGATGAATTCAGTCAAAGAAACTACACAAGACACACTCCAAACAAATATATTAGAGCTGTAAGAAGGTCCTGCATGTATTTAATTCATTAAGTAGTTTTGTTTTATTGTAATAGTAAGCTTTAATTCATCAGGATTGATGAGCTTGTGATATGTGACTACGGAACATCGTACACTCCCCTTAATATTGCTTTCCCATTAATTAAAGTTTATATGTTGATGTCTTTGGTGACTTATATTAGTGCTTTGATAACCTCTGTGTCTAGCTGAGCCCGTAGACTGCCATATCTCCCCCTCGCCTATTTAAGCTAACGTCTTTAGATAAGTAGGATAGACATAAGTGATCATTAAGGGTTTACTCGCCGATATACTGCGATCCAACGAGAAAGACCAGATTACTATACACTTCATATAAAACTAGCAATAAAACAAGTGACAAGCTACTTAATTATCAGGACAGGTCTTCTTATAGTCTCTATTATCTATCTGTGTACGTGTTGCTATTTGCTGATTCGTTCTCACTCGTTTAATTTACTATTTAATAAAACCAAATCTGTGCTAGTCTCTCAGACTAAACCCCCTTGCGTTAGATTAGATTGTAAAACTAACTTAGAATATTAAAATACTGATAGGCCGATTAGGCGATTACTCACTACAAGGTATCCGACTGCTCGAGTACCGCGTAGCGAGTTATACAATATGATCAGCAATCAATCGTACAACTAAACTAAGGCATTACGCCACAACACACTAAAACTCAATATCATGATCACTAATTCAACATTAAAATATGCACAATTAAACTATAGTTGATCCATTGAAAAAGTGATTGATGATTTAAATTGCATATATAAACTTAATTTAAGCATAGAATTGCACAATTGAGCTGAAATAATGAAACATTATAAAGTAGAGGAGAGATCTAGATTATGAATGATGAGGGTAAATAGAGTCTAGATTCATCATCAATTCATCATACCTTTTGGTGTTTGGTTTGGTGTTAACTGTGCTATTGATGATGAGTGTTGAATTAGGGTTTGTTTATTTGTTGACGGTGATTAATAATAAGTGATTAACGCCAAAGATGATGCATGTGACGGTGATTGATTCATGATGGCTGGCGATGGCAAAGAATGGAATGGAATGGAAGTTACCTTTTTCATTCACTAAAATTGAATTAACTAATTTATGAGTAAATTGAATTTTTAGTCGATGTGATTTGGTCAAATTGCATGTTTGATCATTATCATTTTAAAAGTGCAACGATAGTTTCTATTTCGAAGTTTAGATTGCATATTTGGTTTCTGGGCAAAGTTAAATGACCAAAATACCTTTTGTCTTCTTTAGAAGAAGACAAGGGTAATTTGATCATTTCACATCGATCAAGGACAAAAGCTGCAATCCAAACATCAAATTAGGGACTATTACTGCATTTTTAAAAAGATAGGGACCAAACCTATACTTTGACCAAACCACATCAACCAAAAATGCAGTTTACTCATAAACTAGTATATTTAGGAGGGTGTTTGTTTAAGGCTTACAAGGTTATTTGTGTTTCCGCTTATATTTCATAAGCCTCAATTTTCAAACTTGTTTTGATACTTGTGGACTTATATAAGTTTATTATGATATAATAAACTTGTATAAACCCATAAGTCTCAATAAAAGCCGGAAAATTTGAGCTTATTAAATATAAGCCGAAATAAAATAAGCACATAAACCCACATATAAGCTTAAACAAACACCCCTTAATTATTTGTTTCAAGTTATTAGTAGAAGAAATGTTATACGGAGTTTTTTAAGATGTTTTATGTATGATTGGTAAAATCATGTATACGAGAGAAGTGATGAATTTGAAGTTCATAAGATACAAAAATTGATAATCAACTAAAAATATCTAATTTATAAAGTTGAAAATGAAAAAAGTCATTGTTACCTTTTATGTTTAAAAATAAATAAATACTAATTTTTTCATTTCATCTTCCCACTTGTAGCATAAAAAGCAAAATTAAAGGCACTTCTTTCATTTCATCTTCCCGCCTGCAGACATAAGAGAAAAAAACAAATGCACTTCTTTGATATCTTCTTTCCACTTCCAACAAAAGTGAAATAAAAAAGTTTCTCTTAGAAAAAGAAACACTACCAAAGGCATCCGCAATCGGTTAAGTTACCGAATAACTTTTTTCTATAAAATACTATTTAAAAAAACAAAAACAACTCAAACATATAAAAGCTTTTCAAAAATTTTGTATTATTAATATAACATGATATATTGTGATGGGATTATGCTCAAGTTATTTCCCAAATCACTTGAGGAGGCTAAAGTTATTTAAAAGGAATTTCACTTGAAAAATGTCTTTCAATGACTAATTTGATAAAGAACTCATTGATCAAACTTGTATATTAACTAGCTGATTACCCGCGCCTAGCGGCAGCGGTATCTAGTTTTCGAGAAAATTTTGGCGGCGACTAATTCTCTTTCGACACTATTTTACCTAGCGGCGGTGGTCTATAATTTGTGAGAAATTGTTTGGTTTTTTTTGTTTTTAAAATAGATCAGTGTGGCGACTGTCAAATAATTTATCGATGATCCTAGTTTGATTTATCGATGGTTCGACAACAGTTCAACAGCAGTAGCTCACAATTTGTCACATGAATGCTGAAGGCATTGTGTGTAAACAGTCATGATCTATGTCAATGATCGGTTTTGTATAAATGTCATGTTGGGTGCTTTGTATAGTCAAATGCACTTTCTTTAGTACTATTAATTTTAAAATGAATTTAATTATTGCATGTATAATATCTAAAAGCCATTATGAATCCATGCAATTCCTCTTTACATTTAAAAGTTGTCACATTAATTACTAAATCGTTCTAAATACTCAAATAAAAAACTTTAGTGTTACCATTTTAAACTTTAGTGTCACATTATTAAATCGTTTTAAATAGATTGGCTTTCAATTTTATCTATTGTTCTTTCTATTTGCCTATTGCCCAGTCTTAAAGAAGTCATTTTGTCGACGAAGAGTTTCATTTGTTTTCTTCTTTTCATGACATATACCAAGTTATCATTTTTTTTATACATTTTCTAGTTGACACATCTAACATAAAACAAAGAGCATGTCCTTTTTTTCTTTTTCATTTTTATTGTATTATTATTTTTTTTTTTGTATTTTTTTGTACTTTGCTAAGGGACATCTCAATTTACAAGTTGTCATCTTTTTACTACTTTTCCCACTTGACAGTTGACATGTGACTTGGGGGTGTTTCTTTTTCCCTTAGCTAAGGGAATGGGTCCACACAAAGTATATAATAATGTTTTTTTTATGTGGAGCCCACCATTTTTCCACTAGTGCCTCTATCCCCATGTGAGTGGTATAATGGAGACTCTTCCCATTAAGACCATTTAACAGCCGTGGGTTCCACATAGGCTCCACGCATCCCTTAGCCAAAAAAAAAAACCCCCCACTAAAAGCATAGATGACAAGTCTTTGTCAACATGTTTTTCGAAACAAAGTAAAAAAATAGGTAGTAAAAAGCCTTTTACTATATCATATACTCCTTTTTCAAAAGAAGCTAGGAGACATGGTTCCAAATCCGATATGCAAATGTGCAAAAAAGTATACACACTACTATTCTCACATTTACCTTACCAAGCCACATTTCAACCCAAAAATAATACACGCACTACCATTATGTAAAGAATATATGGATTATTTTATAGAAAATAAGCTTTAGTAGATAATTTATCCTAACAGCCTCTAAATGTTTATTAAAAAAAAGGAATCTAATACTTGCACAAACTCAAGAGATTTTACATAACAAATAGGCCTCATCATTGGGCCTTAAAAAAAGTCACTGAACTCCATTAATGTTGTAGATCTATAGAAAAAAGGCTAAGAAGGTTTGAATCATGTAATAAATAATGCAAAAAAGAAAACATTATTATCACCCAAGCTTTCAAACTCACATATCTAAAAAAATATAAACAAAAATCGTTGGAACAAATAACATCATTGGAAACCAAAACCATAACCATCTAACTAAACTTGTCTTAACACACCATTGTAACAACAGAATCGTTCGAAAAAAGATTAAACAACTAACAAAACTGCATGACATAGCCGAGAGTACTTTAGATCTAACACAATTGCATTGTAGGCAACCATTAACCACAACAACAAATCGGATAAACCACCAAAGAGACACTCAAAGGAGAAAAAATCACCTAAACCATCCACCGAAACCACCAATCCACCGAAACCACCTAAACCATCAGCTGAAAACACCATCACTGATGGTGGCTGTGGTGGCAACTTTGAAAGATAGTAGTGGTAAAGGGTCGGTAATAAAGCGACAGTGAGCTACCCGTTTGTGTGGTTTATTTGTGATTTTGTTGTATGTGAGACGGTTTTATGTTTGTGTGTGATTGATTGCATAAACTGGTGGAAAGAGAGCACATTATTTGTGTGTATTTTTAATGTTTGAGTGAATGTGTGTGTTGTGTCTGTTTTTGAAATTGTAACTGGGTTGTGGAGTGGGTTTGGGTGTTTGAATATTGTTTTTTAGGGTCGTAGTGAGGCTTTGGTTTTTGGATGGTGATAATAAGTGAGTATAGATATAGGTATGGATTGAGGTTCGGTTGTTGAATCTTAATTTCTGGTTGGGAGTATGGCTCGGTTTTAGGTTGTGTTTATTGCTCCTTTATAAGAGAGTATAGATAATGCATCAAGTTATTTAAAAGCTTTTTGTCATAAAAGTTATTCATCAAATACATCTCAAATGAAAAAAAGTTGTTGTAAAACTTTTTGATAACCTTCTATTATAAAATATTTATTTGGTGTGAGGAATCAAGCTTGAAGTCTTTGCTTTAAAGATTTAGTACATTGTTGAAAAAAAAAGATTTGTATCTAATGTAAAAAAGTTATTAGTGACTAATTTGAAGAAAATAAAGTCCGTCATCTGCATGGCATTGAAGATGCTCTAAAAAACATAGATTTCATTTTTAGGTTTTCTACTGTAAAGAAAAAGTAAAGTCATAATGAGTAGAAAAGAAGAAAAAAATATTTTAGTTTTTAATGTTGCGTTTTTGAGCTGATAATAAATAATAAAGAAGATAAAAATATACACTTATGTTCTTGCAGGAGTGTTTTGAAAACTAGACCAGACTTAAATTGAGAGTCGGTTGGTCTTAACCGGTCGGTTGAGCCCGAAAAAATAGGGTTGAACTGGGAAAAATAGACCTCCTGTTTAGTTTTAAAAACCATTATCCTGGATTAGAGAAAATAATAAAAGAAAAGTAATGGTTTTAGAGTTTTATAGCATTTGTTTGATATTAAATTTATGTTTTACGTTATTCCATTTAAGTCTTTTGTATTTATTATTAAATATAAGGATCGACTAGGTTAATAGATTTTATTTATGAAAAATGAAGAAGATGTATATAATATACTTTTTTTACTCCATCTTATAAGGCTAAGTATTAGGCTAATTATGTGGCTACTAGATATGGTCTCTCTCTCTCTCTCTCTCTCTCTCTCTCTCTCTCTCTCTCTCTCTCTCTCTTATCTTTTTTTAGAGAATTAGAGAAGAATGTGGTTACTTTGCTGAAGCGGATCCGGAAATTCTCCATAACTCAAGATATTGAGGGCATGTGTTGCTATTTATACATTTAATATAATTAGTTTTGTTATAGATAAGGGAGTAATAGCCTATTATAGTATTGGGATATGATGCCTACTTTATAAAGTAGGGAAGTTACCTACTTTTCTTTGTAAAAAAAGGTAAGAACAGGGACCGAACTGTATCAGATGCTTACTGCAGGGACTAAACTGTACATTTAGTAAACTTTTTTCAAAGAGAATGTAGGCATTTGCCTACATTTAAATGTAGGCATCATTTCCCCTTATAGTATTTTGGTTTTCCTCTTTTTTTTTCCCTTTTTTTTAATCTACTGAGTTTCTAATAATAATATACTAGTAGTAAATAAAGTTAAAAAGTATATTTAAAGGCAAAAGCTAGATTTCGGGTTATTGGGTCAAACCTAAACCCATTAAAATTTGAACTGGATCACGTCTTGTTGACCCATTAGACTACAGACATCTTAAAAACCTAAAACTTGTTTACCCCAAATTTAAGAATCCAAAAAAGTAACATCTCTCAATAAATAAATAAAATCGAAAATGAAAATTTGAGTTTAAACAATGTGGGTTGGTACCATTAGTGAAGATGTTTTGTTATATGATGATTGGATGCTTATAAGCAGACTTTAAAAATAGGGAGAATTACATATATATCTCTATATTGCTTCAAAATTACATATATATCTAACCTAACTTAAAAATTAAATATGTAACCCTCTTTTGTTTCAAAATTACATAATACGAGGCTTTACCCAACCCGTGTGATGCACCTAAGAGCACCTAATGTATGGCCTAGTAGTAGAGCACCTAAGAGGATTAAGGTTGAAACCTCACTAGGTACACATTTGGTGGTGGACCGGTCACAAACGGTCACGAGGATAACTTGGTTAGATCGCGTACATGTGAGTCAAAGACGCTACCTTCCCCGGGTAACCTAGACAGGGAAAACCTCGTCCGTCTACATAACCTTAGTTTTGGGCCTTTGAGCTTATTTGCCTAATTTTTTTTCCAGCTTATTTTGAGCATGGGGGGGGGGGGGGGGGGGTTGTTTGTTTAACTTTGTAAGTTGGGGGTTGTTTAAGCTTATTTACGTGGTTATGTGAGTTTGGCTTATGTTTCATGAGCTCTATTTTTCTAGCATATTTTGAAACTTATGGGCTTATATATGTTTATTGTGATATAATAAGCTTATATAAACCATATAAGTTTCAAAATACGTTAGACAAAATGAATTATCAAACATAAGCCGAAATCACACAACGTCGTAAGCCCAAAAATAAGGGGTGTTATAGCAAAAGACTTTTATTTCATATTGCTAATGCAATGCGGAGTATTTCTTATTTCATATTGCTACTAGAGACAAACGAACAATATGTTGATGATAACAAGCAACGATAAAGTGTAGAAAATAGTACCATAAACCGTTTGATTGTTGAGACTCAAAAAGACAAACAAGAAAATGTTGAGCCTGTAATGCTCATAGTTTCCTTAAGACATATTTGTCCTCTCCACGATGCTTGAGAATTGTGAACCCCATCTCATTTACTTTTTTGTGTGTCAATACCCATTAGTGTATTTGATGACCATCATTTATCATTAAACAATTTGACCATATTTTCCAACATTTTCATGTATAAACATCCTATGTATGCATGATCTTTTGATACTAAGGGTTCCTACATAATCCCGTTCACGTCACGAGTCAAATCACATGTCATAACTTCTTCATACGAAATCCGCTTTTAATGATTCAAGAGGTCACAGAACCGGGAGAGAGAGAATCTACAACTTTCATTTTGAAGCTGAAATCTAAAATTTTACCTGTCTGTGTCGCGAGTCAAATCACATAAAACTTTAGTTTTTTCCGTGAGTCAAACACTCACGATGCTCAAGTTCATGCTTTTAAGACATATGAACAATACACATTATTTACTTTCTATATATAAATGATAAATTACATATTTATGCATCTAATGGGTTGTGTGTTATATTTATATGTGTATACATTATCGTAAGTAGACTAAAATTAAACCGCCGCTAATTAATAAGGTTTAATAAAAGGCTAATGATTTGCAGAATCCCATTTTTGATTTGCACACTCTGAATTTTTCTTTAAGCAGTTGTACATTTATCATATACTGCTTTTGAAAATTGTACATTGGAGTGTGCGGATCAAAAGTAATAGTGTACTAACCAACACTCTTAAAAAAATGTGGAAATTTATTTTCCCTTACTTATATTTATAAAAGTAATAACTAGAAAAATAATTAAAAAAAAAATGTTTAACTTGTTCAAAAAAAAAGGTGGGAATTACTTTTTGATAGATCTAGCAAAAAAAAATGTTCAAAATTTTTTGCCAATAATTTTTGCAACAAATGATTCGTTGCTATATTTGCAATTTCGTTGCCAATAAGTGTTATTTGATTGGCAAAAATAAAAACTTCGTTGCTAATTTTTTTGCAACGAAAATTTTAGAGAAAGTCGTTGCTAAAAATGTGAGGGAATGTTCCCACCAAATATTGAGAAGGTAGCAACGAATTTAGCAACTAAAAATCGTTGCTAACCAAAGATTTCATTTTTGCCGAAATTCGTTGCTATATTCGTTGGTAATGTGTCAATTTAGCAACGACTTATTGGTTGTTGCAAAATTTTCGTTGCTATTGGCACTTTTTCTAGTAATGAATAGTATCATTGAGTTACTTGACCCTTTGCCTTAGGATTAGTCAAATCTATTTCCTGATTAAGTCTATTGAAAATATTCGACCCTACATTACTCGACTATAAATCAAATAAATTTCTAGAGTTAGATTAGTCGTGTGTATATACTATAATCGAGTTATTCGGGTCCCAATTAAGCCAACATTTTTTTTTCTTTCTTTTCATACTTACCCTTTTTTTCTTTCCTGAAAGCATTTACCCATTTTTCCTATCTTTTCTCTTATAATAGTGTGATAACATCAATAATCACCATTTGAAAGCTCCATAAGCTTAACCCCATGGCTTCTAATCAACTTAGATTAGGACCCGCACCAAACACACAGACTTCTAGAAACATAGTTCAGAACGTGAATTGGAGAATTTTTTCGAGTTAATTTTTTATGAATATTATGGTGGGAACTCAACTAGTGCATCAAGACGTCATTCCACTGCACCCGCTCAAAACAACGAACCACCAGCACTACAAGATGCATCTACAACAGTCGAAGTTGACAAACCTACTCCAACAAACTCATCTACATCAACTCCAGTAACTACAATCATTGAAATTGTTCTACCACACGTTGACGAGTAGAACCAACATACACCATCTCAAGAAGTACCCGCACATAATCAAAACGATGCAGAGTTTTAAGAAGTATTTGAAAACCCGTCTGCCAAGGGAATCTGCTAAATCGTCGTCACGATATCAAGATCTTGGTATCTTTCTATACTCAAGTGGATAAAAGACCATCCAATCAAACAAGTGCTTGGTGATCCTTCAAAGCCAGTTCAGACAAGTGTGAACAATATCGACCGCAATGATGTGTTGAATATAATTAGAACGAGTTCAGTTAAGATATATAATTTGAGTAGTCGTATTGTTTATATGGTTCAAATTCTTTTAATGGTGAATTGGAAGTTGAAAGTGTGCGGTTATCGAAGAGTTATGCTTGTTTGCCTTTGTCTTTGGTTTCGTTGTCTAGTAAATCAATTTCAATTATTTACATAATTTTAAATCGTTTATAATTTACTTAAATCATACGTATTTAATTAATTTAAATTACTTTTAATTAATTTAAATTATTTTATATTATTTTATATTATTTTAATTAATTTAAATCATTTTAAAATTATTTATATTTAATTTATATCATTTATAATTAATTTAAATCATTTTAATTAATTAAAATCATATATATTAAATTTAAATCATTTTTAAATAATTTTAATTACTTTTAGCTAGGACATATCATTGCCAAAGGTTACTTATTTAAACTCTAACTCGTTAATTGACTTTAAAATTTTGGTTAATAGTTTTAATTTGGTGAGGACATGTCCTCGTCAAAGGGTTGACGGGAAATATTAGAGGGATACTGATAAGGTAAATGAAAATTTGGGGGACTTGGAAATTGGTCAACCTTTTGGCGATAAAGAACATGTCTTCACTAAAAGTTGTACCCAAAATTTCTACAAACTTTGGCATAGTTAAACTCCGGAAGCCAAAGTTTTTTTGCCATTTAGCAACCTTTGGCGAGGACATGGGTGTCTTTTCCAAAGGTTTCGTCGCCCTTCCCATTTTCTCTTGTAGTGTGAAACGAATAAACTCACTTTGCTTAACATAGGGCAGCAAAGGAAGACTTACTTGCCTTTTGTAACAATTTGCAATTTTAGGTTAATTACTATTCCCGGAAAATTTACTATTCACTTTACTATTCATTTTTACTATTCATTTTCCCGAAATTTTCCCGAAAGTTGATTTTTATTTGATATTCTCGAGTGATAAATCATTTCCATGGCAAATTAAATGTTTGACATTCGTCAAATCATTTTCGTGAAAGTTATTAAGGAATTACACGTTTTAGGGTAAAACGTCATTCAGAAATTCTACACACAACAAAATTCGACCCCGTTAAGTGACCCCGCATCAGAAAAATGTTTGACATACTCGTGATTTATTTGAGAATAAATCATGACTGAGAAAAACATGACCAAAAATAAACCTCGGCCGTGAAAAACTGGAATTTTCAGTTTTAAGCAGTTTTACTCAGCCGTAACCTTAGCCTATACCTGGACCGCGTTTCTAATAAGATTTGAGTTTTCAACTTATTAGAATAAGTCAACATATTTTTCCCTCCTCCTTTGACCAAAAATCATCCCTTGATTTTATAAGTCATTCCTTGATTTTTAGGCTTACGGTTTGATGTCTAAAAGACATTTAATACCAACCGACACTAGACTGAGCCCAGTCTAAACATTATAAGTCATTTTAAATCATTTATATCCTATTAGAAAAGTAACATTTTACTTTTCTCAATTTTACGCAATATTCGTACATTTTACGTATTACGCGTTTTAGACCCGTGTTTCCAGTTTTAGCAGGGTTTTACCACCCAAATGGAACCTACCACTCATTTTATATTTTATTATGGAGTATTTTGACATGTTAAACCATTCTTCCAAGTTTCGTATTTTTACGATACCCGGTTTTACGTTTCGTGGCTTAACCATTTACGGTTAGCATTCTACGGAGCTAAAACTATCAATATAACTTGGATAATATCTTCCAAAGTCCAACCCTTCCTCCCCAAGATATGCAAACCGCCTCTAGGGGGGGGGGATTCACACTAGGTGGCTTGATCTCTTGCTAGGAGGCCTTGGATTTCATCCATGTGTTATACTTGGTCTCCAAGTGTTGACTAGTCCATGTTCTAACCTCCTCAAAGTCATATATAATCCCTCCTCCCCTCTCATTGTACGCCACTTCCACACACACAAACACCATCTCCTTTGCTTGATCTTCTTCCAAGTTTCATGCAAGATTCAAGAGCATAACAACACATAAACACTAGTTAGGTTTTGATTCATCAAAACTACTTCCAATCTTTAGAACTTTGGTGATTTCTCTTGAGTTTGAATCCACTCAAGTCACCTCAACTTTCATCATCTCTCTTTCAAGATTACAAGAGTAGAAAGATTGCATGAAGTGAAGTGGGTTGAAGCAAGTCTATCAAAGTCCTTACCTTACATGCTACTTACCTTTCTTTGTAGAAAGCCAAAGTTGTAAGCCAAACCCTAACTTGCTTCTTGTTAAATAATCATGTTCATGTTATTTACATATTATTCTTGCTATATTATGTCTTGTATTCATGTCCATGATGTATAAAAATGAGTAAAACAAGTTATTGTTATTGATTGTTAAGACAAGTTATTAAAACAAGTAAACTAGTGACTTTCTTGGTATAACCTGATCAAAATGGTAAAAATATGATATTGGATCATTACATATTGTAGTAGAGGACCTAACAAGGAAACCGTAGCAATTTGAACCACCTAAAACGAGTATACGAGTCAAAAGTTATGACCATTTGAAGTTACCAAAACTTTGCGGCAAAGCTGCCAAAACTTTCTGTTACAGAAACTTAAAACACGCAAAAAGAGGCATTTCTGGTCCGTTTCATGAAAAAGTTAAAGCACGAAAGTTGTCCGGAATCACGTTTTCTTCAAAAACTCAGGAGCACGTCTCCAGAAAATCAATAACGAATGAGATATTTCTCAGTTTCTTAACAGCTATTTACATATATATAAGTCACTATATTATGGTTATACTTTAAAAGGAACAAGAGGTCTTATGACCTATAATCAAGACCACAACCATGGCTAGAGCCAAGGTTGAGTCTCATGACCATTGAACAAGGACCAAAGGTCATGGCAAGGCCATGACTAAATGACCATACAAGCTTACTTAGGCGTAAACATGAAACAAGGAATTGGCGATAACTTGAACAAGCAATTTGGATCTACTTCACTTAAAAGAACCATGAGATAATACAAAGAAAAATGGTCATACAAGACTTATGAAACTTACCCTAATAACAATCTTCATGTAATAATAAACTTTCCTAAGTTTATTCAAATATCGGACATGTAACTTTTCGGATCAAAACTTATATCTATATATTTTATCAACTACTACAATAGTAGGGAGCCTCATGTGAGGAGTTCATTGTGTAAGCCGTCGAGATAAGTTGTGGATTTACGAATTAAAGTGTCCTGGCTCCTCGAACGCTTACTAACATGACTTCTGAATTATGTCGGCCCGAACGGTAGTAAACGATATATAAAACATACATGTTTCATAAATCTTTTCTTTCAAAGACTTACATTATACATCATACCACATCATGGACTAAATGCAAGATATACATATATAGGCACTACTTCATATTCTTTACTCAAATCCTAAGTCGCAACATTCTATTATAGGTTGCTCGTAGAAACCTTCACGATTCAACCGTTACATTCATTACTTGCTATCTTACTTAAGGTGAGTTCATAGCCCCACTTTCCATTACTTAATTGTTTTACAAACCCTTGGGGGGAATACATGCTATTTTAACCGAGCACAATATTTTTAAATTGTATGCTTGCCTGATTGTTGCGTTTTTGAGCTGATAATAAATAATAAAGAAGATAAAAATATACACTTATGTTCTTGCAGGAGTGTTTTGAAAACTAGACCAGACTTAAATTGAGAGTCGGTTGGTCTTAACCGGTCGGTTGAGCCCGAAAAAATAGGGTTGAACTGGGAAAAATAGACCGTCCTGTTTAGTTTTAAAAACCATTATCCTGGATTTGAGAAAATAATAAAAGAAAAGTAATGGTTTTAGAGTTTTATAGCATTTGTTTGATATTAAATTTATGTTTTACGTTATTCCATTTAAGTCTTTTGTATTTATTATTAAATATAAGGATCGACTAGGTTAATAGATTTTATTTATGAAAAATGAAGAAGATGTATATAATATACTTTTTTTTACTCCATCTTATAAGGCTAAGTATTAGGCTAATTATGTGGCTACTAGATATGGTTTCTCTCTCTCTCTCTCTCTCTCTCTCTCTCTCTCTCTCTCTCTCTCTCTTATCTTTTTTAGAGAATTAGAGAAGAATGTGGTTACTTTGCTGAAGCGGATCCGGAAATTCTCCATAACTCAAGATATTGAGGGCATGTGTTGCTATTTATACATTTAATATAATTAGTTTTGTTATAGATAAGGGAATAATAGCCTATTATAGTATTGGGATATGATGCCTACTTTATAAAGTAGGGAAGTTACCTACTTTTCTTTGTAAAAAAAGGTAAGAACAGGGACCGAACTGTATCAGATGCTTACTGCAGGGACTAAACTGTACATTTAGTAAACTTTTTTCAAAGAGAATGCAGGCATTTGCCTACATTTAAATGTAGGCATCATTTCCCCTTATAGTATTTTGGTTTTCCTCTTTTTTTTTTCCTTTTTTTAATCTACTGAGTTTCTAATAATAATATACTAGTAGTAAATAAAGTTAAAAAGTATATTTAAAGGCAAAAGCTAGATTTCGGGTTATTGGGTCAAACCTAAACCCATTAAAATTTGAACTGGATCACGTCTTGTTGACCCATTAGACTACAGACATCTTAAAAACCTAAAACTTGTTTACCCCAAATTTAAGAATCCAAAAAAGTAACATCTCTCAATAAATAAATAAAATCGAAAATGAAAATTTGAGTTTAAACAATGTGGGTTGGTACCATTAGTGAAGATGTTTTGTTATATGATGATTGGATGCTTATAAGCAGACTTTAAAAATAGGGAGAATTACATATATATCTCTATATTGCTTCAAAATTACATATATATCTAACCTAACTTAAAAATTAAATATGTAACCCTCTTTTGTTTCAAAATTACATAATACGAGGCTTTACCCAACCCGTGTGATGCACCTAAGAGCACCTAATGTATGGCCTAGTAGTAGAGCACCTAAGAGGATTAAGGTTGAAACCTCACTAGGTACACATTTGGTGGTGGACCGGTCACAAACGGTCACGAGGATAACTTGGTTAGATCGCGTACATGTGAGTCAAAGACGCTACCTTCCCCGGGTAACCTAGACAGGGAAAACCTCGTCCGTCTACATAACCTTAGTTTTGGGCCTTTGAGCTTATTTGCATAATTTTTTTCCTGCTTATTTTGAGCATGGGGTGGGGGGGGGGGGGGTTGTTTGTTTAACTTTGTAAGTTGGGGGTTGTTTAAGCTTATTTACGTGGTTATGTGAGTTTGGCTTATGTTTCATGAGCTCTATTTTTCTAGCATATTTTGAAACTTATTTGCTTATATATGTTTATTGTGATATAATAAGCTTATATAAACCATATAAGTTTCAAAATACGTTAGACAAAATGAATTATCAAACATAAGCCGAAATCACACAACGTCGTAAGCCCAAAAATAAGGGGTGTTATAGCAAAAGACTTTTATTTCATATTGCTAATGCAATGCGGAGTATTTCTTATTTCATATTGCTACTAGAGACAAACGAACAATATGTTGATGATAACAAGCAACGATAAAGTGTAGAAAATAGTACCGTAAACCGTTTGATTGTTGAGACTCAAAAAGACAAACAAGAAAATGTTGAGCCTGTAATGCTCATAGTTTCCTTAAGACATATTTGTCCTCTCCACGATGCTTGAGAATTGTGAACCCCATCTCATTTACTTTTTTGTGTGTCAATACCCATTAGTGTATTTGATGACCATCATTTATCATTAAACAATTTGACCATATTTTCCAACATTTTCATGTATAAACATCCTATGTATGCATGATCTTTTGATACTAAGGGTTCCTACATAATCCCGTTCGCGTCACGAGTCAAATCACATGTCATAACTTCTTCATACGAAATCCGCTTTTAATGATTCAAGAGGTCACAAAACCGGGAGAGAGAGAATCTACAACTTTCATTTTGAAGCTGAAATCTAAAATTTTACCTGTCTGTGTCGCGAGTCAAATCACATAAAACTTCAGTTTTTTCCGTGAGTCAAACACTCACGATGCTCAAGTTCATGCTTTTAAGACATATGAACAATACACATTATTTACTTTCTATATATAAATGATAAATTACATATTTATGCATCTAATGGGTTGTGTGTTATATTTATATGTGTATACATTATCGTAAGTAGACTAAAATTAAACCGCCGCTAGTTAATAAGGTTTAATAAAAGGCTAATGATTTGCAGAATCCCATTTTTGATTTGCACACTCTGAATTTTTCTTTAAGCAGTTGTACATTTATCATATACTGCTTTTGAAAATTGTACATTGGAGTGTGCGGATCAAAAGTAATAGTGTACTAACCAACACTCTTAATAAAAATGTGGAAATTTATTTTCCCTTACTTATATTTATAAAAGTAATAACTAGAAAAATAATTAAAAAAAAAATGTTTAACTTGTTCAAAAAAAAGGTGGGAATTACTTTTTGATAGATCTAGCAAAAAAAAATGTTCAAAATTTTTTGCCAATAATTTTTGCAACAAATGATTCGTTGCTATATTTGCAATTTCGTTGCCAATAAGTGTTATTTGATTGGCAAAAATAAAAACTTCGTTGCTAATTTTTTTGCAACGAAAATTTTAGAGAAAGTCGTTGCTAAAAATGTGAGGGAATGTTCCCACCAAATATTGAGAAGGTAGCAACGAATTTAGCAACTAAAAATCGTTGCTAATCAAAGATTTCATTTTTGTCGAAATTCGTTGCTATATTCGTTGGTAATGTGTCAATTTAGCAACGACTTATTGGTTGTTGCAAAATTTTCGTTGCTATTGGCACTTTTTCTAGTAATGAATAGTATCATTGAGTTACTTGACCCTTTGCCTTAGGATTAGTCAAATCTATTTCCTGATTAAGTCTATTGAAAATATTCGACCCTACATTACTCGACTATAAATCAAATAAATTTCTAGAGTTAGATTAGTCGTGTGTATATACTATAATCGAGTTATTCGGGTCCCAATTAAGCCAACATTTTTTTTCTTTCTTTTCATACTTACCCTTTTTTTCTTTCCTGAAAGCATTTACCCATTTTTCCTATCTTTTCTCTTATAATAGTGTGATAACATCAATAATCACCATTTGAAAGCTCCATAAGCTTAACCCCATGGCTTCTAATCAACTTAGATTAGGACCCGCACCAAACACACAGACTTCTAGAAACATAGTTCAGAACGTGAATTGGAGAATTTTTTCGAGTTAATTTTTTATGAATATTATGGTGGGAACTCAACTAGTGCATCAAGACGTCATTCCGCTGCACCCGCTCAAAACAACGAACCACCAGCACTACAAGATGCATCTACAACAGTCGAAGTTGACAAACCTACTCCAACAAACTCATCTACATCAACTCCAGTAACTACAATCATTGAAATTGTTCTACCACACGTTGACGAGTAGAACCAACATACACCATCTCAAGAAGTACCCGCACATAATCAAAACGATGCAGAGTTTTAAGAAGTATTTGAAAACCCGTCTGCCAAGGGAATCTGCTAAATCGTTGTCACGATATCAAGATCTTGGTATCTTTCTATACTCAAGTGGATAAAAGACCATCCAATCAAACAAGTGCTCGGTGATCCTTCAAAGCCAGTTCAAACAAGTGTGAACAATATCGACCGCAATGATGTGTTGAATATAATTAGAACGAGTTCAGTTAAGATATATAATTTGAGTAGTCATATTGTTTATATGGTTCAAATTCTTTTAATGGTGAATTGGAAGTTGAAAGTGTGCGGTTATCGAAGAGTTATGCTTGTTTGCCTTTGTCTTCGGTTTCGTTGTCTAGTAAATCAATTTCAATTATTTACATAATTTTAAATCATTTATAATTTACTTAAATCATACGTATTTAATTAATTTAAATTACTTTTAATTAATTTAAATTATTTTATATTATTTTAATTAATTTAAATCATTTTAAAATTATTTATATTTAATTTATATCATTTATAATTAATTTAAATCATTTTAATCATTTTTAATTAATTAAAATCATATATATTAAATTTAAATCATTTTTAAATAATTTTAATTACTTTTAGCTAGGACATATCATTGCCAAAGGTTACTTATTTAAACTCTAACTCGTTAATTGACTTTAAAATTTTGGTCAATAGTTTTAATTTGGTGAGGACATGTCCTCGTCAAAGGGTTGACAGGAAATATTAGAGGGAAACTGATAAGGTAAATGAAAATTTGGGGGACTTGGAAATTGGTCAACCTTTTGGCGATAAAGAACATGTCTTCACTAAAAGTTGTACCCAAAATTTCTACAAACTTTGGCATAGTTAAACTCCGGAAGCCAAAGTTTTTTTGCCATTTAGCAACCTTTGGCGAGGACATGGGTGTCTTTTCCAAAGGTTTCGTCGCCCTTCCCATTTTCTCTTGTAGTGTGAAACGAATAAACTCACTTTGCTTAACATAGGGCAGCAAAGGAAGACTTACTTGCCTTTTGTAACAATTTGCAATTTTAGGTTAATTACTATTCCCGGAAAATTTACTATTCACTTTACTATTCATTTTTACTATTCATTTTTCCCGAAATTTTCCCGAAAGTTGATTTTTATTTGATATTCTCGAGTGATAAATCATTTCCATGGCAAATTAAATGTTTGACATTCGTCAGATCATTTTCGTGAAAGTTATTAAGGAATTACACGTTTTAGGGTAAAACGTCACTCAGAAATTCTACGCACAACGAAATTCGACCCCGTTAAGTGACCCCGCATCAGAAAAATGTTTGACACACTCGTGATTTATTTGAGAATAAATCATGACTGAGAAAAACATGACCAAAAATAAACCTCGGCCGTGAAAAACTGAAATTTTCAGTTTTAAGCAGTTTTACTCAGCCGTAACCTTAGCCTATACCTGGACCGCGTTTCTAATAAGATTTGAGTTTTCAACTTATTAGAATAAGTCAACATATTTTTCCCTCCTCCTTTGACCAAAAATCATCCCTTGATTTTATAAGTCATTCCTTGATTTTTAGGCTTACGGTTTGATGTCTAAAAGACATTTAATACCAACCGACACTAGACTGAGCCCAGTCTAGACATTATAAGTCATTTTAAATCATTTATATCCTATTAGAAAAGTAACATTTTACTTTTCTCAATTTTACGCAATATTCGTACATTTTACGTATTACGCGTTTTAGACCCGTGTTTCCAGTTTTAGCAGGGTTTTACCACCCAAATGGAACCTACCACTCATTTTATATTTTATTATGGAGTATTTTGACATGTTTAACCATTCTTCCAAGTTTCGTATTTTTACGATACCCGGTTTTACGTTTCGTGGCTTAACCATTTACGGTTAGCATTCTACGGAGCTAAAACTATCAATATAACTTGGATAATATCTTCCAAAGTCCAACCCTTCCTCCCCAAGATATGCAAACCGCCTCTAGGGGGGGGGGATTCACACTAGGTGCCTTGATCTCATGCTAGGAGGCCTTGGATTTCATCCATGTGTTATACTTGGTCTCCAGGTGTTGACTAGTCCATGTTCTAACCTCCTCAAAGTCATATATAATCCCTCCTCCCCTCTCATTGTACGCCACTTCCACACACACAAACACCATCTCCTTTGCTTGATCTTCTTCCAAGTTTCATGCAAGATTCAAGAGCATAACAACACATAAACACTAGTTAGGTTTTGATTCATCAAAACTACTTCCAATCTTTAGAACTTTGGTGATTTCTCTTGAGTTTGAATCCACTCAAGTCACCTCAATTTTCATCATCTCTCTTTCAAGATTACAAGAGTAGAAAGATTGCATGAAGTGAAGTGGGTTGAAGCAAGTCTATCAAAGTCCTTACCTTACATGCTACTTACCTTTCTTTGTAGAAAGCCAAACCCTAACTTGCTTCTTGTTAAATAATCATGTTCATGTTATTTACATATTATTCTTGCTATATTATGTCTTGTATTCATGTCCATGATGTATAAAAATGAGTAAAACAAGTTATTGTTATTGATTGTTAAGACAAGTTATTAAAACAAGTAAACTAGTGACTTTCTTGGTATAACCTGATCAAAATGGTAAAAATATGATATTGGATCATTACATATTGTAGTAGAGGACCTAACAAGGAAACCGTAGCAATTTGAACCACCTAAAACGAGTATACGAGTCAAAAGTTATGACCATTTGAAGTTACCAAAACTTTGCGGCAAAGCTGCCAAAACTTTCTGTTACAGAAACTTAAAACACGCAAAAAGAGGCATTTCTGGTCCGTTTCATGAAAAAGTTAAAGCACGAAAGTTGTCCGGAATCACGTTTTCTTCAAAAACTCAGGAGCACGTCTCCAGAAAATCAATAACGAATGAGATATTTCTCAGTTTCTTAACAACTATTTACATATATATAAGTCACTATATTATGGTTATACTTTAAAAGGAACAAGAGGTCTTATGACCTATAATCAAGACCACAACCATGGCTATAGCCAAGGTTGAGTCTCATGACCATTGAACAAGGACCAAAGGTCATGGCAAGGCCATGACTAAATGACCATACAAGCTTACTTAGGCGTAAACATGAAACAAGGAATTGGCGATAACTTGAACAAGCAATTTGGATCTACTTCACTTAAAAGAACCATGAGATAATACAAAGAAAAATGGTCATACAAGACTTATGAAACTTACCCTAATAACAATCTTCATGTAATAATAAACTTTCCTAAGTTTATTCAAATATCGGACATGTAACTTTTCGGATCAAAACTTATATCTATATATTTTATCAACTACTACAATAGTAGGGAGCCTCATGTGAGGAGTTCATTATGTAAGCCGTCGAGATAAGTTGTGGATTTACGAATTAAAGTGTCCTGGCTCCTCGAACGCTTACTAACATGACTTCTGAATTATGTCGGCCCGAACGGTAGTAAACAATATATAAAACATACATGTTTCATAAATCTTTTCTTTCAAAGACTTACATTATACATCATACCACATCATGGACTAAATGCAAGATATACATATATAGGCACTACTTCATATTCTTTACTCAAATCCTAAGTCGCAACATTCTATTATAGGTTGCTCGTAGAAACCTTCACGATTCAACCGTTACATTCATTACTTGCTATCTTACTTAAGGTGAGTTCATAGCCCCACTTTCCATTACTTAATTGTTTTACAAACCCTTGGGGGGAATACATGCTATTTTAACCGAGCACAATATTTTTAAATTGTATGCTTGCCTGATTGTTTTATTATCACTAAGTATCAGCCTTGCTAAACCGAGATCCCTTATTATGAACCATTTAATCACTAGCAATAGTGAGCGCAAATATTGTGAATAGGCCTATTGGGATTGACGAATCCCATTTGTATTGACTAAATTCATACAAATGCATTAATATTTGAGACATGGGTATGACAGCAAAGTACCTACCGGGATAAATTTGCCGATCGATATTGGTACACGTTAACGTTTTGATGTCATAAGCTTAGTAATGATAATAACCGTTTTGTTTTCCAAACATTGGTGTGAGTCTATAGCTCACACTACCAACATATTATGTTCAAATATTAAACAAACTCTATGAATATCACTCAACCTTTGTGTTGACCTCTCAAGCATGTATTTCAGGTTCATGACGATCAAGGATGGCACGGAAGGACACGGATACTCAAGAGGGCTATAAATTTTATTATCATTCGAAAACTCATTTAATGTGAATTGTAAACCTGGAACCAATTGGGACCTCATTTTGTAACCTCTGATATTTATATAATTTGAATGATAAATCTTTTTAATGCGACTCGGTTAGAGATCGTTTTCTATTATTATGACTGTTGTGCCGTCGAGTAACACCCAAGTTGAATTCCGCTGCATCATGAATTGGGGGTGTTACACCTTTCAAAAAAAAAAAGGAAGACTTACTTGTCACCTTCACCCGTCAGCCAACATGGTTCACATCATCATTATTATTCAAGTCATCTACAGAGACACAATTATAATCATCCACAAAGTAATAAAAGAGTACATCAAAAGAAAAAGACAAAAGAAATCTCAAACAAAAGAAGTAGAAAGCTAAATTAGGTCTTATGGTCACTATTATAAGTAGCGACATTATAACGCAAAGCCAAGCCTGTGCAAATAAATCGAAAATCCCGCATAACCAGGAATTTGGTAATAGTTGAGCAATACTTTTTTTCTCAAGTAAGTTTGAAAATTCACCAAAAAAGTAGCTTGACTGAGTCAACTTTGTTCCCTAAAATAAGCACTACATCATGACTATGGGTATGGTGCTAGATTATATAAATTAGTCACAAAGAAAAAGGTAGCAAGCACATAGTCCAAATGGTAATGGTTGAGCCATCTAGTAAAAAGCTACTTCCTTTTATAATATACAGGTAGTAAGATAAGACACCTTTATATCACCAACGTATATAGAAAACGCAATTAAACACCTTTATATCACCACCAGCTAGGCAACTACTCCTTCTTTGATTAATTGACTATTGACTACCAGTCCACCACTTAGGGGGTGTTTCTTTTTTTTCTTATATAAAGGTGTATGTGTTTCCTACTACTATATAAGCATCTTAATGGGGGGAGGTTGATAAATTAAGCCTTGTGGATATAGATGGATCAAGGGAATTTTATGGGCCCCATCAAAAAAGTAATAATATTAAATTGCATTCCTTAGCTAAGGGGAAAAAAGAGACACCCCCTTACTCTGATGTGTGTATTTATTTGTTCTTGAATATTGAATTATTTATCATTATATGCTGAGCATTATTTTTCATGTTGCGGCCTCAAAAAATTAGACATAAGCAATCAATAATCATAGACTATTCCACTCTTTACTTGAAAGTTGAAAAGTCAACCTACCATTATCTTTTGTGGTCAACTATACCAGGCTATATGCTTTGCAAAAACACACGCTATCTCCTTTCGTAGTTCATACCACATATCTCATTTATGCATATTTTTGTTGTGTCGGAGATTGTTCATATGCATTATTTAAAGGAATATTGTGGTTTTTTTCTCATTTATCTTTTGGTTTTATTTTCATATTTTGTATAAACAAAGAACTATTATAAGCATCTTTCGTAAATTTTTGTCAGCATGATGATGATATTTGCTATTAAAAACCATCTCTTTTTATTTTCAAAGTAGTACATATGTAAGTTAAAAACCATTTGCAAACAGTACAACAAATAATGGAAATTTCCTATACATTGCAAAAGTCGATAGTCTTTTATTTTTTTATTTTTTTTGAAAGGTGAACTTCATTAAACAAAACCTAAGCGGAAATCTCCAAGATAGAGAAAAACCGCCCAGACAAGAGTTACATCAAAGTGAAAGAAAAATTACACCAACCCTTCCAATCTACCGTACCCTTCTTATACCTATTCCTATACCAAAGATACCCCCAAGACTTTACTTCCTAAACAATTTGAACCACATTCGTATCACTATTAGAAAAAACCTTCTCATTCCTAGCTTTCCAAATTCACCAACACGTCAAAATAAAAATACCAATAGAATCTCTTTCTCGGTCTTCGATCACCCATGTAATTTATTACTCCGTATTACAGTAATATATAGAATTATAAAAAGACACCTTTATATCACCTACCACTACCTACCGCACTGACTATTGACCATTGACAACCAGTCAACTACTACTCTGAATCTGTGATCTGTGTATTTGTTCTTTCAGATCATCTTGTAACCCAAACCACCTCGCCCTCTTTTTGAAAGATCATGTTTTCACCCGATGACTTTGCTCACCTCAAAATCCCCCTTGAAAACATACTATCAGGCACCGACAACTTTGGAAATGGTACGGTCGCGGGAGAAGATCTATATGCTATAAAATACTATGGGTATCTCTGGCCATCCGGTAAGTTGATGTATATCCATGCTAAGAGATTTAAGAAAGAACATGAGGATAGAAACGAGCTGTTTTGGACGGAGGTTTCCATGCTTTCTAATCTCAAGCATAAAAATATCCTTTCTATTATTGGGTTTTGTGATGAGGATGATGAGAAGATCATCATTTACAAGGATCCGTATAGGGGAAGTCTCAGCAACCATCTAAGTGACCCGATGGAGTTGACATGGGTGCGAAGATTGGAGATATCTGTCAGTCTTGCCAAAGTATTGAGCTACATTTATTATGACGAGCCACGCGATTTTAGCGTTATACACCGGAACATCAACAGTTACACAGTTATGGTAAATGATGATTGGGAACCCATGTTAATGGATTGGGAACTTTCTTTAAAGATTAAAGCATCTGAAAGGGACCATTCTTTCCATACTCATACAGTTTCTTCAGTTTGGGATAGGGAGGGATATGCAGACCAAACGTATTTAGAGACTAACACTGTGAGCCACAAGTCGGATATCTACTCCTTTGGGATAGTATTGTTTGAACTACTTTGTGGTAGGACATCAATGATTGACGAGCAAGATAATAAGTATTTGGCTCCAATGGCCATTTTTCATTACAGAGAGAAAACGCTCGATGATATAATTCATCCGGATCTTTGGAAAGAGATGGATCTGCAAGCATTTAATGTTTTCGCAAAAACAGCGTATGACTGCTTAAATGAAGAACGCTCACAACGCCCAACTATAGATGAGATTGTCGCAAGACTTGAGAGCACGTTGAAACTTCAAATGGATCATGTAAGACTGTTTTCTCTTTCATCTGTCTTTAATAATTACTAATCTCTATTAATATTAATATTAACACGGGTAAAATTATTTAGTACTTATTACTGTATTTATGATATTAAAGGAACACTCAATAGTTGCAGCCGAAGTTGAAGATACATCATCCAATCATGACAAGGTAATTATTTACTTATTACTATTTTTGTAAGTCACTAGAATTTTAGAAACATGACCTCCCTATATACATGTGTCATTTTTGGTTTTTGGTACACTTGGTAATGTTGTCTTGCTTGGTGCATATAGGGATCATTCACCTCCATATCTACACACATTGAGCCCCATGTCAGCAAAAAGACAAAGTCTTTCCTCAAAGATCTTTCTCACTTAAAACTCAGCCGGGAAGATGTAAAAAAATCATTCATGGATTCGGCTGTTGTACATAGATTCTATAAAAATGATGAGATCAAACGGTTTTGGACAGAAGTTTCGATGCTTTCTAGTCTCAAACATAAGAATCTAGTGTCTCTTATTGGGTTTTATGATGATGTGGAGGGCAAGGTTATCATATACAAGAAGGAGGCCAACGGAAGTCTCAACAAATATCTAAGTGACCAGACCCTCACATGGATGCAAAGGTTGAAGATATGTGTTGGTGTTGCGAAGGTGTTGAGTTACATCCATTATGATGCTGGACGAGATTTTAGTGTCATACATTGCAATATCAGTAGCTCAAATATTTTACTAGATGACAAATGGGAACCCAAGTTATCTCGTTTTGAACTTTCATTGAAAAATACAGTAGCTCGGAGGCAACATCTTCTTCTTACTCGTGATATTGTTGAAAATGAATACCTGGACCCAAAATATAAAAAGACCGGCGGTGTGACGCACAAGTCAGATGTGTATTCGTTCGGTGTTGTGTTATTGGAAGTCTTGTGCGGACGGAGTGCAGGTAAAGATGAAGATGAGTTGGAAGAGGGTTTATTAAGTCAACTGGAAAAATCTCATTTGGATGATATGGTAGATCTGCATTTACGAAAACAGATGGACCCAGAATCATTCAGAATCTTCTCAGACACAGCATATTACTGCTTACAAGAGGAACGGTTAAAGCGTCCGTATATAGACCAGGTTGTCAAAAGACTTGATAAAGCGTTGGAACTTCAGTGGAAACATGAAAATCCAGTAAGAAAATCAACTTGTTTATCAATTTTCGGTGATAATAACTGTTCTATCCATCAACTTTATGTTATAATAACTGTTATATTATCAACTGATCATTTCCAGGAACTTCCAAAGAACGCAGTTGATGGTACATCATCTAATCACTTGGAGGTAATTAATTTTTTTTTTCAAGTTTTAGTTTAAGGCTGGTCATCCTAATTACTCGTAATAAACAAGAGTAAATTACACGAATGATACATATGATTAGAGGCTTTTCACATTTGATCCCTGTTACGAAGAAATTAGACAAGACATTTCTGATGTCTAAATTTGTTGTTAAATTTGTTGAATATGAGGGCAGCTTTTATCCAGTGGTTAAATTTGTTGAGATGACACTTCCATGCCCCCTTCAATCTCCTTCCAGCCACCAACCACTTACTTGCTACCACATGATCAATACCCAAATTCAGAAATCAAAACACCATATACCTGACACATAGTTGCACTCGCAAATCACAAATCATTTTTAAGCCGTTAATGGTATATTTTGGGGACTAAGGGCCCGTTTGGTTGGGATGTGCGGGTATGAATCTATGACTTTGAAAGTCATTAATGATGTTTGGTTGGTTATGGGGCCCATCACAATGGATTGAGGATACCCAAATGTGAAGGTTTCCTCATGTCTTATGTGTGTGGGTGGTTTCATCATAATTAAAATCACAATGTTTTCTTTAGATTGAAATGTTCACATTCTGTAGATTTCTTTCAGTTTTAAGACCAGTTTCTTTATAATTTCACTCCCATATCTTACTAGCATTTATGCTGTTAATGTTGCAGTGGAAGAACTTGGAACACTTGAAGATTGGACTTAATGATATAGAGTTGGCTACCGAGAATTTTTCCGACAGATATTGCATCGGGGAAGGTGGATATGGTATGGTATACAAGGCACAACTCGAACATTTTGATAGCAGTAAATCATCATCGATAGATGGGGAGAATAAATGTGATCTTCCCAAGAAACAAAGCATTGTAGCAATAAAACGAATCTTCAATACTCAAGGAGAACAAGGGTTCATTGCAGAAATTGAAACGCTGACTAGTTGTAAACACGATAATATAATCTCCCTTCTTGGCTTTTGCGATGAAGGTCGTGATCACATGATCCTTGTCTATGAGCTTGCTTCTAAAGGAAGTCTGGAAGATTATCTGGGAAATAGTGATAAGATGACTAATCTTACTTGGATGCAACGTTTGAAAATATGTGCTGATATTGCACATGGATTGCATTACATTCACACCAACACGGATCAGGACAAACAAAAGATAATTCACCGTGACATCAAGAGCGCGAATATTCTATTAGGCGATAATTGGGAGGCCAAGATTGCTGATTTTGGGCTCTCTAAATTCCACCCAGCAAATCAAGAGGCCAGCACTATCAATACCAATATGATTGCAGGTACAAATACATATTTGGATCCCGAATATCAGGAGTATGGAAGATTACATAAAAAATCAGACATTTACTCTTTTGGAGTAGTGTTACTTGAGATCTTGACCGGGAGTTTGGCCTATGATCCTGTATACACAAAAGTGAATGAGAAGGGAATTGCACCCATTGCAAGAGATCATTTTAAAAAGGGAACACTGACGGAAATTGTTGATCACAAGATAAAGGATGAAACCGATGAACGTGTCTTTTCTCTTAGTAAAGGACCCGATAAAGAGTCTTTGGACATATTCTCAGAAATTGCATTTCGATGTGTGGCAGAAACTCAAGCGCAGCGTCCAACAATAGAAGTTGTCATCAATGAACTTAAAAAAGCGTTATACTGCCAGGTAAGTCAATGCTTTCAAGATATATTTTTGAGTAATTAGCTAGGCAGATCTATATGTGGTATATGCCAAACTAGAGATAGGATCCTTATTATTATCATTATTATTATTATTTTTATCATATTGACTTTACCTTTGTTTGAACTAGTAACAAAAATGATCTCTAGTTTTGATGTCCATTAAATTACTATATTAGATCCATGCAATTACAAAATTACATGAGCGTACAAAGTTACCTTCACATAATTCCCTTTTCCTAAATCCCATAAGCATCATTTTCTTCTCCACACCTTGCCAAATTGAGGGGGGTTACTAAAATGCATTTTGGCCTGTTTTTTTTACTTATCAAATCAATTGTATGGTTCACAGGAGAACCACAAGGACAACCTCAAACTGTCACTTGATGACATAAAGTTGGCGACTCAAAGCTTCAGTCAAGACAATATCATTGGGCATGGAGATTTTGGGAAGGTATACAAAGGTCATACTCATGGACATAAAATCATTGCTGCAAAGCGGCTGGATAGGAAGTCTGCTGAAGGAGAAGCTGAGTTCATGGCAGAGCTTAAAATCCTTATGGAGTATAAACATGAAAATGTCATTGGTCTTTTAGGGTACTCTGACGAAGAGGATGAAAAGATTATTGTTTATGAGTACGCATCTAGAGGAAGTCTTGATAGGTACTTAAGCGATAATTGTCTTACGTGGGTGATGCGGCTTAAAATTTGCATCGATATTGCAATCGGGTTGGAGTTCCTTCATGGAACTGTTTCAAGTCTAGAAATGGTGATACATAGGGACATCAGCAGCAACAACATTCTACTGTTTGATGATTGGAAAGCAAAAATTGCTGATTTTGGGCTTTCCTTAGTATGTCCAGTAAATCAGGATGCAGTCATTGACGATGTTACAGGCACAATCGGCTATCGTGACCCACTATACTCGAAAACAGGCTTTTTAACCAAAGAATCTGATATATTCTCACTGGGTGCAGTTTTATTTGACATATTGTGTGGGAAACTATCGTCCGAAAAACTGGATGATGAGTATCTTTATTTACCCTTTTTGGCTAAGTATCACTATCATGTTGGAAAACTTGATAAGTTGGTGTTTGAGGGTATCAAAGAACAAATTGTGCCAGAGTCATTTATTACATTTACAAGGATTGCCCTTCAATGCTTACATCACAGGAGAGAAAGACGACCAACAGCTGATGAAGTGGTCATACAACTCAAGAAAGCATTGGAATTTCAGGTAAGTTTCTATATTTTGACAAAATGACTGCATGAAACATGAGTTTATTAATGGGTTAATGTATATACAGGAGGATTATGAGAAATGGGAGCCCAAATTGCCTAAAGATTATAAAGAAATAGTCAAGATGTCAAAATGCCCTGAAATCTATTCTACCATCAAGAAAGAGGATCTTTACAACATTTTTTCGAATGGAATCCTCCTTCTACAAGACAAAGTGGTAATCAGTTTCTTCTCATATATCAGTTATATTATGTTGTTCATCCTGTGTTCTATGTATTTTAGTTTATTAGGACAATTCAAAATAACATATGCATTTTTAACAGTTGCTTTCATTCGATGGTAATGGCGAAAGGAATGAAATGGTTTCAGCGACAATGTTTTCTTACAAAAACAGTTGTCGACATGATTGGAAATCTCTTCCAGAATCAAGGTTATTCTCTCTACCTCTCTACATTTGTTAGTATTAAGTGATAAGCGTATATATATTTTAATTATACCTTTTTAATGTTGAATTTAGTTACTTTACCATTTTATGCATTACAAGTTGTTTAAGGTAGCATAATAATTAGTTTACGGCACACCTATGCATTTTTAACCAGCAATGTAGTTTCTTTTTTCTAACAGTGTCATACAGTGTATAATTAGGAAACTTGCCAAGGCATGCACTTTTGTGGTTCATCCAAAGAACTCGAAGATTTTTTATTTTTTATTATTTTATTATTTTTTATTTATTTATTATTATTATTTTTTTTTTGACAAATTGTGTATTTGTGACAGAAATAAAAAAGTTCAATTTTTAGGAATTAGTTTTTTTTTTTTTTTTTTTTTTTTTTTTTTTTTTTTTTTTTTTTTTTTTTTTTTTTTTTTTTTTAATCCAAGGGAAAGTAATGCATAACTCACATTGATAAACTTGCTAGTTTATGTTACCATTGTTGTCAATTTGACTGTGGAGTACTAGTTAAAAGGTAAACAACCTGAGTACACCAACTTCAAATTATGCGTTTATGAGACTCAAATATGAAGATGGTAGAATTTGAATATAAGGTTTTAGTATTTTCTCTACTGATTCTGAAAGTGTAAATTGGTGTCCGGGTGTTGTGTTTGATATTTACCTGCTGTTTTCAACTGGTGGTTGAAGAATGCCCCTGTTTTGGTCCTCTGTTTTCATGACCATGGATTATAAACTTTGCTAGCATCTTGCTCTTTTCAAAATATTATATCTTTATAAGATAGTGATTTTATTTAGTAATAATGATATTATTTTAGTCATTTATATTGTTACTAACACAAAAGGAGAAGTGTAGGGGGAACAAAGGTTATGAATTATTAAAACTTCAATATTTATATGTGCAGGTTTGGGACAGTGGTGGAGATGTTAGATATATCCAAATTGAACATTGAAATAAAGATAAATGCTCAACTTTTATCTACAAATGTTGATTATGGGGTGTATTTAGTCTTCAAACTTTGTAATTCAATAAAATTTTCAAGTAAACCGATGTGTGTTAACCTAACGTATAGAAACAGACTTGAAAGACTACATGCATACTTCGCAACATGGAGAGACAAGGACTGGATGATGATCGAGTTGCACCAATTCTTGAATCAGAACGAAGATGTTGTTTATGAATTTCTGCTTGAGAGCTTTTCATCATACTATTGTGGAGAAACTGCAGCTTATATTGAAGGCATTGAATTTCGAGCAATTGACAAAGTAAGTTTGACATTATATCCGGTGCTTCCATTCTATACTCTTTTGTTTATATTATATATAGGGGTAGGCCAAAATATAAAATAAGACTAAGCCATGTTCTGTGTTGCATTTTAACATGGTTTGTACACAGATGGAACATGATAAAATCGGAAAATTGATGGAAGACCAACAAGTCTTGAAATCAAACTTCAATATGGATCAGGTGCAAAAATTTCCAATGAACTTTGAAGAAATATTCAAGACATGCGGAAACTACAACGAGTTGTTTTGGTTGGGTGAAGTCGACGAAAAGAAACTTCTTGTGCTTTCGGCAAAGGCAGCTTTATACGAATTCTTTAATGTTGATCTTTTTACTTCAAAACCATCAGCCCAGTCCAGGTTTGGTTTTATTATTTGAAACTAATTTTGTTACGGTTTCCTTTAACCGCTAAATTTTTGCTGATTGTACATTCACTATGTTCTCTTCTATACTTAACCAAAAATTTGAAAACGCCTTACCAAAAACTAGATTTGATGATTTAAGGTCTAAATATTTTTTGTTGTCTAGTAAAATATTAAAGACTCATAAATAGATGGTCGACAAAAGTTTTACATGTTGGATTTAGTTCTCTTTATATACTTTGCTCTTAAGAAGTATATATGTAATTGTATTATATATCGTACATGCAGATTTCCAGAGGTGATTGAGCTTTTGCCACAACAAGTATTTTATATCAACTGCACGATTAAAAGTCAAATGCTATCATCGGATACAGAATACGTGTGTTACCTTGTGTTCAAGCTTTCAGAAAAAGTCCAGGGGCTGCATTGTCCAGTGAAAGTACGAGATGTACTCCACGAAGAAAACAACGAGGCTGAATTTGTTTATTTTATAACCCCAAGCCCATTGAATATAAATGATATTACCCGGGTTCCAAAACAAAGGGAAGATGGATGGAAGGAGATTCAAGTGTGGAAATTTAACTCAACTCAGGAATTCAAGGATGACTCTCTTTCTATTGATATGAAGTTTACAAGTCATGAAGGAAGTATGTCTGGCCTCATTGTATGTGGCCTCGAGTTTCGGCCAATGTAGAAGAATTTTTCATGTATCAGCAAAAGGCTTTTATTGTACGTGACATCTGGATAATTATAAATTAATTATGTGTGAAGGTTTATGTTCTGTGTGGCGTGTTTACATTGGGTGATCTGCAGAAAATGAACTTTCAATTTAATCTGAATGTGACAACTAAAACGGGATATGCATAATTTGGTGTAGAATTACTTTATCGATGTATGAGTTATGACAACTACATCCGATTGCAATGATATTGTACAAAGTTTATGATAGGAAAATGTTAATATCATTCTTTTCATTTTTTTTGAAAGGCAATATATTCCAAAACAAAAAAGACCCGGATACAAACAAAGGCGTCCCCTAAATTAAACAAGATGCTTAAGGATAGAGGACCCAAGAAAAACCAACATAATACAAATACACAGATGAAATGCAAATGAAACTAGCATAAGCAAATCTAAAATGGACAAAAAGGCAAAAACACACTTATGAGCCAAAGACATGAAAATAAAACAAGCCACAATGACTGACCCATGATGATGCTGGACCCACGAACATTAAGGATCAAAAACCATAACATTTGTTGTAGTAGGCAGTGCCAAACATACCAAAGGGAAATGTAGCAAAAAGATGCCCCCACTGTGCATACATCCTTCGCTGCATATCAGATTCCCATGACACAAAATTGCAAATTATGGCACTGACTTGCAGACACACAGAAAGAACCATTTGCATTGATATTATGAGTTTATGATATTGTACAAAGACTATCACAAACCTATAAAGTTAGTCTCAGTTTCATTATTTAATGAAGAGATGATAACGATAAACAATAGGTTTATTCTATGTGCTTCGACTAGTAACACACACTTAAAAAGTAGAATTTACCTTTAGCCCATAAAACAAAGGAAATTCACACGCAGCATAAGACGAACAACCCACCTCGGCTCCTCCATTGCAGCTGATAAGGATCTGACAATAGTATTATAAGACTCCGGAAAAAGGGTCAAAATCAAAGATAATATTCAATGTACCTAAGGCAAAAGTTCAATGTAGATTCAATAAACCAATCATGGTTATCCATTTTTTAATCAAAACAAAGAAAATAAACTTTCACCTTTTTTTAAAAAATTAAATATTTCGCAAACCGTTAATCGTTACGCAAAACGAATCATACTATCGCGACGAGAATTAAATCATCTTTCAATAGACGGACACTTCGATATAGTTTCGACTTTTTTTTTTTTTTTTTTTTTTTTTTTTAACATCTGCAAAAATCATATGTGATTTTTATCACAAATCACATGTGATTTATGAAATAACATTTGATTTTTCCGGACGTAACTGAAAATAAATCATCGAAAGTATATCGAAGTGCCCGTCTACTGAAAGATAAAAAATACTCGCCGCGATGTTTTTTTTTTCACTTGACGATTTACCGTTTGCAATTTTTATTTTTTACTAGTATTTATTTAGTGAGTGGCTATAATTGGTTCATTGGATCTTTAGACAATTTTGGTTGTACAATAAAATCAACTCAAGTTACCAAAGCATTGAAATTGTTATAAATTTACATAACAAAATAGTTAAACGAACTAACAACTTTGTACATTATTAATGCTTGAAAAATGACATTTTACATTAGTAATTTAGTATCGTATGTTTAAAAAAAGAAACATAATTTTCATTTACCCTTTACATTGGGCTCCAATTTTAGTTTTCGCCCAACAACCCCACCCTTATACGTTTCTATGTAAAAAGTTATAAAACAACCATCAATCTCTCACTCACATTACCCAAATTATTTGACGAAATATGTGATTATCAGTTTCTTCAGAGCTTATTTAATTTCGGCTTATTTTGCGACTTTTGGCTTGCTTGTTATATCATAATAATAAGCTTATATAAGCAATAAGCCCACAAGTCTCAAAATAAGACAGAAAAAATATGTATAAGCAGAAATCAAATAAGCATATAAACACAGGTATATTAAGCCGAAATTGAATACTATTACCCGCTATCTCACCTTTTCTCAATAAATCTGTATCCAAACAATGGTTATGTGTCATTACATGCCCTACTTTCACTCTACGACTTAGCCAAAAGCCTACTATTACCCGCTGTCTCACCTTTTCTCAATAAATCTGTATCCAAACAATGGTTATGTGTCATTACATGCCCTACTTTCACTCTACGACTTAGCCAAAAGCCTAACATTGATCCTCCTTCCGGTCTCTTTTTATGGGGACCTAAACATAAAAGCAAAAGAAATATGTTTGAATATGATTTCTGTTGACATAAATAATGTATAAAAACGTTATTTATATTTTTCGACATCTCTATGTTTTGACAATCACAACATGTAAAATCATCAAACGTAAGATTACTACGTAAACAAGTATTAAGCTAGTTTATATCATTATATCCAACTTAATCACTTAAAGTATGGATAAACAAGTGCTTAATACATCTCATGATCAAATGGGTATTTAATTAATTATTACAAAGTTTATTTAATTATATAAACATATTATATATTTTTGAAAAACACTTTTGGTAATAAAGAAATATGTTTTTATCATACTAAATATATGAATTCAAAATTTTAACCAAAATCAGTTAGTTTTTCACCAAATAAACTTTCCCCACTAAATGACAAGTTTTCTGGCCGTTACAGCTGGGCGGCCCCCTTAATTATAAGGGGCGTCCCCTTAAAATTAAGGGGACCAACCATGATTTAAGGGGACCGGCCAGGCTCCTGTGTCAGAACTTGTCAGAATTCTTCTCTTATAAATACCACCTTAAATCTGGAATTTTTCCCCACCTTTTGCACAAAAATTTCAGATCCAAAGTTCTCTAAATCATCCTCGAAAACCCTTTGATCATTAGAATACTAATCCTTGTTTCAAGTGATTCAATCCCTTCTCATCCATTCTCTTCCAAAGTGCAAAAGAAGAATACTCCTTCTACAACTAAGTTCAAGAAGTATTGGAGAGTAGTTGTGTATATTGTATATATTATTTGTGAAGTTGTGTAGTGCTTGTAATAAGTAGTTTAGGAGAAATAGAAGTTGTGTTGGGAGAAGAAGTTGTTTTGTAGTGAAGTAGTGTAGTTGTGAAGAAGATAGGTGTGAAGTAGATAGGTGTGAAGTTGATTGGTGTGAAGAAGATTGGTGTGAAGAAGATAGGTGTGAAATAGATTGGTGTGAAGAAGTTGTGTAGAAGTTGTGATCTTGTTGTGACGAAGTTGTGGTGTGTACATTGGTGTGTAAGGTTTTCTCCGCCATAAGGGAGTTTGTTGACATAGTGAAGAAAACTCTCGAGTAGGTGACTCGGGGAGTGGAGTAGGAACAAGGAAGGTGACCTTGTAGCCGAACCACTATAAATCCTTGTGTTGTGGTTTGATCTTTCCAACTCTTTTCATTACTTACTTATTTACTTATGCAATATTAGCTTAGTTAGTTAGTTACTATATAATTGTTCATATAGTGCAAGTACTGAGATCACATAAACTTGAATCGAAGTTTTTTTTAAAACAAAATAGTTTTCATAAATTTTAAAACGGACGTAAAACTATTCAACCCCCCCCCCCCCTTCTAGTTTTCCACAATTGGTATCAAGAGCCAGGTTTTGCAAGATCTTTAAAATATATTGTATTTTAAAACTTGTAACGATCTATGGAATCTGAAAAATATTTAGAAGGGCAATCTATGCAAAGACCACCACTATTTGAAAGTGATGGATTTTTATATTGGAAAAATCGATTAGAAACTTATGTGAAATCAAAAGATCAAGATCTTTGGCATGTTATTACCAATGGTGATTTTTTACCTATTCAAAATAACCCCGAAACAAAGAAAGATGAAATCGTACCTTTTGAAAAACAAAATGATTATTTAAAAAGAAAACTTGCTAAGAATAATGAAGCAAAAATGGTTATTTATAATGCGCTACCACGTAAAGAGTACGAAAGGATCTTTATGTATGAAACCGCAAAAGAAATTTGGAATTCTTTATTAATAACTCACCAAGGTAATAATCAAGTCAAAGATAATAAAATAGATCTACTTGTTCAACAATATGAACAATTCACGATTCCGGAAGAGGAATCAATTGATAATGCTTTCTCTAGATTTAACACTATCATCACAAGTTTAAAAGTACTTGATGAGAATTTTTCTAGTAAGAATTTTGTTAGGAAGTTTCTTAGGGCTCTTCACCCAAAATGGCGAGCTAAAGTGACGGCTATTGAAGAATCAAAGAATTTGTCAACGTTGCAGCTTGATGAATTAATTGGAAATTTGAAAGTCTACGAAGCAATTATAAAGAAGGACTCCGAAATGGTTAAAGGAAAACGAGAGCAAAGCAAGTCAATCGCCTTGAAAGCTAGAAAGGAATCCAACAACGAAGATAGCTCATCTTCTTAAAGTGATGACGAAGAATATGCCATGGCCGTAAGAGATTTCAAGAAATTCTTCAAAAGGCGATGAAGATTCGTTAGAAAACCACACGATGAAAGGAGAGCACCTCAAAAGAATAATGATGACAAGTATAGCAAGAATGAGAGAAAGTGTTTCAAGTGTGGTGATCTGAATCACCTCATTGGAAAATGTCCAATGATGACAAGAGATCAAAATCAAAGAGCATTTGTTGGAGAAGCTTGGAGTGATAGCGATGAAGATGAGAAAGAAACAACAAAGGAAGAAAAGTGTCTCATGGCAAAGACATCAAGTAAGGTACGTTCCGAAACCGAATACTTTAGTGATGAAAATTTATCAGAGATGAAAAAGATTTAGATAGTAAATACAATAGATTATGCAAACTAGGACAACAAGTAATGGCTAAAAACAAATCACTAAAATATATAAACAACCAATTAGAAAATGAAGTACTAGAACTAAAAATTAAAATACATCAACTTGAAAAGGGTAAAGAAATTTTTGAAGAATGTAAATCATGTCAAGAGCTTAAAAGTGAAAACGATAAACTCAGGGAAGAAATTTGCAAACTTGATAAATTTGAAAATAGTAGTAACTCACTTAGTAAAATTATAAGTATTCAAAGAGTATCCGGAGATAAAACCGGTTTAGGATTTAACTCAACCGAAGCTTCAACAAGTGAAATTAAAAATGTTAAATTTGAAAGTGAACTCAAGGAACTAAAACCTTCAAAATCTAATACTAAGTATATACTCATAAATGATAAGAAAATACCTCTTGCTAGTAATGAAGAAATAAAACCGTTTTATAAACCAGTCTTAAAAACCGAGGTAGGATCGTCTAAACCTAAAACAAGATCTAAAACTCCACCACTTAGGAAACCAAACAATTCTTACCCTAGACCTAAAACACCTCAACCAAAAGTAAACCAAAATAGACGAAACTTTAACAATAATCAACAAATGTGAAACTTCAATCCGTGGGTAATGTTTCCACCATATATGCACCCAAGTCAAATACAAAACATGTTCGGATCAAATAACTTTGGTCAAATGAGACAATGGGGACCAACGTAGAAAATTCGCCATTCAAACATGGAAATTTTTGTTGTCACCTCTTGTTCGTACTATTCCTTAAAGACTTTGAAGATAAACGCATTGAAGACGAAAGGTACACATTTTCTTTTATTTCCTTGTTAATAAATGCATCCTTAGTTTAGTCTCTGGTTGTTATGTGATTCTGTTTGCCTTATTGTTTCCTCTAGATTTTATATATATATATATATATATATATATATATATATATATATATATATATATATATATATATATATATATATATATATATATATGTATCTTTATTTTCAGAACCCTGTTAAGTGCAGGAACTGTGAGAACTCCAATTTTACATTAGAAAACATGCATGTTTATATAAAACATGCATGTGTTTTTACATACACCTTAATACACATACATGCGTAACATACATATTCATAAAAAACCCTATTAAGTGCAACACATCAATGCAAAATGGTTTTATATGAACATGTATGTTACGCATGTATGTGTATTAAAGTGTATGTAAGAAAACATACATGTTTTATATGAACATCCATGTTTTCTAATGTAAAATTGGAGTTCTCGCAGTTCGCGCATGTGAGAACCCTAACCAAATCTGGTTGGTCAACGATGACTATTGACTCGACACTTGACTTCTAATTAGAATTTATAAGACCCAAAAGTTTAGAATAACATTTTATTTAGAATTTTAAAACCCTAAATTCTGTTTTCACATTTTGTATTTAATTTGAATACTTAACCTCAGTTTTTATAATACGTATTTATACTACATTAGACTATATGTCATGTAAAAAAATACATTATATGAATTTTAACCTAAAATATTAACATAATATTTATTTGTTACCATATAAACCTATCCTAATCCCATCATAACCGACCCCCCTTTTCAGCCCATAAATCACGAAATCAGTTATACCATATCAATCGTGTATAACATTCTCTTTAACTCGTCTCCATCTCTTTATACCATAACAAATAATAAACAAGTTCCAGGAAAAACGTATTCTATCTTTCTACAAAGAAGCAAAAGACGAAGAGTTGTTGCTGTGGTAATCGTGTGTGGAGTGTGGTTGTGTTCAGATACAGATATTCTTTTCTTTCGATCCTCTTGAATCCAGCCTCAAGGTAAAATTGCTAATCACATATATCATACATAAATTTCACTTATTTACATACGATATAATATAAGATAAACCTTAATCTGAAACATGTTGCTGTACATATAGTTAAATAAATCTGCTACCATTTGTATATATATAAAAGGAAGCTTTTGCGAAGCCTAATCTAATTCATGTATGGCTGTTTCTACTCATGCTGCCATTCATATTTTGGCTTGCTGTCGAGCCTGGTGTTCTATCTTCCTTTGATCAGACCTTGTTCCAAGACCTAGTGGACAGCCTTTAATACAAGTTAAGACCACATAAATGCTCATTAAAACTTGTCTACTAAATCTTGAAACTTAACACATAACTAACGAGAGGGTTAAATGGGAATTTGGGCATTGCGTTTGTTATTTCATGTGAACTAGTATGTGTCGTGTTGTTCTGGTGTTGGTGTGTAAGTGAGTGTGTTAAACATTAAGGGTTGTAAACATGAGTATCATAAGTCATAAAGTGGTTATAGACTCGTATCTAATTCGGATCTAAAAGGAGATAGACTTAGGGTTGTCTTGATCTCGTTAAACGTATATGTGGCCTTGTTAATTTTGATGTCATGTGGGTGCTTGTGTGTGTGCTAAAAGGATGGTCGTATAATGAACTAAAACCTGTTATAATCTGAATTAAGGAGTTAGAAGTCATGGGTCGAACTATACAAAAGGCTAATAAATGCATTAGACTTTGGGGTTATGTTGTCTCGTTAAAATCTTGGAATGAATGTGTGTTTGCACGTTTGATCTTATGTGGGTCGTGTGTGTTTAGCGTCGACCAGGAGAGTTTGAGTGGCGTCGGATGGATGGATTGTTTATCGAATGGGTTAAATGGGGGTTTAAAGTTGTTCTGGTAGGTGGTGAATGCATGTATGGTATTATTGGGATCAAGTTGTGGGCAATGGTTTGTAATATGTGGTAATGCATGTCACGTTGTGTGTTGGTGTGTTTTAGTATCATGGTGTGCCTAAAAAAAAATCTGTAAGGGCTATACGATATTCTACTAAAGGAAATATGAATCAAGTATATGGGTCAATTTTAGTAAAAGGAGCATGAATAAACAGGCACGGGATGAATTGATTAGAAAGGACTAGGATTTATATATAAATCTGGGCATGTTAAAATATTGGTTTGCGTCTTTTACTCAAATTGAGTTTAGCCTCGTTTGTACTTGTGGGTGTCTCGCGTATATGTCGTTTCATTCAAGAGTTGTTGTGTGAGTTATCTCGCAAGTGTGTAATCTGGAAAGGGTTAGTTTCGAGAGTGGTGTAGGTTCTCACTAGAGTTTATGTGAAAGTGTCTCGAGAGTATGCGTGAGTGTGTATTCCAAGACTGTGTTTTGAGTGGGATGATTGTTTCGAGTTGGGGTTTATAACTTGTTCCGAGAATGTCTTGTTTCTAAATCCGTTTTATCCCCTACTTCCAACTTGGTTAAGACATTAATCCTATATACATTATAACATAGTTCTAATTCAGTAATTTAATTCTTAAATCTAAATTGATATACCTTAACTCTAATGAAATCAAGTAATAATAATTTGAGATATATTTAAACTATGTCTAATCCAGTACATCATTGAATTTAGAATACATTGAATCAAAGCCTGGACTATTCATAATAAAACCCTAAAACATGTTAAGTAATAACAACAAGAATTAAAATCCGTTATGACATTAAATGTGCTTATTAGTAATATATGATATAAATTCATGTAGAGCCATTGAAGAAGGAGTAGCTTGTGATTCATTGGGCTCTTTACATTCTTTCATTTGCTTTTAAGGATTCTAGTGAATATCCGCTTCAAGGTGAGTTTTCGTGGCCCCATTTTCACTTATGTTTTCATTGGGGGAGAATGATACTCAAACTCATTTTTATGTTGTGCTAAATCTTTTATTTTATTTGGACAAGTTGTGTGCTTATGATTATGCTAGGTGCATTAGTAATGTTATCTGTGTGATCTCATGTCATGGATTCATTTCCACTTGACATATATATGTGTGATCTTATCTCATGTATTAGCTCCAGCTGATAGGCTTGCATGTTATACTCATTTTCGGAGATGAAGATTGTTATGATGGTTATTTGGGAGGATTCATATTGTGCTACTTGCCCTATGCTATTTCATTATATGCACACTTGTCCTAAACACTTATGCATGGCAAACTAGTTTATGTTTACTTTAAACTCACGAACTCACCAACTTTATGTTGACATTTTAGAGTATCATTTTCAGGTGATTGATAGTTGTGTTTTGAAGGCATGCATATTGAAGTCATACATTGCTCTCATATCAAAGACTGAGTGATTTGGCCAAGACCCTTTTCTAAACACTTAAATTTGATACGATCAAGACTTGTGTTTTCATTATCCAGTTTTGTATTAAAAATCTTATTGTAACATTGTAACTTATTTCTTAAATCAAATATGAGGTTGTTCTACTATCTTATGCGATGTTACATTTCGTTGCACCTCGTGTTTCCGCTTTTAGCGGGGTGTGACACCGCACTTAACAGAGTTCTGAAAATAAAGCCCCCTATATATATATATATATATATATATATATATATATATATATATATATATATATATATATATATATATATATACACACACACTTAGCTATATCTAGGATCTTATAACCTAGAAAATTCATTTGTTGATTTTCTAGAACTAGAAATTAATCGTTTACGAACCTTTTCTTTCCCCCCATTTGCCTTTTTGAACTTCAATGTTCAACGACACTCATGCTGATGTAGAGAGATGAGTCGAAAAATCTATGGATGAAACAATCTCCCGGCTTCCTTTGCATACGTCTCCTTCCTATATTCTCGTCTTAAAAGCCCATGCTATATACGTATATATATATATATATATATATATATATATATATATATATATATATATATATATATATATATATATATATATATATATATATATACTTATGAACCTTCCACAACTCTCTCGTCCACTTGACAACTTGATAAATTTCATCTGAAATGATCAAGAAATCTTAATTGACGAAATGTCAAGTAAAAGTGTCAAGTAATTCCTTTCGTGCGAATACTCTCCAACGTATTTTTTATTAAATATAAATCTAATATATATATATATATATATATATATATATATATATATATATATATATATATATATATATATATATATATATATATATATATATATACTTTCCAGAAACCAAAACACAAAAAATCAAAATTTTGGAGGGCGGCCCCCTTAATGTTTAAAGGGGCCGGCCATCTGATAGTTCCAACCCGTTTTTCCTCTTGTTTTTTTTGCCAAACACTCCACTTTTCAAACACCTCTTCCATATTCTGCTGCTGTGACGAATCCCAAACCCCAAAACACCTAAAAACCACTTCCAAATCACATAATTCGGGTTATTTCGCAAAGGGCAAATTCACCTAACACGATCACCATTACATATTGTAAGTTTTTCATAACACATTTCATCTAATTCCATCTAATTTGGTCAAACCCATGATTATGCATGTTTTAATAATTTTTTCAAATTCATAATTTCTTTCGAATTGGGTCTAAAATTTCCATAACTAAATGCTTCCCTTAAGAATAGGATGGTAAATTAACACTAGAAACTTGTAATTATAAACCCTCTTGTCGAAAATTTTTGAAAAATTTCATACATTTCTTTTCAAAATTTTTGGTAAACACATTGTTGAATAATACTATAAAAACTTGTTAAAACTAATCACAATATATTTTTATAACTTGTAAAACATTAAACTACATTTCTCGACTAAGTAAAAATATTTTTGTACACGATAAGAGGGTGTTTGGATTATGTCAAAATTAAGTCGTTATAATTTTTATAAAATGTTGTCAAGATTATAAACCTAAAACTTGTAATTAGGACTTGTCAAGATATATAATTCATATATATATTGACACACATGTAGTTTAAGTATCTAGTTAAGGAAGCATTTGGTTTAGTACGAAAAATGACATTTTTGAGTCAAAATGTAAACCATCTTTTTTGAAAACTAATCACATGCATAAGAAACTCGTAAGAAATGGCTAGTTTTACAACATAATGTAAATCTAGCAAATTTCATGATATATTAAGATGTTTAAAAAGGGCGTTTGGATTTGTCCATAACTACTTACTAAACATCGTAAAATATATCTAGAACGAGTTAAAAATAATATTAAGGAACATGGTAAAATACTTCCTAGGATTATCGTTTTAGAGTCGAAGTATGTTTACGTTCCAACATAAGTCCTAAAAATATATACATTTTTTTCGTCTTTATATTTATTTTGGTCTTTTGTATTGTTGTTGTGTTTAGGTGAAAATGCCAAAAGCGACTACCGAAGATCTTTCCCACACTAAAAACTACATTCCTAAAGTTTCCCAACTTCCTACTACATCTCCTTCCATTGGACGTATATATCGAAAAATTGAAGATAGAAACGTTCATGAGGGACGTGTAGTAGATCTAGCTTTTGCTCAATCCAACTACATTAATCGCTTGTTTACAAGCATCAACTTCAATTGCCTATTTGAAATCAATGAACCCATTGTTCCTCGTTTCATATTCGATTTCTATAGCCAAGTCACCGTTCAAACCAATGATCTTGGTGCCATCACCGTCTCCTTCATGATCCAAAATGAATTTATCACTTTAACTCTCGAACAATTTGGTCAAATCCTCCAAATTCCTTTTAGAGGTCAAGCCGTTTTCATAAACGAGTGGGACCTCGAATCTCTACATCGTTGTCGACCAATCTTTGGTCCTTATCTCTCCGACATCCCTCATCCCGACGAAATTCGTCAAATCCTTGGTGTGGAGCGTGCCACTACAACCCGAAAAATAAAATCCAAAAACGTCCAAATCACATCATACCAACTTCTCCTGAAGGAATTAGGCCCCCACATGAAGCGTTGGGAACAACTCATTCGTGAGAATGTGTTCGGTACTGGAGGTCACCGGGACCATCTTCCGGCGTGCCTTGCTCACATGTTGTATTGTATCGCTGTCGAAAAGCCATACAATTTGGCCTACTTCTTTATCAAACGGATTGAGTGTGCTAGAAAAACTCCCAAAGCCAATCTTCCATATGGAATGTTTCTTACTCGTCTCTATCGTCATGTTATCGAGTACTACCCCGATCTTGACAATAGCATCTATGAGTCCATCTATCCCACCTTACGTCCTCTAGCTCTAAAACAAGCTCGACGAACTCGAAGTGACAAGGGAAAATCTCGTCGTCATAGCTTTCACGGTTCATCTTCTCGACAAGACGATGAAGATGAGGAGGAAAACATCCATGATGCTAGTACCCCTTCGTTTTCTGAGTTCGTTGATAATCTAGAGGATCTCGACTATCCCGAGTATTCAACCCCATCTCCTAGTGATCAAACCGAAGAAGTACTTCATGAACGAACAACAGAGATGCTTAGACGACAAAAGAGTTTGCATGAAGAAGTTAGAGATGGCTTCAAATCTATCGGGAAGACTTTGAAGGGTATCTTCGGGAAGAAAAGGAGATGATGTGTTTAGCTTATGCTTGTTGAACAATATTTATTTTTATGTCTCTTGATCGTCGATTTTTTTGGTGCTATTTGTCCGAATTATATTCGGAAGTACTTGTATTTCTTTTGGATGATTGTTTGGTTACTTGACTAGGTTGATAACTTGCTTAATTATGTTCAATATATGTTTATGATTGCATGATTTATCGCTTAATCCATATATTTGCTTGCATGCTTAGCTTATGTATATATATGTATAACATGTATGCTTTCTAATAGACCAAAACAAATGTGAAATGCCCAAATAGAGCTTGCTGCAAAAACAAAACAGAATATAACGTTTTTCCAGAAAAATTTTGAAAATTTTAAGTTCTGGGTCGTCAGATGGGCGGCCCCCTTAAATTTAAGGGGACCGGCGATCTGGAACAGTTTTTACACTGTTTTCTTTTGTAACTTGTGACCACTTTTGCTAGTCCCAGCTACCATTTCCCTTATAAACTAAACTGATTTTGGAATCTAACAATACAATTTCAAATTAATTATATTTCTAAACATGTTTTCATACTATATAATCCCCATGCATGTTTAATTCACATTCCATCATCCTCAACCTTCATCAAACCTCATCCTTTTATCATGTCATCACCAAGAACCACCCATTCAAACAATGCCAAGAAACAAAAACTTGTCATTATACCACCAAAACAACTATTCATTGACCTCACAAATGAAGACAACACCACCCCATCACCACCACCTCAATGCTCATCTCCTAGTGCACCAAATGCACCTTCCAAAACACCATCAACAAATGAAACCTCTACCTCTTCCATACCATCCACTTCATCCATAAATGACTACATAAACACCCACTTATCTCCTCCACCAATAATTCAACCATCACAACCTACCAATGAAAACACAACTCTTGCACTAACCCTCTCATTATCACCAATAACACCTCTTGATGCACACTTCTCATCATCCCCTATCAATCCACCAACCTATAACCCCGTCCCATGGAGCTTACTTGAAGCTCGTGGTAACACTTGCCTTTGTTGCATCCACAACCGAACAATTGTGTTCGGACTAAGAGATGAGATACAATACATGTTTTCACACATTGAAAACTTGTTGCATCAACTACCAACCACCACTACTACAACTCCACCACCACCAACAACAAACACTCCTCCACCATCACCATCTCCATGTTCACCATCAATTCCACCCAATTAAACATGCTTGGTATTTTGCAAATGAAATTGTCTTAAACCATTTTGGATGGCAAGCTCTATAGAGGACTTTCATGTTAGAGCTTTGGTTTATTTTATTTATGATTGTAAGCCTTCAAGGCTTTTCTTATTTGCACTACTTGTTGATGTAATGTTTGTGTAACCTTTTTAATTCTATCAATGACTATGGTTATGTTTAGTTTCTATTCTTGCATGCTATATATATATATATATATATATATATATATATATATATATATATATATATATATATATATATATATATATATATATATGTTGCTTGTCCACTAAATATTTTTTGCAAGAATTCCATATCTCAATTTCTCTTTGACCTCAAAACAAGGGGGAGTATACATCAAGGGGGAGCTCCATTAAAATCGGGATAACCTTTTTGATGCTAACAAAAAGGGGGAGAATTGCTATAAACTCACAGTAATACTTGTACATAAACGAATTTTTCGCTTAATGAGTTTAGATTTTGTAATCATCAAAAAGGGGGAGATTGTTGACATAAATAATGTATAAAAACGTTATTTATATTTTTCGACATCTCTATGTTTTGACAATCACAACATGTAAAATCATCAAACGTAAGATTACTACGTAAACAAGTATTAAGCTAGTTTATATCATTATATCCAACTTAATCACTTAAAGTATGGATAAACAAGTGCTTAATACATCTCATGATCAAATGGGTATTTAATTAATTATTACAAAGTTTATTTAATTATATAAACATATTATATATTTTTGAAAAACACTTTTGGTAATAAAGAAATATGTTTTTATCATACTAAATATATGAATTCAAAATTTTAACCAAAATCAGTTAGTTTTTCACCAAATAAACTTTCCCCACTAAATGACAAGTTTTCTGGCCATTACAGCTGGGCGGCCCCCTTAATTATAAGGGGCGTCCCCTTAAAATTAAGGGGACCGACCATGATTTAAGGGGACCGGCCAGGCTCCTGTGTCAGAACTTGTCAGAATTCTTCTCTTATAAATACCACCTTAAATCTGGAATTTTTCCCCACCTTTTGCACAAAAATTTCAGATCCAAAGTTCTCTAAATCATCCTCAAAAACCCTTTGATCATTAGAATACTAATCCTTGTTTCAAGTGATTCAATCCCTTCTCATCCATTCTCTTCCAAAGTGCAAAAGAAGAATACTCCTTCTACAACTAAGTTCAAGAAGTATTGGAGAGTAGTTGTGTATATTGTATATATTATTTGTGAAGTTGTGTAGTGCTTGTAATAAGTAGTTTAGGAGAAATAGAAGTTGTGTAGGGAGAAGAAGTTGTTTTGTAGTGAAGTAGTGTAGTTGTGAAGAAGATAGGTGTGAAGAAGATTGGTGTGAAGAAGATAGGTGTGAAGAAGATAGGTGTGAAATAGATTGGTGTGAAGAAGTTGTGTAGAAGTTGTGATCTTGTTGTGACGAAGTTGTGGTGTGTACATTGGTGTGTAAGGTTTTCTCCGCCATAAGGGAGTTTGTTGACATAGTGAAGAAAACTCTCGAGTAGGTGACTCGGGGCGTGGAGTAGGAACAAGGAAGGTGACCTTGTAGCCGAACCACTATAAATCCTTGTGTTGTGGTTTGATCTTTCCAACTCTTTTCATTACTTACTTATTTACTAATGCAATATTAGCTTAGTTAGTTAGTTACTATATAATTGTTCATATAGTGCAAGTACTGAGATCACATAAACTTGAATCGAAGTTTTTTTTAAAAAACAAAATAGTTTTCATAAATTTTAAAACGGACGTAAAACTATTCAACCCCCCCTTCTAGTTTTCCACAATTTCATTTCATTTGATATTAGAATACCTTTCAAAATATCAATGATCTTTACTTTTAGTTTCAAGGCACCTGCTAATATTTTGCAGTCGTGCAATGGTTTGCTTCTTTGTTATATCAAGCCTGATAAGTTATATGTTTACAATCCTTGCGCTAATCTGTTTAAGATGCTTCCGCAACCCCATATATCTAATCTGAAATCATTTAGTTCTATTGGTGGTATTGTTGGTGGTTTTAGATTGGTTTTTGATCCTACAAAATCACCCCACTATGAAGTTGTACATGCAGGACTTAAAACTGATGATGATTTTGATGGTTATGATGATTATGATTTTTATGCTGATTGTGATGGTGATGGTGATGGTGGTTCTTACATTCAAATAGAGACTTACTCTTCAAAAACAGGGAGTTGGAGTGTGTGTGTTAATCGATTTAACTTCAAAAGGTTTTTTGGTTTTGAGGAAGGGATATATATTCGAATGGTGCCCTTCATTGGCTAAATTTTGTGAATGGGCGGTATGTGCATGTCAAGTTGGATATCCTTGTAGGTAATCCGATTTTAACAACCATACAACTCCCTGTAACATTGGATGGAGAGTTGTTTGATGATCAGAAGTTCTTTGAATCTTGTGGTTGTTTACTTCTTGTTTGTATGGATTGTCCTGATTCCCATCAGTTGAATATTTTTGAGATGAGGAATGGGTCTGAATGGTCACTCAAGTACCTTGTTAATCTTGATGACATTATGATGCCATTTCCTCAAGATCACTGGAGGATTCATTCGAGTGTTTGGTGTATCGTTTTTGGGAGAAAGAGAAGAGGATTCTTTTATGGTCGTTGAATCATATGAAAAGGTGTTACAATACAAGATCGTGCTAAAGAGTAAAGACTGTTCACACGCTCTTTGAATTGGAATCAACAACCCCTCATGAAAGCTTTCCGTTCACTGCATCTTTTGCTCGTGTGTGATTCTAATTCAGGTATGATGTTATAATGTTACTGCAAAAGATTATATGCTCAAATATCTTTTTATGATATTGTTGGTACCTTCTAATTGCTTAGCTATACTGTTGTGCTTCAAGTCCTGTGTCACGACTCACAGTTAACAACCCGTTGAATATTGTTGGTACGCTCTAATTGCTTAGCTAAGGTATCTAGCTTTTGTGAACAAGGATAGCATACTTTTAATAATGGTCATAAATCAGACGATGTGTGCGCAATAGAGGATGAGAGTGTGCGCTTCAACTACTAATTAATGTATCCCTTTTTCCCTTTAGAACCCTAAAATGGTGTTTTGGCTTGTGGGATTTTCTTGGATCTGGAATTGAAACGCAGTCCCATATGTAATTCTATAACATGTTTGGTTAGGAAAATGGTAGACTTACAGTTCCTTGATCAGTTTGAGTTTTGAAATATTTTGCCTCTATGCAAGGACTTTTCAAATTTCTATAACATGTTTGTGGACCAGAATTTGTGAAAGTGTAAAAATCAGACATAAATACCCTGCATATTGCAGAAAGCTTTTCATCATTGCTTTGCGTGCATGTGTAGTATACAATCATTGTGTGGCTCAATTCAGATTTACAAGCATCTGACGCAAGTTTCAGTTTGTTGACAGATCCTTTGTAATAACATCTTCAAATCAATTTATAACCACGGTCAAAATTTGTTAGTAGACTACTAGTTAAGAATTATACAAGGCTTATAAGTTTGTTAGAAATTTGTATACTTGTTATGAAATTGATGAGGCAAAAAATGATCCGTTTTTAGGGGGTCATTTAAGCCCGAATCCGACTTTATTTGATCAAATATTGCCCTAAATCGTTCCTTTTGTGATTTTAGGTACTTGGAGAGTGAATTCTGGAAAAGAAGCCATTTTGGACGTTTTTGGAGCATAAAAGTGAAGAAAACGGCAAAGTCTCAAATTTCTATGCTGGAACAGTGCATGAAGGCGTCACAGATTTCTCTTGACGGCGTCAAGACCCAAAGAATAAAATACCGTGGTAGCTGACGGCGTCACATAGGCCGTCATAAGTAGATCAAGGCCGTCCGAGGAAGTATTTTGCGGCGAGATGACGGCGTCACACCATTGCTCTTGACGCCGTCACCTCGGTTTTCCTATATATAGTTTTCTAGTTTTTTTCATTAAAGGAGAGAAGTTTTGGTGAAACCCTAAGACGAATTTGGTGCATCTTTTACAGGTTTTTCAAGGGTTCCAAACCCTTGATACCTTGCATTGTAATTGAGATAAGTGTTCTTCTAATTCAATCAATATGTCTATGTGTTGGTTGTCTATATCTTGTTCTTGTCTCAATTCCATTATGCTAGGCTAGATCTCTTTTGTGTTTGCTTAGATCTAATGAAACCTAGATGTTGATTATGTGTTGATTACTTGTTTATTCTTGTCTTGGATGAATGATTTTATATGTTAGGCTTAAGAAAACTGGCAGATCTCCAAATGGTAACATGCTTGAACGTCTTAAGAAACATGAACCGAGGCGTACTAGGTCTTTATTGGTTGTATTTAATGCATGAGCCACTGTTTACAATCCCTATAGTTGTGTTGGGTCATGGTGTAGGAGGAGATAAGAGCTCATAGAATTGGGGAGTTATGTATGCCACCCCATGAATGGTATTAAGGAATACAATCCGTCATCCATACAATTATAACAAGTAATTAACGTGTAAAAGATATCTAGGGAGTAGTGAAGTCTAAGTAAACACAATTTCTCCAATTACTGCTCACAACCTTAGTATAATTTAGTTTAATTTCATTTTCAGTATTTTAGTTTGATTATATCTTAGTTTTGGGTTAGTTGAATAGCAACTAATTCCGCCCACTCTTCCAAAACCCGAGATTTTACTTGCTTTCATAAAAATATAAAAATATAAAAATACAAAAATAATCATCCCTCACCTTTAGAACTAGTAATTAGGTTTTCTAATCCTAGCGACACTATTCCTAAGCTGAACGATCAATCCCCCGGTACTTGTCACTATACTATACTACAAAGATCAGGTACACTGCCTGGTGGGGGTTGTAAGCTTCTCGAGATCCCTCGAGAGGTAAAGCCTGTTGCGATTCCCACGCATCAAGTTTTTGGCGCCGCAGCCCGGGGAATAGTTATTGTCTAGGTTAGGATTTCTTTTTATTAGGTCTACTTGCTAGATTCCTATCTAGTAAGATTTTTATTTTTTATTTTTAGGTCTTCTTTAGTCTATCTTATTTCTTCGTGCCTTTGTTCGTAACTCTTTACCATCCGACATCATGGAAGGTGGTAACATCTTTGAACCCGTCATCCCACCACAACAAAACCCACCATTAGAACCCCTTAGGCCCCGAACCTTAGGAGAGTATTCCCGACCTAGCCACCAAGGCTACCGAAACACCATTGAGCTCACCGGAGACAATGTGACCCCCTTGCGATCCGACACCATCCGGTTGGTGCAAAGCGGATGTGCATTCCATGGGCTTCGTTCCGAAGATCCAAACCAACATCTTAAGGACTTCCTCAAAATCGTAGATTCCATAGACCTAGGTGTTGAAACTAGAGAGACTACCCGTTTACGCCTATTCCAATTCTCTCTACGGGATCAAGCTAGTCAATGGCTTGAGCGTTTACCCGCGGGATCCATCACCACATGGGATGATCTCACCACTCGTTTCCTTGCTCAATTTTTCCCACCGGGGAGAACTACTAAGCTTAGGAATGACATCTTGATGTTCCAACAACGTCAAAATGAATCTCTTTATGAAGCATGGACTTGTTTCAAGGACTTACTCCAAAAAGTCCCTCATCATGACATAGATCTTTGGCTCCAAGTCCAAATCTTCTATGACCATATCGACATCTCCACGAGGCGAACCATTGACCAATCGGCCGGTGGTAAGCTACGTGATCTTAGTGCGGAACAATCATGGGAACTCATAGAAGATCTTGCTCTCTATGACAACGAAAGTTGGAATGATCCCCGTGATTTGAACAAAACGGTCAAGGCAATATCTTTGCCTTCGAACAATTCTAGCACTCCCGACCGTAGGATCATGGAACTTGAGGACCAAGTCAAGTTTCTCATGAAATCTTACGAAGCTCCGAAGCATTCAAGCCAAGTGAACAAAATCACTTCTTCATGCGAATTATGTAGTGGTCCCCTTGACACTCGTGATTGTGTGGAACTCCCCGGAACAGCTTTTGCGGACTACGCATCCACGCGTACCGACGAAGCGGGAGATAAGTGGTACACTTTCAAGCCCGAGCCAAACACATACGGTGATTCATACAACCCCTCATGGAAAAATCACCCAAACCTTAGGTGGAAACAAAATCAACCCAACTCTTCCAATCCGCCTAATCGTTACCAACCAAACGGTCCACCATCCAACCGTATTTTCAACAACAATCCTTCTAACAACTATGGTAGTACCAACAATCTTGAAGGATTGATGTTAAAGTTTATGGCATCTCAAGAAGCCCGCATAGCTAGGTTCGAAACCGAATTCAACCAACAACAAACGGAGATGAACAACAAGATTGACAACTTGTTGAAAGCCCTCAACAATCAAACATTAATCACACCTAGGAAGGACACTAGGGACACCAATAGTGGAATCCAAATTAAGGACCCCTCATCATCCAAACATGTCCACTTTGTCAATGTTGTCACCATTAAGCCGATAGATAAGGAGATAGAGGAGAGTGACAAGGATGAAGTTAGAATAGAAGCCGATAGTAAGGATGAGAGTAGGGAAGTTGAGGTTAATAAGGATGAGGAATTAGAGGAGGTAGAACCTATAGAGGAATACTTTGATAAGTTGCCAACCAAGGAAGAACGGGAATACCATAAGGATTTATTCGATAGTCCCGAGAAAACATATATCTTTGGGACCCCCTGATCAAAATGGCAGACCCCTCTAACATTAACATCCCATGTAATATCGGGCACATGCATATATGGAAAGCTTACATCGACCTTAGATCCCCCGTGAACATCATGACTAGGACCTATTACAATTGGGTGATGAAGAAGCAACTCAATTTTAGGATGATGCCCGGTAAAAAGTGGATAAGTAATTTTGCAGGAAGAGTTAAGGGAATACATGTGATTATAGGGAATCTCACCTATGAGATTGATTTTATGATAGTGGAAGACACTCGTCCGGTGATAGATGCTTGCCTAAGCCAAATAATATTCGGGAAACCATTTGTTGAGGCCACTAGGATGAGTTATGATCCGACTTTAGGGATAGTTAGGTTCAAGAAAGAGAATGATGAGGTTGCTTATCAAATGCCCTACAAGATCGAACAATACCGCCTTCTCTCTAATTTCGAAAAGGAACATAAGCAAGCGGCTTATTATAGGAATGAGGAGGATAGACGTAGAGGAGTAGAGTATGTTAGAAATAGGATGCTTGGTTTCTACAAAGAGTGCTTGCAACTAGGTCCAGAATACAAAACTGGTTTAGAAGACGACCTAGAGAGTGGAACCAATGATGAAATCACGTGATAGCCCATGACTTTGAGTCTAGCTACAAGACTCGTAAATAAAGAAAAGCGCTTCTTGGGAGGCAACCCATGTTTTGTGTGATTTTATTTGTTTGATTGTTATTTGCTTCCGTATGCATGTTTTATTTTTATTGTTGGATGATCGTGTTTCTCAATTAAAATGTGGAAATACTTTACTATGTTGTTTGGCCTAGTCTTAACTCCAACCTAAAGGTATTTTTGCAAAAAAGATAAGTGTAAGGGGAAACCCCAAATAAGTTTTTAAGAAACAAACCGATCATGATTCTCCACAATATTAAATGAGCATGTATATTCGTATTTGTTAGAGTCAAATGCTTGTATTGAGTCATAATGAAGTTTTGCAGGATTTTCCAGGAAGTAGGACCAAGTTTTTCCAGAAATTTTCCGGAAACTTAACATAAGAATTTCTGCAGGTCCATTCTGACGGCGTCAGAGTATTACTCTTGACGGCATCAGGAGTTAAAATCTGGAAATTTTACCGGTTTTGTTTTTCTAACGGAGTCTTATGGTTTTTGTGAATTATTAAGTTTTATAATCTCCAGGAAATCTGCAAACTTCATTCCACAAGCATTATATCTTATCTTGTTTTCTAGGATTTAGTAACTTATATAGGATGCCGCCGATTTTACGCGAGGTTGTCTTGTCTATTTTTGTCAGGATTTACAGGTTATGTTCGACAAGAAGATGATTTCTATTCTGGATGGGGAGCTTTGATTGTTCGTTTTCTTGGAGGAAGATCTAACCTGGCCAACCTATAATCCATACCGAGCGAATCAGGGGAGTATTTGATTTCATTCTCTTTACTTTATCACTTTTACATTCTTTACTTGAACATTGGGGACAATGTTCATCTTAAGTGTAAGGGGAGGGTAAAAAGATGATACCTTACATATGCACTTTCGCTTGAGTTTGTTTTGTTTGATAGTAGATGTGTAATAAAACTATGAGAAATACTTGTTAGTGCAATTTTAGCGCCAAATTTAAAATTTTTTACAACATTTAGGAGTGAAACTTTAGCCATAGCAAGCGTCTCATGGATAGGAGGTTGTATGACTAGCACATAACCGTATATTCAAAAAAAGTTTCCACCAAAAAATGTGAGGTTCGCCTTTAGATTTGATAGGAAAAGCATTCATTATTAGTGCTTATGAGTGTACCGGTAGCATTTAGATTATAGAACTTGCGTTAGTGATGCATCCCGAGACCGCTAGTGAGACTACATTCGTGTGATAGGATTTACTACATGATAAGAGGCATTAGGATCACCCTTGTGTTAAACCCGTATTATAATTACTTGACCATTTAAGTCATATTACTTGGCTAGTTAAGTCAACTAATTTTTCCCACACCCTTAGCGTTGTACTCATTTTTAGTACACGATACCCCTAGTACACCCCTCCGAGCCTATCTTTTCGTTTCTAACTTTAAGCATCTTACTTAAAGGAAGAATTTGTTACACCCCACTTAAATGTACAACCAAATCGCCTTAGCCTTCCGTGTATGCGCTCATTTTTAGTGCATTATTGTTATTTGTTAAACCCTAAGTTAACTTTCTAATTGATTACATGGTTGCTAAGTCGAGTCATATCCTTGTACATATTGTTTTGGGACGATTGGGACTCATGGGTAAGTACTTATTTTATGGAGTAATGGGGAAGAACATCATTTTATTACCCCCATATGTACGTTAATCTTAAAAGTACTCCAAGTGTTTTAATTTTCTTAATTCGAGTCATTAGAATAGTTGAATGTAAAGTATGTAAAGATTCAAGTGTAAGGGGAACGTTCATACCCCTATGATGTATGGTAGGGTAAGAGTGTATGCAAAAAAAAAAAAAAAAAAAAAAAAAAAAAAAAAAAAAATCGAAAAAATCAAGAAAAAGAAAAAAAAAAATAGAAAAAGAAAAAGAGAAAAAAACATACGGACTACCATCCCGTTTCTTTCTATGTTCATTTTATGTTTTTGTTATTTTTCAATTGTTAGCTTAAGTCGAGTCTAGTCTTGGCTTAGCAACGCCATCTTGTACATGTAATTAACCAAGATTGTTAACTCGCCACCAGTAAAACTTCCTTTATCCAACAAAACCGTGTAATTCATATTCCTATACCTAACGTTACAACCCTTTAAAAGACCTCATTGATAGTTTATCATAGGTGCTTACGCCATGTGGTGGAGGTTTGATCCTTTCCCAAGCCTATGGTAATTTATTTTGCTATGACAGGTAGTGAGAGATATCTTCCATTTCCATAATGTTATATTACTTTATTAAACCCGAGAGATGTGAGTATCTAAACACTATTTGTGAGGTACTTGTTTATGACCTCCGTGCTTGTCTATTGGTCTTTAGTGGAACGATTATTTGTTGTAATTACTTTTATATTAGTGTTAAATGACCCTTAACTTGTCTTTTGAGTAGAATAAAAGCTCATTTGCTTGAGGACAAGCAAATATTAAGTGTAAGGGTATATGATGAGGCGAAAAATGATCCGTTTTTAGGGGGTCATTTAAGCCCGAATCCGACTTTATTTGATCAAATATTGCCCTAAATCGTTCCTTTTGTGATTTTAGGTACTTGGAGAGTGAATTCTGAAAAAGAAGCCATTTTGGACGTTTTTGGAGCATAAAAGTGAAGAAAACGGCAAAGTCTCAAATTTCTATGCTGGAACAGTGCATGAAGGCGTCACAGATTGCTCTTGACGGCGTCAAGACCCAAAGAATAAAATACCGTGGTAGCTGACGGCGTCACATAGGCCGTCATAAGTAGATCAAGGCCGTCCGAGGAAGTATTTTGCGGCGAGATGACGGCGTCACACCATTGCTCTTGACGCCGTCACCTCGGTTTTCCTATATATAGTTTTCTAGTTTTTTTCATTAAAGGAGAGAAGTTTTGGTGAAACCCTAAGACGAATTTGGTGCATCTTTTACAGGTTTTTCAAGGGTTCCAAACCCTTGATACCTTGCATTGTAATTGAGATAAGTGTTCTTCTAATTCAATCAATATGTCTATGTGTTGGTTGTCTATATCTTGTTCTTGTCTCAATTCCATTATGCTAGGCTAGATCTCTTTTGTGTTTGCTTAGATCTAATGAAACCTAGATGTTGATTATGTGTTGATTACTTGTTTATTCTTGTCTTGGATGAATGATTTTATATGTTAGGCTTAAGAAAACTGGCAGATCTCCAAATGGTAACATGCTTGAACGTCTTAAGAAACATGAACCGAGGCGTACTAGGTCTTTATTGGTTGTATTTAATGCATGAGCCACTGTTTACAATCCCTATAGTTGTGTTGGGTCATGGTGTAGGAGGAGATAAGAGCTCATAGAATTGGGGAGTTATGTATGTCACCCCATGAATGGTATTAAGGAATACAATCCGTCATCCATACAATTATAACAAGTAATTAACGTGTAAAAGATATCTAGGGAGTAGTGAAGTCTAAGTAAACACAATTTCTCCAATTACTGCTCACAACCTTAGTATAATTTAGTTTAATTTCATTTTCAGTATTTTAGTTTGATTATATCTTAGTTTTGGGTTAGTTGAATAGCAACTAATTCCGCCCACTCTTCCAAAACCCGAGATTTTACTTGCTTTCATAAAAATATAAAAATACAAAAATAATCATCCCTCACCTTTAGAACTAGTAATTAGGTTTTCTAATCCTAGCGACACTATTCCTAAGCTGAACGATCAATCCCCCGGTACTTGTCACTATACTATACTACAACGATCAGGTACACTGCCTGGTGGGGGTTGTAAGCTTCTCGAGATCCCTCGAGAGGTAAAGCCTGTTGCGATTCCCACGCATCAGAAATCACCAGCGTACTGATTAAACTGCATTTTCAGGTTCTCAACGTGAAGGTAGAAGCAGTAGAGGAAAGTGGCCTGGCATCCATGAAAAAGTTTTTCTATCATTTTTATGTGACTATGTTCATGATGAGTTAAAAAAAATGTTCATTAGAAGTTTTATCTTAAGAGTGTTGCACAGACTCATAGTAGTGCTTGTGTCTGAAATATGGCTCCTCTACTTCTAATAAGTAATCTTTTCATTTTGGTTTTGTTTATATTCGCCTTGTGATAGCAATATTTGGGTTCTTGTTGACGAAAGTATTCTTAATTCTTGTCCTCGGTTGGAACTCTTAAATGCGTGTTCACTACTTGTACACGTATCTCTTTGTGATTTTAAACCGCTAAGGGCGTTTGGTTCATGGATTTGTAAAAGTATAGAATCGACTAGTTAATGACCATTGCCTATTTAAAGTATTCACCTTCAAAAGAAATAAAACTACACAATTTCTTTGGAAATTATGTGAAGATGTAGAACCATTGCCTACTTGAGTTATTCATTTGTGCTTGTCCGAATTATAGTTTTATTTGGATGTTTCTTTAGCTTTTAGGGCTTATAGAGGAATGGAAGAAAAAGTGAAATTATGAACTATTTGTCGGAAGAAAGTGAGTTAACTATTCCATTTTGTTTATCGTCGAAGCTTCCTCGAGTGTTCACTAGCTCAAAGTTGTTTTTTGTGTGTGTTTATTTCTGGGTAAAAGTTGTTCAAGTGATTTCGATTTCATGTGAAGCAAGTAAGGACATGGGGTGGTGGTGGCGGAAATGGTGGCCAGCATGGGTGAGTCATAAAGTTATGGCCGAGGGGACAAACTTTTATAATTTTTAGAAACTACACTGCAAATCTGTTCGTTATGGGGTAAATTACAAAAATAGCCAGGTACTTGAAAAAATACACTACAATTATTTTCGGTAGGGGGCATGTGCCCACCCGCCGCCCCTGTCTCCGGTGGCTGGCTGGTGATGTGGAGGGTGGTGGTGGAATCCAAATGTGTTCCTGTTTGTGTGTGGCATATGAAAAAGATGAATTTAATAGAACATGAAATTAGAAGAGCTAACTAAGCTTTTGCTGCTTCTTTTTTAAATGACAAATTTTAATAAGGTACACCAAAGTGAAATTATAAACTATTTGTCTGAATAAAGTGAGTTAACTATTCCAAAAAACTATTCCACTTTGTTGATCGTCGAAGCTTCCTCGAGTGTTCACTAGCTCAAAGTTTTTTTTGTGTGTGTGTGTTTATTTGTGGGTAAAAGTTGTTCTAGTGATTTTGTTCCAGTGATTTCGATTTCATGTTCACTAGCTCAAAGTTGTTTTGTGTGTGTGTGTGTGTGTTTATTTGTGGGTAAAAGTTGTTCTAGTATTTTGTTCCAGTGATTTCGATTTCATGTGAAGCAAGTAAGGACATGGAGGAGGTGGTGGCGGAAATGGTGGCCAGCACGGGGGAACCAGAAAGTTATGGCCGAGGGGACAAACTTTTATAATTTTTAGAAACTACACTACAAATCAGTTTGTTATGGGGTTTTAAATAAGCCATTTGTGGCTTACATATTTCGGGGATTTTTAAGGATTACGTCTGTGTTATTTTACTCATGAGATGGAGGGCTTGATGTGTGTGGATGTGACTGGGTCTTCACCTTTGACACAAACTTGGATGGGCTGATTTCGTGCCCGGTCGTGTGGTGATTGATGCGACACAACATAAACGTGTCAATTATGAGGCAAAGTGACATGGTTTTCTCTCATTTTCATTCTCTTTTTTGAGGAATTAAAGAAGGATGTTGTTACCTTGTTGAAACGGATCCGAAAGTCCTTCATGACTCAAGATATTGAAGCACGTGCTAATGTTCACATATTTAATAAGATTAGTTTTCGTATACCTAAATGAGCATGGACTCAAATAATATCTCCACTCCTCATTTTTTTTTTTTTTTTAATCTCTTGAGTTTATAATAAAATGATGTTTATATAATAAATAATAATAGTAATAAAAATAATGGTAAATAAAACTAAAATTATATATAAAGGCAAAAGTTTGATTTCGGATATTGGGTTAAACCTTAGTCGGTTAAAATTTGAAAAATTAAACCATAACTAAACCTCAATTATCAGGCAACCCAACATATCCGATAAGCTAAGTTGAATTAAAACTTTAATTGTTCATTTCTATTTTTTTATTTTTTATTTTCAATAAGTTGAATTAAAACTTTAATTGTTCATTTTTTTTATTATTTATTTATTTTTAATAAAAGTGAAATTAAAAGGCATTGTTTCCACGAAAGTCAATAAAGGGCGCCAGTTTATACTTTTTTTCCCGCCATTTTCTTTATTCCCGCTAAAATTCTCTTCTCAGTTAGGTTGTCACTTTCATTATCCACAATATGTAAAAACAAAACAAAGGGGTCATCCATCAAACATTCTATTGAAAATGGAAGTAAGTAATTTATGTGTTTTAGCATAATAATAATCTGGTTTTGCATTGTACTTCTATGTGTAGGATATTTTTTATTTTTGGAAAAATGTCTTAATTGAAACCAATGATCTTGTGTTTAGTAGATTTTGCTATCTATTGCACTGAACATACGCTTAGCCACCAAGATTCACGAGAAAGCTCATTTAATGGTCTAAAGGTCATTCTAAGTATCTCAAATAAGCACTTAATTTGATTAAATAAGCTTCACTGGTCAGCGAAAATATCAGTTTGGCCCTGTTTTGTTTAAGATTATATCTGGGCTTGTTAGCTTATTTGATTTCGGCTTATATTTTATAATCCCCAATTTTCTAGCTTATTTTGAGAGGGGTGTTTGTTTTGGCTTATACAACGGGCTTTTTTTTTTTTTTTTTTTTTGCCTATTTCGAAACTTTTTGGCTTATATATGTTTATCATGGCATGATAAGCTTTTATAAGCCAGAAAGTTTCAAAATAAGCCATAAAAGTCAGCATATGAAACATAAGCCGGTAAGTCTTAAAAGAAGCCGGAGTATAAGCATACTATATCATAACAAGCTTATATAGGCCCATAAGTCTTTAAATAAGCCGGAAAATGGGGCTTATGAAATATAAGCTGAAATCAAATAAGCTCATAAGCCCACATATACACTTAAGGTACCCACCCGCTTATTGAAAATCACTACATTTGCCCCTAATTAAAAAGAACATGTATGCAGAAGTAGTTGAATTTCTATTGTGCTTAAAAATAAGTAGAAACAAATAAGCAATCCCAAACACTCGCTATTAGAGCATAATATTGAAAGGGTATAAGATTACTAGATTTGTCTGATTATCAATGATAAAAGTTAATACTGGAAAATTAACTCTGTTTGGTGGTTTAAGCGTTTGGTTCACTATTTTCGACAACCATAGTATTCTTCTAGCATTTTTGAATGAATGTCGTTCGTTTGTTATTACAACCGTAGATAAGCTTTGTATCTTTACTTTAAACTTTGTATCTTTTTTTGTTCTAATAGCAGCCTTTTTATCTGGAACAATAGTGAAAAATAGTAAGCGACACTGAAAGGGAATTCAAAGGTAAAGACAACAGTGAAGACAGTGGCGATGACAAGAGATGCTGCGTTAGATATCGGTGGAGGTAGAGAATCCAAAAGGCTCATCACAGATACCTCGTCCGCAAATGCAGTCGGGTCCAATGATGATCTTTTAATCGAAATATTACTACTATTACCTGCTATCTCACTCATTCTCTGTAAATCCGTATCCAAACAGTGGAGATCTCTCATTAAATGTCGAGATTTCACTCTACGGCTTAGCCAAAAGCCTAACATCGATCCTTCTTTCGGTCTCTTTGTACAGGGACCTAATCGCAAACCCAAACGCAAAAGCAAAAGAAATATGTTTGAATATGATTTCATCTCGTTTGATATCAGAATTCCTTCCAAAATATCAACAGTCTTTACTTTTAACTCCAATACAGATGCCAAGATTTTGCAGTCGTGCAATGGTTTGCTTCTGTGTTATATCGAGCATTCTAAGTCTTATTATGTACACAATCCGTTCACTAAAACGTTTAAGATGCTTCCACGACCCAAAATTTATGTGCAACCATTTATTATTGTTGGTGGTATTAGATTGATTTTTGATCCTACAAAATCACCCCACTACAAAGTTGTACATGCTGGAATTAAGACTGATAGCACTTTTGAAGATTTTGATGATTATGATTTTTATGATGGTTGTTATGATGATGAGGATGATGATGATGATCTTTTTAGTGGCGGTTCTTACATGAAAATAGAGACTTACTCATCAGAAACAGGCAAGTGGAGGGTTTGTGTTAATCGATTTCACTTCAAAAGGTTTCATGGTTTTGAAGAAGGGATATGTTCGAATGGTGCCCTTCATTGGCTAAATTTTGTGAATGGGCGGTATAAGCATCGCAAGTTGGATATCCTTGTAAACCGTCCGGTTTTAACAACCATACAACTCCCTGTAATGTTGGATGGTGAGTGGTTTTGTGATGAGAAGTTCTTTGAATCTCGTGGTTGTTTACTTCTTGTTTGCAAGGATTGTCCTGATTCCCCTAAGTTGAATATTTTTGAGATGAGGAATGGGTATTCTGAATGGTCATTGAAGTACCTTGTTAATCTTGATGACATTATGATTCCATTTCCTCAAAACTGGATGATTCATTCGAGTGTTTGGTGTATCGTTTTGGGAGAAAGAGAAGAAGATTCTTTTATGGTCTTTGAATCAAATGATAAGGTGTTACAATACAAGATTGTGCTAAAGACCGTTTACACTCTCTTTGAATTGGAATCAACTAGCCCTCATGAAAGCTTTCCGCTCACTGCATCGTTTGCTCATGTGTGATTCTAAATTCAGGTATGATGTTATAATGCTACTGCAAAAGATTATATGCTCAAATTTCTTTTTATGATATTGTTGGTACCTTCTAATTGCTTAGCTATAGTATTGATGCTTCAAGTCCTCTGTCACGACTCACAGTTGACAACCCGTTGAATATGTTGTTGGTACGCTCTAATTGCTTAGCTAAGGTATCTAGCTTTTATGAACAAGGATAGCATACTTATAATAGTGGTCATAAGTTGGTAGTAGCACATAATTAAAATGTACCAGGAGCATGGAATCATGATTTAAAATCGACGTGGGATCATAACCTTGCTTTATATCCAAGCAGTTCCCTTTTTCCCTTTAGAACCCTAAAAGGGTGTTTGGCTTGTGATTTTTTTCTTGGATCTGGAATTGAAACGCAGTCCCATATGTAATTCTATAACGTGTTTGGTTAGGACTTTTCAAATATTTGCCTCTATGCAAAGGACTTTTCAAATTTCTATAACATGTATGAGAATATAATTTGTAGAAGTGTAAAAATGGACAAAAATACCCTGCACGTTTGAAGAAAGCTTTTTTATCATTTGCTGGTTCACGTGTATATCATCGCTCCAAACCTGTGTGCTCATTGTATGGCTCAAGGATTAGAATCTGTTTAGATTAACACGCTTCTGGTGCAAGTTTCATTTCTTTGTAACACCTTCTGTCTAAAATCAAGTTGGTCTAATAGCACCTCCAAGGCTCCAAACATGTAACTTGTTATGAACTCAGTTTTGTACTAAGCTTACTGATTAACCCTTGTTTCAGGTTCTAAACATGAAGCTGCACGCAGAAGAGAAAAGTGACTTGGCACCTATGGAATATTTTGTCTATCATTTGTATGTGACTATTGTACACTGACTCGTAGTAGTGAATTAGTGATTGTATCTCACATATGACTCCTCTACATTTAACTAGTTACTTTTTCGTTTTGGTTTCTTTAAATTCTGACTTGTGATAGCGATATCAGGGTTCTTTTTGACAATTCTTGTGATTTGGAACTGCTATGTGTTTGTTCACTACTAATTTATCACCATTGCCTTTTTAAGTAGTTAACTTCAAAAGAAAAGCATTACACAATCTCTTTGGAAACTATGTGAAATTGTATAACCATTTCCTGCTTGAGTTATTCATTTGTGTTCGTCCCTGGTTTCTGGGGTTTTTTTCCGGGTGTTTCTTTGGTTTTTAGGGGCTAGCACTGCAAAAAGCTCTGGTCTTAAAGCCCCTACTACAGCTGTACCGAGAATGTGTTGCAGACTATTGGCCAATAACATCAGTCATCAGATAATGACTTGTTGATGATCTGGGCCAACTCTTTCCTGAATTAACACATAATTAACAGGTCATGACTGTAGTTTTTGTGTATTAGAATCTTGACTACGTTTCATGAAACAAAATAAGTTACGAAAACAAAATGCCAATGCGTTCAAATAAGCCTGGGAGAACAGGAAGTTTGCCGATAGCCTACTCACATGAACGATAGAGAGTCAGAATACTCGTAAACATAGTCTAATGTACAAAGAGATATGTCTTGTGTAGAGGGGCGTGTATCTGTTTAACAATACTTATTCTGTAAAATTAATGCATGAATAGTTCATTCAACATGTCACGTTGACGACACCTTGTGAGTTTGACACCACGTCACCTACAGTTTTCTCTATAAATTTAGAAAAGATAAAGATGAGTAACAGTATACGATGACTACATTAAGTGAAGCCCACAAAGTGACAACTGATGCAAATCCCAATCCAAATATAGCAACGCAATCTTCAGGTTTAAACCACTGTAAAATGGAACACATATACATGATTTTATTACAAGTATAGGTGGGAATTTTGATCCTGTTAGTCTGTTACTTATAAATGGCTCGATATGAGTTAGATGGTTCAAACGGGTTAAACGTTGCCAATAACGTAATCTTAATTCATATAATCTACTAATTCTATTATTTTAGAAAACCAGAATTTTTCAGAAATACTTTTTTAGTTTTTGTAATCTTAGATAACACACTGATTGTTCATAAGAAAATAGAACTTTGCATACATGTAACGATAATGGTCAACCCAATCCCGTTAGACCCGTAAAAAAAGTACATGTCACCAACCCGCTTGACCCGCCCATTTTGCCACCTCTACACACAAGACTCACACTCGTGGATGACTTACAAGTTACAACACTTTGGACAGACTCGATAATGTTCAAAGAAGTAGAAGACTCCGAGTTGTCACTTGCCTTTGCAATAACTGCAACACCACCTTGTTGTCCTGCATTCAAGTGATGGTAAAAATTGGATTACTTCCTACATTTGGCTATTAAAGGGGCAAAAAAATAAAAATAAAAATAGTAAAAGACTTGTAATGAAGACATCTTGGAGATAAAAAAAACTAACAAGGCTGTTACAACGCAAATGTGCGTGAAGCTGTTAACCGGGTTGGAGGGATCTTTGGGCTATGAGTTTGTTAGGGAGTGATTGGTATTGTAAGTTTGTAAAGAGAGTAATGTTATGTTTCGTGTGGTTTAAGGTTCGACATTGATTTGTAAGACATGAAAATAAGGATTTGTGTTGTTTAACAATGATTTATGCTGTTAACCTTAAAAGTTAGATACCAAACAACTTTTTTTTTCTTTTTTTTTTTTTCAAATGAAACATTCCTAGACCTATATACCAAACGCACCATAATATTTCTCATAAAAAGCAAGGTTGAAGATTTGATCCCTATCGCTTACTATTCATGTAGTATTAAGGGCCCGTTTGGTTTGTAGGTGGGTTTAGAATTTTGATTTGGATTTGGATTTGAATATGGTTTTAATTACAAGATATAAATTGAATATATTACTTTTAAGTTTTGTAAAATTTAAATTTTGTGGCTGGGAGACTTACACGAGTATAAAAAAAGAAAAGTATTGATAAATAGAACTATTAACTAGACCTATACGAGTATTTAGTATTCACCAATAAATTTTTAACTTCTACCAATCATATTTGTAAGTTTATTTTTAGGTTCATCAATTAAGGGGATGTTTGATTGCTGCTGGATGAAATAGTTCAGCACTTATTATCTAAAATTGATTCGGTCAGCTGTTTGATAGATTTAAAAATGATTACTGAATGAGAAATCATGCGCTAAGCGATTTTGCTACATGTGGCATACAAAATGATCCAGTGGACCATGCACTTACCCAAATACCCCTCATTTTATTAGGTGTCCCTACTTTTAATCATTAAATTTGAAGAAATGATTGCCTTTCTACTTTCAAGTTTCAATTTAGTTTGAAGAAATGCTAACGGCAATGGTATCGATGCATAACAATCGTATCATCATCATCATCATCATCATACTTTTATATAATTAAATATAACTTAAAATTGGGCTAAGTTTTTGTTTATAATTTTATATATTATGTAAGTACGATATTATGATAAGAGTATTTAGCTTATATTATTTTGCTACATTTATATTCTCTTTTATACTCTAAATTCAGTGAAAGAACATTATATATCGACAACGTATTTTATTTGTTACTAAATCACACTCGAGGTTTAAGTGGTAATTTTATTTTATTCAGAGGTGGTGTTCAGAACATTTATCAAACAATTTTCTAATTCAGAATCATGTTGACTCAGTACTTTTGAATTGTTCAGCGCCCTTTATTTGATCAGTGCTAAATAGTACAGTTTTATCAAACAATCCCTAAGCATACAAACCATTTTTCAAAAAAGAAAAGTGTCGGGTCTTAAACTCTTGATGGCTTTTGTGGAAACCCACTGATATAGGTTTCAAACATTGTTGCGAGCTCAACAACTCAAACCAAACAACTATTATTTCTTTGAAACCATTTCCCAAAGTAAAAAATACCTGACAAACGGGCCCTAAGAACAAAAGAAAATAAGTTTGTTTCTTTTATCTCAGAATTAATCTAATATTATCCTCTATGTTTCTAATTTCTACCATTTAATATTTTAATTGAAAGAATATTCAAATAATCAAACCCAAATTTTTTTTACCAACAATCAAATACTCATTTTTATATTTCTAGTTATCAAACCTATGTTCATTGCGATTCCATCAAAAGAACCAAAATCCTTATAATAAGGCTTATTCGAGTCAATCCAAACTCAACTAATGTGTAATAGAAAACCCAAATTCCAAAAACCGAAATAACCTTCGGGTCAGGTTAACCCCAATCCATTAACCCATCAATTTATATCTCTCAAGTCTCAAGTACTAAGCCCTTCTTTGTACTCATATTGAGATTGACCCGAATTGACTCGAACATGACTAACCTAAGTTCTTTTTATAAGATTTGATTCGGGTATATTATTTTTAGACTTGACTCGACTTTGACCCAACCCAAATTGACCCGAACCCGACCTAATTAACACCCTACCTATATATTTGTAAATCAAATAACCAAATTCCCCTGATAATATATGTTCGGGTCGGGTTAACCCGCTTTTTATCAACCCCTTTACATAACAAAAAGAAGCCCTTCTTCTTCTTAGAACCTTGAAATCAAAAACATATGAGGGTGTGATAGAAATGTGTTTCTGAAAGATGAAAGAGCAAGTGATTATCAGTTCAGAGGCTAATTTTTTAGTACAGGTAAGATGATAATATAATAATAGGGTCTTTGTTTTTTTTTAATTAATTCTATAGTTTTTTTAATTAATTCTAGCCAAAAAATTAAGCTGTTTGCATAGATGAGCTTATTATGAGAGAGGGTTTTAAATAACCCATTTTTGTGGCTTATATATTTTGGTAGTCTTTGCTTAAGCTTTTTTTTTTTTTTTTTTTTTTTTTTTTTTTTTTTTTTTTTTTTTTTTTTTTTTTAACAACCACCAAATGGCAAGGCACTTTAGAGGTTTAGGGTTCACTAGGTATACATTTGGGGCGGCTAGGTCGGAACGGTCACGAGGATAACTGGGTTAGGTTGCATACATCTGAGTCAAAGACTCGCCTTCCCCGAGTAACCTCATCAGTTATTATTTGAGCTTAGGGGGTGTTTGCTTAGGTTTATAAGGTTGGGTTTATGAGCTTTTACAAAAGAGAGGTGGGGGGGGGGGGGGGGGGGTATGTTTGATCTTATTTATGGGCTTACGAGCTTATTTGATTTCGGTTTCTATTTCATAAGCCCCATTTTACTAGTGAATTTTGATACTTTGGCTTATACATGTTTATTGTGATATAATAAGCTTATATAAATCCATAAGTTTCAGAATTCGCCACAAAAATGAGTTTATTAAACATAAGTCGTAATCAAACAAGCTCATAAGCCCAACAATAAGGGGTGTTATAGCAAAAGACGCTTATACCCTCGTATGACAATTACAATTTTGGATGTTTATTTACTTTTTGGTCATTTTGCCTCGTTAAGTGTAATAAGCTAACTCAAACACCAAGTATGATCTTGTTATTCATAAGCAATGAGCTACTTATGAAATATAAGCCTAGGAAAACCATAGTTGTCAAAAGCGTGCGCCTCACGCGCCTAGGCGACAGGCGACGCGGATGCGGGCCCCCAACGCTCAGAACACTAGGCTAAGGCTCACAGACATTTAAAGCGACAATTTGGGCCTAGGATTGTGATTAAATGGGTGGGTTTTGGTCGGAATAATGTTATAAACATGATACAAGGATCCAATCATACCCAGAAACACGTTTGGTTTGATTTTGGAAATTAGGGTTCATGGTACGATTTGGGATTTTTTGATTTAGGGGTTGTTTGATAAAAAAAATATGATTTAGTGCTGAATGAATCAAAGCTGCTGAATGATTTCAAGTTGCTGAGTGATCCTGATTCTGAGTTAAAATGATTGTTTGATATTTCTTCTGAATGAGCAATCTGAGTTGCCTGAAATTACCAGTTTAACCCTTGTCTGATTTTGTATTGAACAAAATATACCGTTTGATAAAAAAGTTTTTAACTCGAATAAAAATATAATATAAAGAAAATAATGTTGGAATAAACAAAAAAAATGTAAATAGTCTTATCGAAAGATATAAATTACGAACTAATCTAGCTTGAAGCATTTAAAAATAACTCATTAGCAATCTGATTACCGAGATTAGCCATATATTTATTGCTTTGAGGACCTCATTGTGTGTCGTCCATACCATGTCCCCCACTTCTTTCCCCTTGTTCTTTAGTAGTAAACATTTTATTATAATTTAGTATTAGTGAAGATAAGTTCCACTATTCAACTATAGCCCTTTAGTAGTAAACATATTATAATTTAGTATCAGTGAAGATAAGTTCCACTATCCAACTATAGCCAGCACATTGATACTCGAACTCAATATAAAGTGACACCTGGATACTCGAATTTAATATAGATAATAGTAGAGCATTTTCATACTCGAACTGAACTATAACATGCTTTTCCACACCTTTTTAGAGAAACAAGTTTAAACTTCTCCACAATTGCTACTCCAATACAGTTTGCAAACTAAACAAAATAATGACACCGCCATTTTCAGAGTAGTTTACTCGCATAAGCGGTCACTTAGCGCCCATGTCAATGCCTACGAAAAATGCGGAAAAGCCAGTACAAGAAGATGGGATTGAGGCAACGCAACTTAAGTTTACATCTAGTATGACGAGTGTGACGTAGCCGTAGTCAATACAAGCGATTTCTTATGAATGGTCCTCCACCTCAACGTGACGAAATAAAGATATCAATTGCTCAAGCTATAGTTTAAGCTTCAAAATTACAATAACCAGTGATTCTTTAATTCTAATTACTTTAGGACTTTGAAGTAATTCTAAATGATGTTAGTTGGAGGCGACTGGTGTCGGGTTTAGGAGATTTCGTATGAAAAAAAGGGGTATTTAAGATAAATGAGAAGATGTTGAATCATAGGGCATGGGTGTGGGAGGCAGCCCGTTCAGAAGTGCTTTGGCCCACTCAGCACACTATTTTTTTCTATCAAACAAACCCACCTCTGACCGATTAAGTTTTAGGCACTGAACTATGTTATTAAGTGGCTATCAAACACACCCTAAGGGGTTGTTTGATAAAAAAAATATGATTTAGTGCTGAATGAATCAAAGCTGCTGAATGATTTCAAGTTGCTGAGTGATCCTGATTCTGAGTTAAAATGATTGTTTGATATTTCTTCTGAATGAGCAATCTGAGTTGCCTGAAATTACCAGTTTAACCCTTGTCTGATTTTGTATTGAACAAAATATACCGTTTGATAAAAAAGTTTTTAACTCGAATAAAAATATAATATAAAGAAAATAATGTTGGAATAAACAAAAAAAATGTAAATAGTCTTATCGAAAGATATAAATTACGAACTAATCTAGCTTGAAGCATTTAAAAATAACTCATTAGCAATCTGATTACCGAGATTAGCCATATATTTATTGCTTTGAGGACCTCATTGTGTGTCGTCCATACCATGTCCCCCACTTCTTTCCCCTTGTTCTTTAGTAGTAAACATTTTATTATAATTTAGTATTAGTGAAGATAAGTTCCACTATTCAACTATAGCCCTTTAGTAGTAAACATATTATAATTTAGTATCAGTGAAGATAAGTTCCACTATCCAACTATAGCCAGCACATTGATACTCGAACTCAATATAAAGTGACACCTGGATACTCGAATTTAATATAGATAATAGTAGAGCATTTTCATACTCGAACTGAACTATAACATGCTTTTCCACACCTTTTTAGAGAAACAAGTTTAAACTTCTCCACAATTGCTACTCCAATACAGTTTGCAAACTAAACAAAATAATGACACCGCCATTTTCAGAGTAGTTTACTCGCATAAGCGGTCACTTAGCGCCCATGTCAATGCCTACGAAAAATGCGGAAAAGCCAGTACAAGAAGATGGGATTGAGGCAACGCAACTTAAGTTTACATCTAGTATGACGAGTGTGACGTAGCCGTAGTCAATACAAGCGATTTCTTATGAATGGTCCTCCACCTCAACGTGACGAAATAAAGATATCAATTGCTCAAGCTATAGTTTAAGCTTCCAAATTACAATAACCAGTGATTCTTTAATTCTAATTACTTTAGGACTTTGAAGTAATTCTAAATGATGTTAGTTGGAGGCGACTGGTGTCGGGTTTAGGAGATTTCGTATGAAAAAAAGGGGTATTTAAGATAAATGAGAAGATGCTGAATCACAGGGCATGGGTGTGGGAGGCAGCCCGTTCAGAAGTGCTTTGGCCCACTCAGCACACTATTTTTTTCTATCAAACAAACCCACCTCTGACCGATTAAGTTTTAGGCACTGAACTATGTTATTAAGTGGCTATCAAACACACCCTAAGGGGTTGTTTGATAAAAAAAATATGATTTAGTGCTGAATGAATCAAAGCTGCTGAATGATTTCAAGTTGCTGAGTGATCCTGATTCTGAGTTAAAATGATTGTTTGATATTTCTTCTGAATGAGCAATCTGAGTTGCCTGAAATTACCAGTTTAACCCTTGTCTGATTTTGTATTGAACAAAATATACCGTTTGATAAAAAAGTTTTTAACTCGAATAAAAATATAATATAAAGAAAATAATGTTGGAATAAACAAAAAAAATGTAAATAGTCTTATCGAAAGATATAAATTACGAACTAATCTAGCTTGAAGCATTTAAAAATAACTCATTAGCAATCTGATTACCGAGATTAGCCATATATTTATTGCTTTGAGGACCTCATTGTGTGTCGTCCATACCATGTCCCCCACTTCTTTCCCCTTGTTCTTTAGTAGTAAACATTTTATTATAATTTAGTATCAGTGAAGATAAGTTCCACTATTCAACTATAGCCCTTTAGTAGTAAACATATTATAATTTAGTATCAGTGAAGATAAGTTCCACTATCCAACTATAGCCAGCACATTGATACTCGAACTCAATATAAAGTGACACCTGGATACTCGAATTTAATATAGATAATAGTAGAGCATTTTCATACTCGAACTGAACTATAACATGCTTTTCCACACCTTTTTAGAGAAACAAGTTTAAACTTCTCCACAATTGCTACTCCAATACAGTTTGCAAACTAAACAAAATAATGACACCGCCATTTTCAGAGTAGTTTACTCGCATAAGCGGTCACTTAGCGCCCATGTCAATGCCTACGAAAAATGCGGAAAAGCCAGTACAAGAAGATGGGATTGAGGCAACGCAACTTAAGTTTACATCTAGTATGACGAGTGTGACGTAGCCGTAGTCAATACAAGCGATTTCTTATGAATGGTCCTCCACCTCAACGTGACGAAATAAAGATATCAATTGCTCAAGCTATAGTTTAAGCTTCCAAATTACAATAACCAGTGATTCTTTAATTCTAATTACTTTAGGACTTTGAAGTAATTCTAAATGATGTTAGTTGGAGGCGACTGGTGTCGGGTTTAGGAGATTTCGTATGAAAAAAAGGGGTATTTAAGATAAATGAGAAGATGCTGAATCACAGGGCATGGGTGTGGGAGGCAGCCCGTTCAGAAGTGCTTTGGCCCACTCAGCACACTATTTTTTTCTATCAAACAAACCCACCTCTGACCGATTAAGTTTTAGGCACTGAACTATGTTATTAAGTGGCTATCAAACACACCCTAAGGGGTTGTTTGATAAAAAAAATATGATTTAGTGCTGAATGAATCAAAGCTGCTGAATGATTTCAAGTTGCTGAGTGATCCTGATTCTGAGTTAAAATGATTGTTTGATATTTCTTCTGAATGAGCAATCTGAGTTGCCTGAAATTACCAGTTTAACCCTTGTCTGATTTTGTATTGAACAAAATATACCGTTTGATAAAAAAGTTTTTAACTCGAATAAAAATATAATATAAAGAAAATAATGTTGGAATAAACAAAAAAAATGTAAATAGTCTTATCGAAAGATATAAATTACGAACTAATCTAGCTTGAAGCATTTAAAAATAACTCATTAGCAATCTGATTACCGAGATTAGCCATATATTTATTGCTTTGAGGACCTCATTGTGTGTCGTCCATACCATGTCCCCCACTTCTTTCCCCTTGTTCTTTAGTAGTAAACATTTTATTATAATTTAGTATTAGTGAAGATAAGTTCCACTATTCAACTATAGCCCTTTAGTAGTAAACATATTATAATTTAGTATCAGTGAAGATAAGTTCCACTATCCAACTATAGCCAGCACATTGATACTCGAACTCAATATAAAGTGACACCTGGATACTCGAATTTAATATAGATAATAGTAGAGCATTTTCATACTCGAACTGAACTATAACATGCTTTTCCACACCTTTTTAGAGAAACAAGTTTAAACTTCTCCACAATTGCTACTCCAATACAGTTTGCAAACTAAACAAAATAATGACACCGCCATTTTCAGAGTAGTTTACTCGCATAAGCGGTCACTTAGCGCCCATGTCAATGCCTACGAAAAATGCGGAAAAGCCAGTACAAGAAGATGGGATTGAGGCAACGCAACTTAAGTTTACATCTAGTATGACGAGTGTGACGTAGCCGTAGTCAATACAAGCGATTTCTTATGAATGGTCCTCCACCTCAACGTGACGAAATAAAGATATCAATTGCTCAAGCTATAGTTTAAGCTTCAAAATTACAATAACCAGTGTCGGGTTTAGGAGATTTCGTATGAAAAAAAAGGGGTATTTAAGATAAATGAGAAGATGCTGAATCACAGGGCATGGGTGTGGGAGGCAGCCCGTTCAGAAGTGCTTTGGCCCACTCAGCACACTATTTTTTTCTATCAAACAAACCCACCTCTGACCGATTAAGTTTTAGGCACTGAACTATGTTATTAAGTGGCTATCAAACACACCCTTAGAGTACTTTAATCCAATTAAGTTAGTGGGATAGTGTTAGAATGCAGTGTGAATCTTATTGCAACCCTAGAATCTAACCAGAAACACAAAATGAATCAAAATCAAAGTTTATTGCAACCCTGCTCTTTTTTTTCGGGCCCGCGCTTTTTATGCGCCTCTCGCCTAGGCGAGATATTGGGTCTTTGCGCCTTGTAATCGCATTCGCTTTTGACAACTATGGGGATAACACCCCTTATATTATATATTTTAGGCCATATCCGCGTGTTGCTACTCCTTGGGGCCATTGTTGCCCTAGCCATATCGCACAATTGTCAAGGTCTAGTTATTTATGAGGCTCCATGGGTATTGCGGGGTGGTTTGTGGTGTCCGGGGATTACCTTTCAGGTCACCGAAGTGGCTCGGATAATAATTACCTCGCACAAAAAAAAAAAAAAAAAAAAAAAAAAGCTCATCAGTCAAAAGGTAAGCGGGAAAAATTGAGTTTGAGAGGCAAAATGAAACGTGTTTATAACGGAAGAGCAAGGGAGTATTGTTTCATTATTAGATGATTCACCGGTAAGATGATATTAGAGGGTGTTTTTTAGCTTACGAGCTTAGGTCGTCTCGGGAGTATGTTTATGTCTATGTTTCATAAGGCCAAATTTTTTTGCCGCTTGTTTTGAAACTTCTGGGCTTATTGTGACATAATAAGCTCATAATTTTCAAAATAAGCCGAAAGAAAATGAGTTTATAAAACATATACCGGAACCACACAACTCATAAGCCAAAAGTAAGCTTAAGCAAAAACCCCTTAAGAGGAGAGTGTTTGTTTTAGCCTTTTTAACGATCTTATTAGCTTACTAGCCAAAAAAGGCTTTTTGGATAAGCCTAACTTATGAGTTTATACTTTATATAATGGGTTTAGGTTGTGTTTGGCGACAAGATTTTTAGAGTGTTTAGCTTTTAGTTTATAGAATCTAATGCTTGTGTGGAAAACTAGAAGGGGGGGGGGGGTTGAATAGTTTTACGTCTTTTTAATTTTATTTTGAAAACTTAGTTTAGTTTTAAAACCTTGTTTGCTTTTAAAACTTTGATTCAATCTTATGTGAACTCAAATCTTGAACAATATGAACAAGTATATCTAAGTATAAACAATAATAATAATGTATGCTAAGTATGTGAAATCAACACATGCATAATATAAACAATTGTAGCTATATACGAGAGATAAGTATGTAATCGTTTATTTTATAATCCTTAGTTATATTTAGTATGAAAACTATACTTGATCGAAATGATCAATTATATGTATGTAACCTTTTTAGTTTGATTGTAAAAACTTTGTTTTGTGAATAAAACTTTCGTTTGATCTTTAAGTAAAATTAATACTAGCACTATATGAGCAACTATATATATGTATGTCTACGTCTACAAAAGTAATAACGATATAAGCAAGATAATAAGTAAGATATGGAAAGATCTAACCGCGAGACAAAGGATTTATAGTGGTTCGGCTACAAGGACACCTTCCTTTCCCTACTCCACTCCTCGAGTCACCTACTCGAGAGTTTTCTTCACTATATCAACAAGCTCCCTTATGGTGGAGAAAACCTTACACACCAATTTACACACCACAATATCTTCACACCTAGATCACAACTACTACACACCAATTCACTACTTAATCACACCACTTCTTTCACACCTATCTTCTACACACCATTAATCTACACACCAATCTTCTACACACCAATACTCCTACACACCAATTCTTCTACACACCAATCTTCTTCCTAACTTATCTTTTTCACAACTATTCTCTAACAAATATTCACAACTAATCACACTATGAAATAATAATCAATGATGATGCTCAAACAACTTAGATGTGGAGATCACAACTAGTTGTAATACTTCTTGTCTTGAGGGATAGAAGTATTCTTCTCTTGCACTTGAATGGATTATGTATGGATCACTTTGAAACAAAGATTTAAGAATGTATGATCAAAGGATTTATAGATTGGAAATGGAGATCTAGAACAGAAAGTTCTGGAGTGCAAAAGGTGGGGAAAAAATCCAGTTTTAAGGTGGTATTTATAGGCAAAAGTTTCTGACAGAGGAGCGTGGCCGGTCCCCTTAAATCATGGCCGGTCCCTTAATTTTAAGGGGACCGCCCTTTATAATTAAGGGGGCCGCCCAGCTGAAACGGCCAGAAACTTTGTCTTTTAGTGGGGAAAGTTTATTTGGTGAAAAACTAACTGATTTTGGTTAAATATTTGAAATCATATATTTAGTATGATTAAAACATTTTTCCTTATTACCAAAAGTGTTTTTCAAAAATATATAATAAGATTATATAATTAAATAAACTTTGTATTAGTTAATTAAATACCCCTTTGATCATACATTGCACTAAACACTTTGTTTATTCATACCTTAAGTGATTTGGATGTAAAGAGAAATATTAATCACCAAATACTTGTTTATGTCATAAGTTTTAGTTCTTTGAGGTTATATTTTGTAATGATCATAACATAGAGATATTGATAAAAACTTAATAATGTTTTTTAGGCATTATTTATGTCAACAATCTCCCCCTTTTTGATTATTACAAAACCTTAAACTCAAAAGATTTAAAACTTGTTATTAGACAAGTATTATAGAGTTTACCATTTCTCTTCTCCCCCTTTTTGTAAAATAAAAAAGGTTATGCCGACTAGCTTCATAAATGAAGTTAGACGGGATGAAAGCTCCCCCTTGATGTGTGCTCCCCCTCGTTCGATGGCACCAAGGAATCGAGATATGGAATGCTCGCAAGAAAAATAGCAGAAGCACAAGCATATATAGAAGAATATGCAATATACAAATAACAAGCATAGCAAACAAATATTAAGGATACATAACAATTAATTCAAAGAGATTATGTTAAAGATTCTAATTTGCCAAAGAGAGCCATCGGACTTGCTTGTAACAAAAGGTTGGTTGATTCGTATTTGAAAGTGAAAATCATAAGCATATAGTATGCTTAGATGGTTGATGATGGAGTGTTTGGAATGAAGATGGTTGAGTTAGGATAAGGTTGTTGGATTAATGGAGGTATATGTTTGGGTCATGAATGTTGGAGAGTTTGGTTGTGGAGAGTTTGTAGCGGAAGAGGTTGATTGAGGTTTTGGATGTTGTTCAAGTGATGGTATTGGATGTGATCTAGTGAGAAGATATTCAATCCAAGTGTTCATTGAATGCAATGGTTTTTAGGAGAAAGATGCAACAAGGACAATTGTTGACATGCTTCTCAAGTTGATTTATGTTGTATGGTGATGAGGGTGATCTAGATGAAGGTGGATCCAAATTGCGTTGAGCAAGATGTAAGGCTAAAAGAGCACTAAGCTCATGGGCTTCTTTTAGCGCCTCAACGAACTTCAAGTGTTCGGAGGAAGGTGATGGTGGTGGAGCATGATAGTTGTCTTGGGTGATGGTTTGAACATGCAACATGGGAATGGCATGTGAAGTTGTAGGATGTGGTGGTGATACTCTTGGTGGTGGAGACATGTTTGAGCTTGGGTAATCATGAAAACATGATATGGGTGGAAAAGATCCTTCATGAGTGGATGGTGTTTTTGTTGAATGAGCAACATGTAAAGTGTTGGTAATGAGGTTGGGATTATTGTTTTGGGATTGTGCATGCTCATCATAAGAAGGAGCATTAGTCGAAGCACGAATGGATGATTTGTTGTTAAATGGATCATTTGTGTGAGAGTGAGGTTTAGGTGTTGGTTGATTATGAACAACATCGCTTGAGTTGTGAAAAGATTATGAGGTTTGAGTGTAATGTAGAAGGATGTGGGTGAGTAAAGGTTTTTGATATGTAATGTTGGTGAGAAGGAAAGTGAGGTGTTAGGTAAGTAATGTTTGAAAACATAGGAGGAATTTGGTGTTGGATGTTTGACAACGTCATTTGATTTGACAAAATTTTAAAGGAAGTTAGGCTTTCTTCTCCAAACAAGTTTCTTGGTGGTTTTGGTTTAATGGGAGATGAAATGATGAGATGAGTGGAGATTGAGAGGAATGAGAGTGTTTATAATGTAGGATTGGTGGGATCAAGGATGGATAAACATTGATGGAAGGTTTAGGATAAAATAGGTTTGTGAATTTTGGGAAGTGTAGGATGAAATGGGCTAAAAAATAGAAAAGGGAAACAACACCTTCGACCATCAGATGGCCGGTCCCCTTAATTGGAGGCCGGTCCCCTTAATAATTAAGGGGGCCGCCTTATGATTTAAGGGGGCCGCTCATCTGGTGATTCCCAGATTTCCAGAAAAGGGTTTTTGGTAGTGAATTGCAGAAAGGTTGTGTTTTTGGTTTCAAACAAGTCCAACTCTTTGAGGCAATTAAGCATATACTAATTATGTAGGCAATTATGTAGCCAAAGCATGTTAACCAAAGAGATTAAGTAAACAAGCAATTTTATCTAGCATGCAAACATACTTATCATGCAAGTAAAATATAAGTGCTAGGAAACAATAAGTAACATCAAGTGTAGCAACCCGTAAATTTTCATAAGGCAAAATGACTATTTTACCCTTTGACTTTGACTTTTGACTATTTGACTTTTACCGTAACGTAAAAGCAATTACTATGACCAGTAGTTAACCAGTAGTCTTCCAAGTTAAATAATTCATTCTGTTTTGAATTATTACTTTCTAAACAATTTCGTTCACCTCGGTCTATTTAACGAGAAGTTATCTTGCAAAACGTGAAGACCGCACACAACGCGTACCGGCACAACCTATAATTTTTCAGACTATTATTCTAAATAGTACCACTATTTATTTTTATCAGAAAATACGAGTTATTTATTTTCTGACGATTACCGGTGATTTAAAACTTAAAAGCTAGAGGATATATCGCTTTTCTTGAAGAACGATACCGACACCGCATTAATAATGGTTTAAATTTTATCATTATTATTTGGAGTCAATAATTTCATTTTTATTTTTGCTAATATAAAAACGCTTCCAGAAATATATTTCTCACAATTACCAAATCAAAGTACCGAGGTTACACTTTAGCTCAACGGGACACGGGACACATGATATAATAATAAAACAAACTTACCCTTATCTTATCACCTCCACCGCCTCCCTCTTCATATAAATAAGCAGATAAAATCTGATCTTATCTATCTCTTCCTCATCTCTCTCACTACACCGCCTCTCCCACCTCCTGAACTCTCTTGATAACCGCCACACCATCACGAGGAGAAGACAAGGGTGGCTCGTTACGGGTTAAAGAGAAGGGTCACTCATAGGTCTTTGTGGTTTGGTTTGTGTCCGTGAATCACCACAGCCGCACCATCAATATCATCATCTCTTTACTACCTCCTCCTTTCCTTGTGGTATGTCGAAACACATCTGGTATATTATCTTCTTAATATTAAACCAACTAATATATTATTTGTATGATTTTTCGTGGAAATAAACTGAATAAAAATGTTTTGTTAATAATTCGTGTGGTAAACAAAGATTTAAAAAGGGGTGCTATATTTGTTGTTATTTGGTTCACAGCAACGACCCAATAGGGGTGTTTGCTGCTCTCGGTTTTAACAGAAACCCAAGAGGGTGTTTGATCTAAATTCGGATCAACAGGAAACTGAGATAGGTGTTTGTTTGTGATCGGTTTTGAGTCAACAAGACACCAAAGAGGGTGTTGTTTTGGTCTCGATCTATACAGCCCACAAGGGTGTCCGTTTGGTTTATTTCAGTCCACACCACAACACCCAAAGGGTGTGCTTGGTTTTGTTGTTTTGACCCACACCGTAGCTTACAAGGGTGTTCGTTTGTCTGCTGTCACAGCCACCCAAAGGGTGCGCTTGGTTTTGTTGTTTTGACCCACACCGTAGCTTACAAGGGTGTTCGTTTGTCTGCTGTCACAGCCACCCAAAGGGTGCGCTTGGATAGGCTTATTACAGCCCAAACAGGGACATTTGCTTGCTGCTACGCAGCCCCAGCAATGGTGTGTTTGTTTGCTGAAACGCAGCCTAACTAGGGTGCGTTTGTTGGCTGCAAACAGCCCGAAAACAGCTCAATTAGGGTGCGTTTACTTGTTTACTCCAGCCAAAACCATCCCCAACGAGGGTTATTGTTGGCTGCTAAAACGGCCCAACCAGGGGTGTCTGTTGACTGCCAAAACAGACCCATATAGGGCACGTTTGCTACTGATTTTCTGCATAATAGAGTGCGTTTTGTTTGTCTATTTACTGCATACATGAGCTGTTTGGAACAGCTCACTGCAGTCCCGCCTTTTCGGCGATATCTAGAGTTCTACAACTCTGGTTGATACGCCGTTTGCGGCTACATTTAAATTTATGTCTTACCTACATTTCATAAAACTGGGCTGAGCTCCAGAAATGACCAGAACCATGAGCTTTTTCTGATTGAAATCTGGTGTGCAGATTTTGACACCTTTCGCCATTTTGGCTCTCATTTACTCATCGGGATGAGTTATGAGGTGCGCCACCCGGCGAAACGACCACAAGACATAGCTCTATCACCCTATCTAATTACCTAAGGCCCATAACTCACTGAGTTGTGCAGACTTTCCAATCTTTGGGACTGTTTTAGAATTTCAGGTTTCTAACTCATACATAGGGCTTGTTTTAGCAAATCTTCAAGTTACAAACCTCATGTACCATGTCAAATACATATATAATCTTACAAGGGTTTAGGATTAATGTATTGCACTCGTAATGGACTTACGACTTAATAACAAATCACTTATTACCGGTTTATTCTTTTATACGTGCTTATTACCTTTCATACTTATGCTATATGATTTGTGCTTTGGCGTGCGTTTTGTGTGAGTCTATGACTTTATACCACCACACGAATGGGATACTAAACTTTTTACAAACATTGATACAAATATTCCACGAAAACTACAACACTCTACCTTTTGAAACTCATACGTATCGATTACTTTCTACGTATTATGTTTTGAGACAAGCTTATATTCATTAGGTTATGCCGATTCTGTATCGTTGCGCTCTAATTATTGACATCACTTATGTTACTATTCTGCCATACTCCTTGGCACAGTTGTGTTCATTACATCACTACATCCCAAGGTGAGTTCATAGCCCCATTTTCCATTACTTAATTGTTTTACAAACCCTTAGGGGGAATACATGCTATTTTTAACCGAGCACAATGTTTTTAAAATTGTATGCTTGCCTGATTGTTTTATTATCACTAAGTATCATCCTTGCCAAACCGAGATCCCTTATTATGAACCATTTAATCACTAGAAATAGTGAGCGCGAATATTGTGAATAGGCCTATTGGGATTGACGAATCCCATTTGTTTTGACTAAGTTCAAACAAATGCATTAATATTTGAGACATTAGGTATGACGGCAAAGTACCTACCGGGATAACTCCGCCGATTGATATTGGTACCCGTTAACGTTTTGGTGTCATAAGCTTAGTATTTGATAATAACTGTTCCGGGCGTATAACAACGTGGCCCATCTTTGTTTTCCAAACATTGGTGTGAGTCTATAGCTCACACTACCAACATATTGTGTTCAAACATTTAAACAAACTCTATGAATATCACTCAACCTTTGTGTTGACCTCTCAAGCATGTATTTCAGGTTCATGACGATCAAGGATGGCACGGAAGGGCACGGATACTCAAGAGGGCTATAAATTTGATTATCATTCAAAAACTCATTTAATGTAAATTGTAAACATGGAACCATTTGGGACCTCATTTTGTAATCTCTGATATTTATACAATTTGAATGATAAATCTTTTAAAACGACTCAATTGGAGTTCGTTTTCTATTATTGTGACTATTGTGCCGTCAAGTAACACCCAGTTCGAATTCCGCTGCAACCATGAATTGGGGGTGTTACAGATTGGTACCAGAGCCATGGTTATAGAGAAACGGGTCTAATTGAGACCTAAACTATAACTACACATACAAGCAAAAACATTTTATAGCCTTCCGCTCTCCGTGTCTTCCATCCTCCAGACGATTATGGACTTAGTAAGCATGTTATGATACACAAACATATTAGTATATTCATATATACCCATTTTGAGCATTTTCCCGTAGACATTTTTATGCTACCCAAACATAATTACATATTAATATATGTACCCTTAACATAATTGAGCATTTCCCCGTAAGCATTTTATAGTACATGAACATATTAGTATATTGATATATAAACTCGGTTTATTTTCAATCATTTATCTAAACAATGGACTAAACATATCTGCGTATGCCTATTCTAGGGCATTACGACATAACCAGATTCTCCCAATCATGTTCCTACTCCAACATTTTATGTCCAAGACATTGTAACTGATTGCAATGGTCTTTCCTATTTTCCAAGACATTGTATTATACAATGGTCTTAATCATTTCTCAAATGTTTTGAGTCACATAATGGTTTAACCTACTTCCCAGACATTGTGAATTGCACAATGGTCTAACCTACTTTCGAGACATTGTGTTTTGCGCAATGGTCTCTAGAATCATTCCATCACATCATCAATATCATTTCATATGACATCAAAAACCCATCACAATCTATCGATTCCTAAATAGAAATATGAGATTTCTAAAGGACAAACAAATCCATTACCTACAAAAGTTGAAGTTTCTCTACATTCATCAAAGTTTTCTTATGAAACCTTCATTATTAAAAGTTCGTGATCCTGGCCAAGTATGTTCTATTTTAGAACTACTTAAAACTTCCTTTCCATGCGTACCTACCCGTACTATCTTCTATGCAATGGAATATGAAAACATACGTTACAAGTCTTGTATGGGCGGGATTTGCAACTTAAGGGTTTGACATCGCCTTTGTTTAGTGGACAGTTTCCCGAAAGTAACGGACATATCACAAGTATACCTAATTTAGGTATTTGAAAATTTTATCGAACCTTGGCTAAATATAGACTAGTCACCTATATTTAACCTAGGGACAGTGGAATATAGTCTGACTAACTATATTCGACTTAAAATTTTCAAATACTGAGAGTAGTTGTACTAGGGTTATGTTCAGATTGATTTCCTACTTGAACTCGATAAACCACCAGAATTCTTTAAAACGATCTAGAGACACGATAGTGTTTTACCACTCAGCGAAATCTTAACACCTTATTTGTACTACCTAATTTCATTCTTGAAAGTTTTCATTTATGAGATAATCCGAACTACTATCTTGGGATAGTTATCAATTCTTCTCTTCATCCTGTAGAAGTACTATCCTGTTTAGGTCCTAAGGATACCATTCCATCATAAACCTTTAAAATCTCTTAAGATTTTCAAAACAAACTCAACATCTCTACCAATATTAATGTTAAGCATACACTACACACATTTGTTCGTCAACATATCACATCATTATCTTCACAACCGTTGGAACCACAAACTCATTAACAGATCTTGATGCACTTTTAAAGCTCAAATCATCCTTAGTTACACCACAAGCACCCTCACCAGCTTTACAAGATTGAATATTCATCTTGTACTTTTGAAACACCAGTGTCATCTCATAATACACTACCTTGTAACTTACCGGCTAAGTATGAATGTTGTGTTGGGAATTCTTAAATAGGATGATTTATAATTATTTGAATGGATTGGGATGCCTCTTCATTTAAATAATGAAATTGTAAATCACCGAAGCATAAGTTTATATTCCTGTACTTACATTGTTTGGGATGCCTCTCTATGTAAATAAAGAATTATAAACAAGTGGGCTTAGTTGTATCCGATATGACATGAGTATGAACTCGAACTTTAGAATCTCCGGTATTCTATTTCTCAGCAAAAGTTTTAAGATCTCATTAGAACTTCCTAAGTTCATTCATAAGTTGTCACTTTTGTCGTTGCAAATCTTTACAATCGTGAGTTATTTATTGAGTTAACAGACTTGTTACACTTTTGACTTGGTTCAGTCTCAAACTAGCAGACTGTGTTTGATATTCTACCTACTTTACTTGAGTGTCTGGACACCTACACATAAACTCTCCCAAGAGTTCCTTATTTCACCTCAGAGTGTGAGATCAAAATTCTCCACAAATACCTACACTCTTTCCCAGACATCTCTACAAGATCCAGACTAGGATTGGTCACCATCCCTCTAGAATAGATCCAGATTGACGAATGTCTGAACTTTATCACAGAACCAATCAAGATCATAGACCGTAAGGTCAAACGACTTAAGTAAGGTCGCATTCCTATTGTTCAAGAGTTAGTTAGAACTTTCGGTAAGAACTCGAATTCACGTGGGAGCGTGAAGACCAGATACGTCGCAAGTACTTCCATCTTGTCTCGACTCTCGAACACTCTGTCAACAGATAACACCCGCTGAACTTCGGGACGAAGTTCCAATTGAGGGGTGGATACTGTAGCAACCCGTAAATTTTCATAAGGCAAAATGACTATTTTACCCTTTGACTTTGACTTTTGACTATTTGACTTTTACCGTAACGTAAAAGCAATTACTATGACCAGTAGTTAACCAGTAGTCTTCCAAGTTAAATAATTCATTCTGTTTTGAATTATTACTTTCTAAACAATTTCGTTCACCTCGGTCTATTTAACGAGAAGTTATCTTGCAAAACGTGAAGACCGCACACAACGCGTACCGGCACAACCTATAATTTTTCAGACTATTATTCTAAATAGTACCACTATTTATTTTTATCAGAAAATACGAGTTATTTATTTTCTGACGATTACCGGTGATTTAAAACTTAAAAGCTAGAGGATATATCGCTTTTCTTGAAGAACGATACCGACACCGCATTAATAATGGTTTAAATTTTATCATTATTATTTGGAGTCAATAATTTCATTTTTATTTTTGCTAATATAAAAACGCTTCCAGAAATATATTTCTCACAATTACCAAATCAAAGTACCGAGGTTACACTTTAGCTCAACGGGACACGGGACACATGATATAATAATAAAACAAACTTACCCTTATCTTATCACCTCCACCGCCTCTCTCTTCATATAAATAAGCAGATAAAATCTGATCTTATCTATCTCTTCCTCATCTCTCTCACTACACCGCCTCTCCCACCTCCTGAACTCTCTTGATAACCGCCACACCATCACGAGGAGAAGACAAGGGTGGCTCGTTACGGGTTAAAGAGAAGGGTCACTCATAGGTCTTTGTGGTTTGGTTTGTGTCCGTGAATCACCACAGCCGCACCATCAATATCATCATCTCTTTACTACCTCCTCCTTTCCTTGTGGTATGTCGAAACACATCTGGTATATTATCTTCTTAATATTAAACCAACTAATATATTATTTGTATGATTTTTCGTGGAAATAAACTGAATAAAAACGTTTTGTTAATAATTCGTGTGGTAAACAAAGATTTAAAAAGGGGTGCTATATTTGTTGTTATTTGGTTCACAGCAACGACCCAATAGGGGTGTTTGCTGCTCTCGGTTTTAACAGAAACCCAAGAGGGTGTTTGATCTAAATTCGGATCAACAGGAAACTGAGATAGGTGTTTGTTTGTGATCGGTTTTGAGTCAACAAGACACCAAAGAGGGTGTTGTTTTGGTCTCGATCTATACAGCCCACAAGGGTGTCCGTTTGGTTTATTTCAGTCCACACCACAACACCCAAAGGGTGTGCTTGGTTTTGTTGTTTTGACCCACACCGTAGCTTACAAGGGTGTTCGTTTGTCTGCTGTCACAGCCACCCAAAGGGTGCGCTTGGTTTTGTTGTTTTGACCCACACCGTAGCTTACAAGGGTGTTCGTTTGTCTGCTGTCACAGCCACCCAAAGGGTGCGCTTGGATAGGCTTATTACAGCCCAAACAGGGACATTTGCTTGCTGCTACGCAGCCCCAGCAATGGTGTGTTTGTTTGCTGAAACGCAGCCTAACTAGGGTGCGTTTGTTGGCTGCAAACAGCCCGAAAACAGCTCAATTAGGGTGCGTTTACTTGTTTACTCCAGCCAAAACCATCCCCAACGAGGGTTATTGTTGGCTGCTAAAACGGCCCAACCAGGGGTGTCTGTTGACTGCCAAAACAGACCCATATAGGGCACGTTTGCTACTGATTTTCTGCATAATAGAGTGCGTTTTGTTTGTCTATTTACTGCATACATGAGCTGTTTGGAACAGCTCACTGCAGTCCCGCCTTTTCGGCGATATCTAGAGTTCTACAACTCCGGTTGATACGCCGTTTGCGGCTACATTTAAATTTATGTCTTATCTACATTTCATAAAACTGGGCTGAGCTCCAGAAATGACCAGAACCATGAGCTTTTTCTGATTGAAATCTGGTGTGCAGATTTTGACACCTTTCGCCATTTTGGTTCTCATTTACTCATCGGGATGAGTTATGAGGTGCGCCACCCGGCGAAACGACCACAAGACATAGCTCTATCACCCTATCTAATTACCTAAGGCCCATAACTCACTGAGTTGTGCAGACTTTCCAATCTTTGGGACTGTTTTAGAATTTCAGGTTTCTAACTCATACATAGGGCTTGTTTTAGCAAATCTTCAAGTTACAAACCTCATGTACCATGTCAAATACATATATAATCTTACAAGGGTTTAGGATTAATGTATTGCACTCGTAATGGACTTACGACTTAATAACAAATCACTTATTACCGGTTTATTCTTTTATACGTGCTTATTACCTTTCATACTTATGCTATATGATTTGTGCTTTGGCGTGCGTTTTGTGTGAGTCTATGACTTTATACCACCACACGAATGGGATACTAAACTTTTTACAAACATTGATACAAATATTCCACGAAAACTACAACACTCTACCTTTTGAAACTCATACGTATCGATTACTTTCTACGTATTATGTTTTGAGACAAGCTTATATTCATTAGGTTATGCCGATTCTGTATCGTTGCGCTCTAATTATTGACATCACTTATGTTACTATTCTGCCATACTCCTTGGCACAGTTGTGTTCATTACATCACTACATCCCAAGGTGAGTTCATAGCCCCATTTTCCATTACTTAATTGTTTTACAAACCCTTAGGGGGAATACATGCTATTTTTAACCGAGCACAATGTTTTTAAAATTGTATGCTTGCCTGATTGTTTTATTATCACTAAGTATCATCCTTGCCAAACCGAGATCCCTTATTATGAACCATTTAATCACTAGAAATAGTGAGCGCGAATATTGTGAATAGGCCTATTGGGATTGACGAATCCCATTTGTTTTGACTAAGTTCAAACAAATGCATTAATATTTGAGACATTAGGTATGACGGCAAAGTACCTACCGGGATAACTCCGCCGATTGATATTGGTACCCGTTAACGTTTTGGTGTCATAAGCTTAGTATTTGATAATAACTGTTCCGGGCGTATAACAACGTGGCCCATCTTTGTTTTCCAAACATTGGTGTGAGTCTATAGCTCACACTACCAACATATTGTGTTCAAACATTTAAACAAACTCTATGAATATCACTCAACCTTTGTGTTGACCTCTCAAGCATGTATTTCAGGTTCATGACGATCAAGGATGGCACGGAAGGGCACGGATACTCAAGAGGGCTATAAATTTGATTATCATTCAAAAACTCATTTAATGTAAATTGTAAACATGGAACCATTTGGGACCTCATTTTGTAATCTCTGATATTTATACAATTTGAATGATAAATCTTTTAAAACGACTCAATTGGAGTTCGTTTTCTATTATTGTGACTATTGTGCCGTCAAGTAACACCCAGTTCGAATTCCGCTGCAACCATGAATTGGGGGTGTTACATCAAGTATTTCATAACTACATAACAATGAGGATTAATCCTAATGTGTATCAATGTGCAATAAGTGAGTAGTTATGATAGCATGTATTTCTAGACTTGTTACAAACAAAGTCTTAATGAACAAACCATGGTCCTCTTGATTTGATTTAATTCACTTATAAGTGTCATTTATATAAATATAGATGACAAATATGAGATCACCATGCATGATTTTAAAAGAGACGTTTTTAGCATTATTCAACAATGTTTGAAAGTAAGTTTTCACTTGGATGTGAGAGTTATTTGAGTAAAATAGATTGGGTTTTTACTTCAAAATGTGTGAATGAACGGTAAAGAATATTTTCCCAATCTTTAGTTTTGATCAAAACAAAATTGTGGATATTGATAGTAAAAATATGTTATTTAAAAGTGGGATAGTTATTTGAAAGACTATTTTCCAAAATGTGAGGTTTTTGCATATTTTTAGAGATATTAGATTTTTGACAACAAATATCATAAATCAAATATTTAAAAAAATGTTTATTAAAGATCTCATGCTCAAGAGGATTGGTTAAGCCTATTATTATCTCATGCTATCGTTTCTACATATCCTATGATCCTAAAGGAAATGAAGACGATAATTTATATGTTAGATGTGAGAGTGTTGAATGGGGTATAACCTAACATCTATAGTTCCTTTGTTTTCGCACGCTTATCTGACTTAATGCCATAGTCTACGAGAGCTTGTTTCATCCATAGTTTTCTTACGCGAGGGATCTAATCCTACTTCTATATTAACGATTGATCCACTTAACTCATTTCACTTCATCACCATGAGTTTCCTAATAGTGGATATAGAAGATTTCCATTTTCTATTTTGTTCGGCAATGAACAATTTTATCTTATTCCTAGGAAAGTCAACCAATGATGTTTCTAGGTTATAAGAATATAAGCAATTATGTACTAAGCATTAATCTAACTAATCATTTATCTAAGCATGCAAATTATAGTGATGAACTTAAAAGAAACGCGTACCTTTTAGTCTTCAATGGAATATCTTCAAGCACTTCAAGTGACCATGTTGACTTATAGAAGTCATTTGTGGATGATATTCCAACTTCTTCCAAGATTGACAATTTAGCCACTTGGTCCCCATTGTCTCATTGGTCCAAAGTTGTTTGGTCCAAACATATTTAACATTTGGCAAGGATGCATGTATGGTGGTAATATTTCCCAAGGATTGTAACTTGGTTGATAATTCCACATTTGATTTCTAGTGTTATTGTAATATTGTCTATTTAGATTTCTTCTAGGTTGAGATGTTTTAGATCTTGGATGATGATTTTTAGGTTTTCTTGGTGGTGGAGTTTTAGATCTAAATTTAGGTTTAGAGGATCCTACTTCGGTCTTTAAGGATGGTTTATAAAAAGTTTTTACTTTTTCATCATTCGCAATGGGTATTTTTCTATCTTTTGTAAGTATATACTTAGGATTTGATTCTAATGATTTTTGTTTACTAGATTCACATTCAAACTTTATACTTTTATTTTCACTAGTTGAGACATTAGTTGAAGTTAATCGTAGACCGGTTTTATCTCCCGAAGTTTCTTGAGCACTTAGTATTTTCTTAAGTGGGTTATTATTATTTTTAAACCTGTCAAGTTTGAAAATTTCATCTTTAAGTTTTTCGTTTTCATTTTTAACCTCTAAGCAAGTTTTACATTTTACAAAAACTTCTTTTCCTTTTTCCAAATGTTGTAGTTTAATTTTTAATTCGAGTACTTCATTTTCTAATTGATTATTAATATGTTTTAGTGACTTATTTTTAGCTATAACCTTTTGACCTAATTTGCATAACCTATTATATTCACTATCTAGGTCTTTTTCATCTAATGATAAACTTTCGTCATTAAAGTATTCGGTTTCGGAATGTACCTCGCTTGATGTCTTAGCCATAAGACACTTTTCTTCATTTGTGGTTTCTTTCTTGTCCTCATCGCTATCACTCCAAGCACCTCCAATAAACGCCTTTTGATTTTGATCTCTTGACATCATTGGACACTTTCCGATGAGATGATTTGGATTGCCACATTTAAAACACTTCCTTTCATTATATGGTTGCCTAATGTATCTTCCTCGTCTTTTGAAGAATTTCTTGAAGTCTCGTAATGCCATAGCATACTCTTCATCGTCACTTTTGGAGGTTGAGCATTCTTCATCACTAGAGTCCTTTTTAGCTTTCAACGCAATTGATTTGCTTTGCTCTCTTTTTCCATTGAGAATCTCGGAGTCTTTCTTTATTATTGCTTCGTAGACTTTCAGGTTGCCGATCAACTCATCAAGTTGAAGAGTTGACAAGTTCTTCGATTCTTCAATCGCCGTAACTTTAGCTCGCCATTTTGGATGAAGAGCCCTAAGAAATTTCCTAACAAAATTCTTACTAGAAAAATTCTCATCAAGTGCTTTTAAACTTGTGATAATAGTGTTAAATCTAGCAAAAGCATTATCTATTGATTCCTCCTCCGGAATCATAAATTGTTCATATTGTTGAACAAGAAGATCTATTTTGTTATCTTTAACTTGACTATTACCTTGGTGAGTGATTAGTAAAGAATCCCAAATTTCTTTTGCGGTTTTACACATAAAAATTCTTTCGTATTCTTTACGTGGTAACGCATTGTAAATAACCATTTTTGCTTCATTGTTTTTAGAAAGTCTTCTTTTTAAATCATCATTTTGTTTTTCAAAAGGTACTATTTCATCTTTATTTGTTTCGGGATTATTTTGAGTAGGTAAAAAATCACCATTAGTAATAACATGCCAAAGATATAGATCCTTTGATTTCACATAAGTTTCGAATCGATTTTTCCAATATAAAAATCCATCACTTTCAAATAGTGGTGGTCTTTGCATAGATTGCCCTTCTAAATATTTTTCAGATTCCATAGATCGTTACAAGTTTTAAAATACAATATATTTTAAAAAATCTTGCTAGACGTGGCTCTGGTACCAATTGTGGAAAACTAGAAGGGGGGTTGAATAGTTTTACGTCTTTTTAATTTTATTTTGAAAACTTAGTTTAGTTTTAAAACCTTGTTTGCTTTTAAAACTTTGATTCAATCTTATGTGAACTCAAATCTTGAACAATATGAACAAGTATATCTAAGTATAAACAATAATAATAATGTATGCTAAGTATGTGAAATCAACACATGCATAATATAAACAATTGTAGCTATATATGAGAGATAAGTATGTAATCGTTTATTTTATAATCCTTAGTTATATTTAGTATGAAAACTATACTTGATCGAAATGATCAATTATATGTATGTAACCTTTTTAGTTTGATTGTAAAAACTTTGTTTTGTGAATAAAACTTTCGTTTGATCTTTAAGTAAAATTAATACTAGCACTATATGAGCAACTATATATATATATGTCTACGTCTACAAAAGTAATAACGATATAAGCAAGATAATAAGTAAGATATGGAAAGATCTAACCGCGAGACAAAGGATTTATAGTGGTTCGGCTACAAGGACACCTTCCTTGCCCTACTCCACTCCTCGAGTCACCTACTCGAGAGTTTTCTTCACTATATCAACAAGCTCCCTTATGGCGGAGAAAACCTTACACACCAATTTACACACCACAATATCTTCACACCTAGATCACAACTACTACACACCAATTCACTACTTAATCACACCACTTCTTTCACACCTATCTTCTACACACCATTAATCTACACACCAATCTTCTACACACCAATACTCCTACACACCAATTCTTCTACACACCAATCTTCTTCCTAACTTATCTTTTTCACAACTATTCTCTAACAAATATTCACAACTAATCACACTATGAAATAATAATCAATGATGATGCTCAAACAACTTAGATGTGGAGATCACAACTAGTTGTAATACTTCTTGTCTTGAGGGATAGAAGTATTCTTCTCTTGCACTTGAATGGATTATGTATGGATCACTTTGAAACAAAGATTTAAGAATGTATGATCAAAGGATTTATAGATTGGAAATGGAGATCTAGAACAGAAAGTTCTGGAGTGCAAAAGGTGGGGAAAAAATCCAGGTTTAAGGTGGTATTTATAGGCAAAAGTTTATGACAGAGGAGCGTGGCCGGTCCCCTTAAATCATGGTTGGTCCCCTTAATTTTAAGGGGACCGCCCTTTATAATTGAGGGGGCCGCCCAGCTGAAACGGCCAGAAACTTTGTCTTTTAGTGGGGAAAGTTTATTTGGTGAAAAACTAACTGATTTTGGTTAAATATTTGAAATCATATATTTAGTATTATTAAAATATTTTTCCTTATTACCAAAAGTGTTTTTCAAAAATATAGAATAAGATTATATAATTAAATAAACTTTGTATTAGTTAATTAAATACCCCTTTGATCATACATTGCACTAAACACTTTGTTTATTCATACCTTAAGTGATTTGGATGTAAAGAGAAATATTAATCACCAAATACTTGTTTATGTCATAAGTTTTAGTTCTTTGAGGTTATATTTTGTAATGATCAAAACATAGAGATATTGATAAAAACTTAATAATGTTTTTTAGGCATTATTTATGTCAACAGCTTGTTTGACAACGAGTGATTTATTGGCCGACTAGCATGAGCTTAAGAGTGTTTGGATTAGCTTATTATTCTTAAGTCATTAGCTGCTTATAAAACATAAGCTTAAGCCCACAAGATAAGCTTAGACAGATACCCCTAAGAGGTTTTATGTTGCTGATTTTTTACACAATAAATGGTTATATGATAAATAATCTGTGCATAATTTTAACAAAAGGGTATATTGGTCATTTTTAGTATTCAAGACATTTTATTTAGCACAAAAATAAAACACTATTCGAGTATTTGATCTTATTCTAATCATCTTTTTCTCTTTCAAACAGATACTATATCTAAGGCTCTTAACAAAAAACGTGTGACCGCTTCTGGCAATTGACCCAATAATTGCTTACTTTTCCATAAAAATGGTTGCCGGAAGTTCATCTAAGTTTTCTGGATCGTCAGAGGTAGCTATCAGGGGAGAAGACAGCACATATACTGATGCGTGGGAATTGCACCAGGCTTTACCTCTCGAGGGATCTCGAGAAGCTTACAACCCCCACTAGGCAGTGTACCTGATCGTTGTAGTATATTATAGTGACAAGTACCGGGGGATTGATCGTTCAACTCAGGAATAATGTCGCTAGGATTAGAAAGCCTAAAAACTAGGTCTAGAGGTGAGGGATGATTCTTTTTGTATTTTTATATTTTATGAAAAGCAAGTGAAATCTCGAGTTTTGGAAGAGTGGGCGGAATTTGTTGCTAATCAACTAACCCAATAACTAAAGATGCAATCAAAATAAAATAACAAAAATGTAAATAAAGCTAATTGAACTAGTGGTGTGAACAATAAATGGGAAAATTGTGTTTACTTAGATTTCATTACTCCCTAGATATCTTTTACAGGTTGATAGTTTGTTACAGTTGCGTGGATGACGGGTTATATTCCTTAATACCAATCGTGGGGTGGCGTACGTACTTCCCCAACTCTATAAGCTCCTACTTCACTCCTATGTCGAGCCTGCAAGAAGCTCCTAACATGGGATCATTAGAATTCGCTCATGCATTAAATACAACCACAAAAACCTAGTACGCATTGGTTCATGTTTCTTAAGACGTTCAAGCAAGTTACACTATGGAAGTTTGCCAGTTTTCTTAAGCCTAACATCGAAATCATTCATCTATAACAACTATAAACAAGCAATCAACCCATAATCAACATCTAGGTTTCACTACATCTAAGCAAACACACAAGAGATCTAGCCTAGCATGTTAAAATCAAGACAAGCGTAAGATATATTCAAACAACACATAGACATATTGAATGAATTGAAAGGATACTTATCTTAATAGAACATGAAAGGTTTCAAGGGGTGAAAACCCTTGAAAATACTAATAAAATCGTGCTAGGGTTTCTCCAAGTCGTCCCTAAAATTTTCCTCTCTCTAATGAATGAAAATTACAAAACTATATATAGATTTTACAATGTGACGGCGTCAAGAAGAGAATTCTGACGCCGTCAACCCGCCGCCTATAATAAAATTGGATTGCCTAGATCTAGATCTGACGCCGTCAAGAGCAAATTTCCTCTGGGCCGTCACGTGTAAAAGGACCATGACGGACTATGGTGACGCCGTCATGCCCTAGTGTAAAAACATTCTGGATCGTCATGGACTCTACCCTCTTCACCTCTTGTTTTCCTCTTAACGCCGTCAGGTACTGTTCACAGCAAGGAAAATTAAGACTTTGCCGTTTTCTTCACTTTTATGATCCAAAAACGTCCAAAATGCTTCCTTTTCCAGAATTCACTCCAAAAGTACCTAAAATCACAAAAGGAACGATTTAGGGAAATATTTGATCAAATAAATTCAATTCCGGGCTTAAATGACCCCCTAAAAACAAATCATTTTTCGCCTCATCATATACCCTTACACTTGAGATTTGCTTGTCCTCAAGCAAATGCGCTTTTATTCTAATCAAAATACAAGTTATGGGTCATTTAACACTAATATAAAAGTAATTACAACAAATAATCGTTCCACTAAAGACCAAAGACAAGCACGGAGGTCATATACTAGCACCTCACAAATAGTGTTTAGATACTCACATCTCTCGGGTGTAATAAAGTATATATCACAATATGGAAATGGAAAACATCTCTCACTACCTGTCATAGCAAAATAGATTACCATAGGCTTGGGAAAGGATCAAACCTCCACCACATGGCGTAAGCACTGATCAGGCGAAAAATGATCCGTTTTTAGGGGGTCATTTAAGCCCGAATCCGACTTTATTTGATCAAATATTGCCCTAAATCGTTCCTTTTATAATTTTAGGTACTTTGGGAGAGAAATCTGGAAAAGGAAGCAATTCGGACGTTTTTGGAGCATAAAAGTGAAGAAAACGCCAAAGTCTTAATTTTCCATGCTGGGAACAGTAGGTGACGGCGTCAAGAGCAAAACCTTGACGACGTCAAGAGCAAATTTTATGAAAATCCATGGCGATCCAGAGAAGATTTGACGGCGTCACGTAGGAAGGGCGTCAAGAGTAAAAGAGTCTTGACGGCCTGGAAACATATAAGTCTTGACGGCGTCAGAAGTAGATCTAGGCAGTCCGAGAAGAGTTTTGGCGGCGAGGTGACGGCGTCACAAGATTACTCTTGACGCCGTCAAACCTATTTTTCTATATATAGTTTTCTAATTTTTCACATTTAAAAGAGAGAAGTTTTGGAGAAACCCTAAGTACGATTTTGGTGCAACTTTTACAGGTTTTTCAAGGGTTCCAACCCCTTGATACCTTGCATTGTAATTGAGATAAGTGTTCTTCTAATTCAATCAATATGTCTATGTGTTGGTTGTCTATATCTTGTTCTTGTCTCAATTCCATTATGCTAGGCTAGATCTCTTTTGTGTTTGCTTAGATCTAATGAAACCTAGATATTGATTATGTGTTGATTACTTGTTTATTCTTGTCTTGGATGAATGATTTATATGTTAGGCTTAAGAAAACTGGCAGATCTCCAAATGGTAACATGCTTGAACGTCTTAAGAAACATGAACCGAGGCGTACTAGGTCTTTATTGGTTGTATTTAATGCATGAGCCACTGTTTACAATCCCTATAGTTGTGCTGGGCATGGTGTAGGAGGAGATAAGAGCTCATAGAATTGGGGAGTTATGTATGCCACCCCATGAATGGTATTAAGGAATACGATCCGTCATCCATGCAATTATAACAAGTAATTAACGTGTAAAAGATATCTAGGGAGTAGTGAAATCTAAGTAAACACATTTTCTCCAATTACTGCTCACAACCTTAGTATAATTAGTTTATTTTCATTTTTAGTATTTTATTTTGATTGCATCTTAGTTTTTGGTTAGTTGAATAGCAACTAATTCCGCCCACTCTTCCAAAACCCGAGATTTTTACTTGCTTTCTAAAAAATATAAAAACACAAGAATAATCATCCATCACCTTTAGAACTAGTATTTAGGCTTTCTAATCCTAGCGACACTATTCCTAAGCTGAACGATCAATCCCCCGGTACTTGTCACTATACTATACTACAACGATCAGGTACACTGCCTGGTGGGGGTTGTAAGCTTCTCGAGATCCCTCGAGAGGTAAAGCCTATTGCGATTCCCACGCATCAAGCACCTAGGATAAACTATCAAAGAGGTCTTTTAAAGGGTTATAACGTTAGGTGTAGGGATATGGAATACACGGTTTTGTTGGATAAAGGCAATCTTTACTGGTGGCAAGTTAATAATCTTGGTTAACTACATGTACAATATGGCGTTGCTAAGCCAAGACTAGACTCGACTTAAGCTAATAAATGAAAAATAACAAAAACATAAAACAAACATAAAATGAAACGGGATGGTAGTCCGTATGTTTTTTTTTTCTCTTTTTTTTCAATTTTTTTTTACAAAAAGGTAAAATATATTAAATAAAATAAAAGTTATATACATGAGATAGCACAAGAGAAAAAATGGAAAGGACAACCCCTAACACATTACTTCTCTTGCCTGGAAACAAAAGAACATGAACATACAAAGTCATAACTCAAAACTGAAAATAACAAAAGACCAATTACTGCAGGAACTAATAACCAAAATAACTACATAACCAAAGGCAACCCCCTGAAACCAAACTAAAGTAAAGAAACAGCTTGATCTAAAAGGCAAATATGTACTCTGAATACATGGAGGTCTCCAAAGGGACCAACCAATGGAGTTCCAAACATTACCATACACATTTGACCCATAGAAAGCAAATAAACTAGAGTTGGAAACAGGGGAGAAGTTGAATGTAATAAAAGTCCAATGTAGCAGCAACCATCAAGAGTGATAACCATAGATACCAGATAAACAATAATAGCAGAACAACACCAGATATCTTGGTCTATGAAAGAATCCAGGTCTGTATTAACAACAACTTCAGATCTGGAAGAAGATGAATCATCAAAGTCACCAACCATCCAAGAACCTTGTCTCGTTAAAAAACCTTGCCAACTAAAAACCCTGTGGGAAAATATTAAGCAAGGAAAAAGAGTAAAAGGATTGTGTGCATAAGAGTACCAAAAGATCAAGATAAATAAAGAACAACTCCATATAACACTAACCACCCCATACCCCAACCACAGGTCAAAGAATACCACATAAACGATTATAACGACAAACATTCTACATCCATCATATCAGCTGATCATGAACAGAATAAAATACAACCTATTACCAATCACAGACACAGTCCCATTACTCATTAAACTCATTCGAGACTGCATAATCCAATACAAGATGCCAGCGCAAAAGTTTAGATCGGTTCCTGTAGTGCATAGCCATCCAATCTTCAAACCAACAACCTGATGGCCAGTGCAAGAAGCTACCCATCCTTCTGTAGTGCATAGCAACTTGCTCAAAACACATTCACCCCGATCCAAAACTTGGTTACATTTCCAGAAACCTATACCCAAACAAAACCAGCAAACCCAACATTCACAAGAATCACAAGATCGGCAGTAATAAAAGAAATTACAAACTATCACATAAAAATAGTTAGTATGCTGGTTCGAAGAATAACCACAAACCCTCTGCCACAAATTCAATGAGAATATGTGCAAACCCACAAACACCAAAGACTCATGTAACGCCATTGATACCATTATCACAACTGCTTTGACTCCTGCAACCAGTATCATGATAATTCTTCATCGGAATCTTCCAAATAACCGCAGCCTTCTCCGTTTCCACAGAACGCTTGATATTCAAACCCAGCAACTTATGTCTCATAAAACCAACTATAATCTTGAACACAGTCTCCTTGGTTCTAAAATCATTTTGAAAGATTCTAATGTTCCTCTCTTGCCATATGTAATAAACCGCAGCACTAAACACTAACCGCTGAATAACACTCCAAAGAGAATTATTAGCAATTCTGAAAGAGATACCCGAAACAATTTCAGCCCAAGTATACGAGATATCATCAAGCTTACACAAAGGTTTTAGATTACCCCAAACAGTCTTAGAAAAATCGCAAGAAAAGAACAAATGAGCATGGGATTCATCAACAGTATTACATAATGGGCACAATTTACTAGAAATGTTGAACCATTTAGAAATTCGGTCCGAAGTTTTAAGTCTACCCCGCATTGCCATCCAAAGCACAAAAGCGTACCTAGGAAAACATTGGGTGAACCAAACGTGCTTATACCAAATCACTTTAGGGCTATCCAACCTTAACGCTTTCCAAGCTTCTTTGACACTAAACTCAACATCCTTATTTTTCTTATTGATCCATAAAACTTTATCCTCAAACTCATCTAATAAGGTAGGAACAGGCACATTTAAGACTTCACCAAGTAAACTATTACATTCATTGGGCCATTTCCATCCATTACTATCAATCTAATCAGCAACCTTATCATTAACATCAAAACCGTGCTCAGTAAGGAAACTATGAGTAATAACCTTACACAGCGGACCATTAGTATGCCATTTATCAAACCATATAGAACACTTCTTACCATTTCCCAATCTGTAAACAACAAAAGAACGAATCCTATCCCTAAGTTCAAGGATCTGATTCCATCCCCAAGCATTATGTTCAGATTTAACATTAAACCAGATATTCCTATCTTTGACTCGGTAAGCATGAACCCATTTCACCTACAGCGAGTCCTTTTTACTAATGACATTCCAAAGATACTTAGACATTAAGGCCTCATTCATGAGTCTAAGAGGTTTAAGACCGAGACCCCCTTGATTTTTGGGTTTACAAATATCATTCCATGAAACGCTAGCAATTCCACTACCATCACCCCCACCGGTCCACAAAAATTTCTTACACAGTTTATCAATGCAATCACAAATATGAGTAGGAAGAATAAACATCGAGGCCCAATAAACATGAATCGAAGTAAGCACAGAAGAGATTAACTGTAACCTACCCGCAAAAGATAATGTTTTGTTTCTCCAATCATAAATCCGATTCTTAACTTTTTCAACCAAAACTCTACAGTCATCATTACTAATTCGCTTACCCGTCAAAAGAACTGTAACAACCGTGGTTTTAGCAGGTCAGTTTGACTGATAGTCTTGACTCGGATGACGTTTGGTTGGTGTGTATTAGGTGTTTGTAGTGATGTAGGAGTGATATAGGTGAGTTTTAGCACTAAATCCCTTTGCGTAAATGGTTTTATTGTGATTTGGAAAGTTTAAAATTTGGGAAAGTTCATTTTGATCACCTTTGTGGTGTAGAAATGACTTGTGTAGTTTTGGTGTTTTTGTGTTTTTGCGTAATGAGTCTTCGTTCAAAGTATTTGAGCGTTAGCAAGTTACGAGGAGTTTGTTTTTATGTGTTATATTTCAAAAAGAGTGTGAAATTCTATTTTTGGAAACTTTGTTTTGAAAATGATATTTTTCCGGTTTATCGTAAAATTAAGGTTTATCGTGTAAGACGTTAGGTTTCGATATGGGAATATATAAAATATGAAAAGTATGAGGTTTTGAGTGTAATAAATAAATTTAATAAAAAAAAATATATATATATTTTATATATGCAAAATTCGGATTTAAGGGATAAGGGGGGAAAAAGGAAACCCAATTTGAGTCCAAATATGAGACTCTTAGGCCCAAGGATTATCCCTAATTAATATACTAGTTATAATACCTGTGCACGCACAGGGTTTTTAAAATTTTTTTTGATTATATATTATTATCGATTAATCAATAAATCACTTAACATGTTTCAAATGGTTTTACTTTGTGGACTAAAAATAAAAAACCACATGTATATATGTTATAATCTACTCATTATTTTAGTAGAATGCATAAGATGTTAGTAATATATGCTTTAGTTTTGCTAACCCGTGATATCAATTTACTATGTGCTTTGTAATTGTGGTATTTCTTTACTTATATTTTCGTTAAAATATGTAGCATATTTAGATAACTTTTAAGATTGATTCAATTTCTTGATTATGAATAACTATCATACCATGTTTACCAATGTACCTTTTTGTTTGAAAATTTGTATTTTCTTAAGTTTGTGCTATTCACTTCTCATGTTTGATCAAAAAATTACCAACTTAACATAGATGCTTATACTATAGCTTCTTTATTACATAAAGAGAAACAAAAAAAGATGTAATTATAGAATACATTTATGTATAACGTATAAGAATAATTTTCCTGTGAGACCGAACTATATAAGGAAATTATTATTACTTGTATAAGTAAATTATAAATGCTTGGAAAAAACGTCAAAGAGTGCATTCACAAGTCTTTTACGTAGTATGATTGTTTGAATCCTTACCGACATTTCACTTTAGTGCAATTTTCTTCACAATTAGCCTAAATCATCAAGGTAAAAGACACCCATATTTTAGACCGTTGGTTGACACCCATAGTGTTATCAATGACAACAAACACCTGCTAAGTTTCATTAACTCATTCAAAGACACCTGCTAAGAATTCCTACCATAAAATTCCTCATATAGGCACTAAAACACATCTTTGGTAGTTGGTACATTAAAATACATTCATGTATTATCGAAATTAGCAAATCAACTTAATTATACATTCATACCTTAAGCAGGCGTAGATAATCCTTTCACGAAAATCATGTGTTGATACTTAATCCTCCTCTAAAAAAACGCACACAACAAATTGCTTTGCATTTTAGTGTGTGCGATAAGATCATAAAACTGCAAACACCACTAACATGTTGCATTATAGTGAGGATAACAACAAAGTTAGTCCTAACATCAAATAAGAAAACTTCAGATTAGAACTAAATGGGTGTTTGGTTATGCTTATTGAAGGTGCTTAGTGGTTTATTCAATTACTACAACACAATAAGTTTATGATAAAGCTTTAAGCTTTTTTGAGAAGCTTAATAAAAAACCCCTAAACTCACAACTAATTCTATCATTGCTTAGTATGTTTATAGTAAAAACACAAATATTAGGTGTAGAAGTTTTCAATAAAACATTAAAAAAAGTTAAACCATAAAAAGGTTACTAAAAACTATCAGCTAGATAAGGCATAAGTCAAAGTTCTGTTGAGGTCTTTTTCGGATTCTATTCAGAAGCAAAAAGAGGTTAACACATAAATAATAAGTATAGAAGAACGGTTGTATCTCACATCCGTGATTACCAACTCAATAACATTATCGCAGTATAGTAACGTAATAACCTGATTAAAAACTATATATACTTGCTTAAATAATTCTCATGTACATACTTTTAATTCCTTTACAACAGCCAATTATTACGTTTTTTTATGAAACATTACGTCAATGAATAAAGTTAGGTTATCACCCACGTAGTTTTTCTTTTTTTGATTTAGGAGGTGATTGTTATCAAATAATGATTGTGATGCGTACATATTTATTTATTTATTTATTTTTAATAATTTAAGGAGAACACCTTCATTAAACAATGACTATCTAACCCATTTTTTTTTTTTTTTTTTTTTTTTTTTTTTTTTTTTTTTTTTAACAATTAGCTTTGTATAACATTTTTAACTAACAGACATGTAGAGGTTGATGTTGATGTTGTTGTTTAACTTTAACTATTGATATCATGTTGTACAAAGTGTGCGAGTTTAGTAGCACATATGAGCGTTGATAAAGTTAAATTATGCTCCATAAAGTTTTAAAAATGTTTTTATGGATACCCATATATAAATTTCAAATAACAATTTCATGAGTCGTTGTTATAAGTTGAATCGCGTATATTTATTTTTATATCACACTAACTCGTGCTTACCATTTGATATTTATATTCCCGTTACTAATAGTTTAGCCGTATTTAATATTCTAGAAAAGTCTAAAACTAACATTAGTTTAAAAAAATATTTAATGTGTATCAAAACTAATTCCCATATTTACCAAATTTTGTAATTTTCTAGAAAAATAATGTAGGACCGTAGAACAACCTAATCACTTATGAATCAAGCTTAAACCTAGAGAGAGAAAGTAAGTAGAGAGAGAGAGTGGATGGGAACTCTTGTGTATGTAAATGAAAGACAATGTTATTACCTAAGAGAACCAACCTCTAAAATGAGGTTTACAAGAGTATTTATAGTTGAAGTCTAGGGCTTCTCTAATCTTATACATTATTACACTAATGGCCCTTAGACTTTATAAATTCATGAAAACTACACATAAACTTCATCATAATGATATTCTAAAGCAACCTAAAACAATACGTTAATGACCGACACTTTTTATAAATAAAATATGATCCTAACAATCTCCCCCTAAGTGTTGGTCATTGAGGTTGCGCGACGTCATCATCTTTGTCTTTAAACTTTATCATTCATAGCTCTTGACGTCTTTTAAGAATCACTAGATGAGTCAGTGTACATTGTTCATTGTTGATGAAGTGATCCAATGATGTCATCTGCCTTTCGTCACTTCTGTGTTTGTGGTGGTTGTCTGCCATTCCAACATGCTCATACGTCTTAAGTCTTTGTCATACATACATTTGTTGTTTCCGTTCTTTCACTTTGATCTTTGTCACTTTACTTTGTAGATTCTTCTTATTGGCGTAGAATCTTTATTTGACTGTTGCTATCCTTTGATCTTTGTGAGAACTTTCCTTTGACTTTGTGATGCATGTATGAGCATGTGGAATCTTTCGCCATGGAGATGATGTATAGCTGCAGGTAAACAGTTAGCAATAAATCAACCGGTACTTACAGATAAGGAATTAGAGATCGTCAACAGCATAGTGTGAAGACTCCTTCTAACCCTTACCATGGCCGTTCCCATATCAGATACTCCCGAAAGAGCTTACGAGACCTACTAAGTAGCTCAATGACTGGGTGAGTGGCTGGGGATCACTCCACGACTGTAGACCGTTTGAAACCACCGCGAACACTAAGCGTAACCCATAAAGAATTACCGAAGTGACTTGCTGTCAGGGTTGCTTGATGTTGACCCTGGCAGGAATTTCCATTCAATCATTGAGAATCACAAGTGTGTATCCTCTCATAAATGTTCTGGCAGATTGCTAAGATCTGCGTAGGACTCTAAAGTTTACATCTGGCATCCTTAATGATGAACAACCAGTGTAGAAATATCATGTGTTCCTATGAGATCTTTTGATGAATCTCGGGGCTCTAGACTCGATAAGTGCACATTTGGTTTCCTATGCGGAGATTAGGGAGAGGTCTCCTGCTTCAATATCAACCATCTCTAAGAGACAGGTCAATAGATTATGTAGGTTCCCCGTGAGAATGAAACAAGCTCTTTTAAGAGAACTTGAGTGGCTAGAAGGTTTAGTGCAGTGCGTCACTGGGTCCATGACGTCTTGTCTTCAATACCGGTGTCACCTTAGTAACAACCAGTAGCATATGAGTTGAACCCGGTGTCTGCCCTAAGGTTGAACATATGGAGGGCTATTTCTTTTCACCCTTTTTCATAACTTTTCTTTTTAATTCTTCAACCCCTTCTTTCTCCTTTCTCATTTTCTCCTTTTTTCAATCATACCTAAGGACTTCTAATTCTAATCTATTGGAATTGTCCTTGGGTAGATCCCTCCGGCTCTTGGCGGATCATAGGACGGTTTTTCCTAACCTTAGTCACCTTATAACTCCATGAATCCTATAATTGCCATGAAACCTTTGATTGAAAATCTCTCAAAGTGTTTATGAATATAAACACATTTTTGTTGACACTTTGAGAATTTTTGTTTCTTTTGAAGGACTCCCCCTTCACATGTGCTCATGAAATTTTTAAGAAATTTGCACATGCGTGAGGAGTTTGCACTTTTTGAATTGATCCACTTTCAGTGAACATGACCGATTCGAGACACGCTTACATCACTAGTTAGACTAGCTTGAAGTTATTACCCGGCCTGGTCATATCCACAGAGAGTTTCTCGAAACGGTACATTTCTACTAAGACAAATCCTTTTCGAGACACGCTTACGTGGCTAGTTAAAGAGTTCCATTGTCAGATTTTAGGTGACAACTAGCTCTAGAAACTAACTTGATGTTATTACCCGTCGAGGATAAGTCTTTTCGTTTACTGACATTTTAAGCTTCGTCAATTCATTGGTACATTCTGAGTCTAGCTCTTTTGAGATTCAGTCACTATCTTTAAACATCTTTGATCACATTTTAATCATGTCTTCTCCCCCTCAAAAATAGCATATTGTGATATTTTTGATATCAACCGATTAAGAAAAAGCTTTTCGGAGAGATAGACAGATTTCATTTTGCATGAATTCGGAACTTTTTGATTTTGTACTCCCCCTTAATGATAGCACATTTTAAAATCAATTAAGGGTTTTGAGGGAGTTATCTTGAGCACTCATTTGAAAGATTTTGAAAAATCTTTTGATGAATCTTGAAAAAGTGCTCAAGATTACTATTTTGAAAACGAGTTTTTGATTGAAGTCTTTTTCGTTTGTTTAGACTCGAACTTTTTGAAAAAGATTTCGTCCTTGAAAAAAACGAGTCCTTGATTTGAAATAATCAGAAGTCATCGTTTAAGTACGGGTTTCGTACTGAAGTATACGAAAGCCATTGTGAAGAAACTTTTGAGAAAACGACATGTTTTAGAAAAACATAAAAAAGAACTCCCGCTCAAGCATCTGTACATGACCGTATCATTGTTGAATGACATTTCTAGAAACGTACAGAATATTGATTTATACGAGAGACATGTCGTGAGAAGAATATTTTTGGATTTTTTGATTTTATATTGTTTTTGTATTTTTGAAATTTTATATTTTTGTATTTTGTTTTTGTTGGTTTTTCAAATTTTGTATTTTGTTTTTTTTTCAAAAAATATTTACAGCGAAGCGATTTTGAAAACATTTTTCAAGAAGATTCGAGAAGACGTTCTAGCTCCTCAGGAGTTAGGCTTCGCATGCCAATTCGTCGAACTAAATAGTCAAACCTTTCTTTTGGAAGGGCTTTAGTAAATAGATCGGCGAGTTGGTAATCAGTCTTAACGAAAAATAATTCAACAGTACCCTCTTCCACGTGTTCTTTGATGAAATGGTAGCGGACTTTGATATGCTTCGTCTTAGAGTGATGTACGGGATTGCACGAGATGGCTATGGCACTTTTTGAGTCACAATACATAGGTATTTTGTCAAAAGTAAAGCCATAATCTGTGAGCTGTGTCCTCATCCAAAGAACTTGGGCACAACACGCAGATAGAGACACATACTCGGCTTCGGCGGTTGATAGCGCAGTACAATCCTGTTTCTTTGACGACCAGCTTACTAGCTTTTCACCCAGAAATTGTGCTCCTCCTGATGTACTTTTTGCTGTAACTTGATCTCCTGCATGGTCGGCATCTGAAAAGGCTGTTAGATTAAACCCCGAATCCTTCGGATACCAAAGTCCCATGTTAATGGTTCTTCGTAGGTACCGAAAGATCCTTTTAACCTCTTTGAGGTGAAGTTCGGTAGGCTTTGCCTGAAACCGTGCTAATAAACATACAGCAAATTGAATATCGGGGCGGCTAGCAGTTAGGTACATGAGAGAACCGATCATGCTCCGATATTTCTTCGGATCGATGGGTTTCCCAAACAAATCAGCATCAATTTTTGGTGAAGTGACCATTGGAGTACCAACAGAATCACAATTTTCCATTCCATGTTTTTTCAAAATCTCTATTGTATATTTAGCTTGATTGATAAAAATACCACGAGGGGATTGATGTATTTGTAAACCAAGAAAGAATTTTAGTTCCCCCATCATGGACATTTCAAATTTGCTTTTCATGAGATTTTCAAAATGTTTTGAATGGTTAGGATTGGTTGATCCAAAAATTATGTCGTCCACGTAAATTTGAACGATCAAAATGTCATCTTTGAATTTTTTGATAAACAAGGTGTCATCAACCGTTCCTTTTGTGAAATTGTTTGTGAGCAAGAAAGATGATAGTTCGTCATACCACGCTCTTGGAGCTTGTTTTAAACCATAAATGGCTTTCTTAAGCTTGTAGACGTAGTCTGGATGATCTTTGTCGATGAATCCCTCTGGCTGACTCACATACACTTCTTCTTTCAGAGTTCCATTCAAGAAAGCTGTCTTAATGTCCATCTGATAGACTGTGATGTTTTTGTGAGCTGCATAGGCTAAGAAAATCCGGACTGCTTCAAGTCTAGCTACAGGCGCAAATGATTCTTCGAAATCTATCCCTTCCTCTTGTGGATATCCTTTAGCCACGAGACGAGCTTTGTTACGAATTACAGTCATTTCCTCATCCAGTTTGTTCTTCCACAACCACTTGAGATCAAGAACGCGTTTATCAAGTGGTCGTTCAACAAGTTCCCAACTATCATGTAACAGGTATTGAAGAAGTTCATCCTGCATCGCTTCTATCCATGGGTTTTCTGCCATTGCTTCCCGAATGTTCTTAGGTACTTTGGTGCTTATTGAGCAAATGTAAATGCACAATTCGAGATCGGTGGCAAGTTGTCTCCTCGTCTGAACTGGCATTGAAGGATCACCAATAACATGTACTAACGGATGGTCTTTTGTCCATTGAAACGTAGAAGGGTACCTTGGGTTTAACGTATGTGTGTTAGACGGTTCATGTAGCCTTGAAGAAGATTCAGCAGAGTCTGTTGCAAACGGGTTTTCAAATACTTCTTCTCCTTCTTCTAACGAAACATCGTTTGAATTATTTGTTGGTTCTTCTTGAAAATTTGTGTTTTGATTTTGCTCATCAACTCTTGGTAGTTCAGTTTCAAGTACTGGAGTGGCTTGAGTAGATGTAGATGATGTTGAGGTAGTTGGTGCTTCAGCTTCGATTGTAGTAGATGCATCCTGTGGTGGTGGTGGTGGTTGATTTTGAGCGGGTGCAGCGGAATGTTGTTGAGATGCATTTGTCGAAGTTCCACCATAATATTCATCAAACATTAACTCGAAGAAATTTTCCAGTTCTTGTTCTGAAGGTTTGTCTGTGTTTGTTGAATGAGCTCCATTAGGCACGAGTCCTGAACTGATGTGTCCAGAAGTCTGACTGTTTGGTGCGGGTCCTAATCTGGTTTGATTAGAAGCCATTGGATTAAGCGCGGGTTCTAGAGCGTATCTCTCAGAAGCCATTTGTGAAATCTCGTCAAACTTCACATTCATCGTCTCCATTATCTTTTTCGTTCTTCTATTATACACCCTGAATGCCCTCGAGTTTTCTGAATATCCAATGAAGATTCCAATATCACCCTTAGCTTTCAACTTTCCTAGATCTTCTCTGTCGTTCGTCGGATAGCACAAAGCGCCAAACACGTGAAGGTAAGAGATGTCAGGTTTACGGTTGTTCACTAGCTCATATGGGGTTTTATTGAATCTTGGATGTACTAGGAATCGGTTTTGGGTGAAACAAGCAGTGGCTACAGCATCAGCCCATAAGAATAGTGGTGCACTAGAATAAATTAGCATTGTGCGAGCAGCTTCCACAAGAGTTCTGTTTCTTCTTTCAACTACCCCATTCTGCTGTGGAGTTCTAACAACTGATGTTTGATGTGTAATTCCAACATCTTCGAGGTAAGTTCTTAACTCCTGGTTTGTGAATTCTGTGCCATTGTCTGTTCTTATAATCCTTACTGGAGCTTGAAGTAGAACTTGAATACGCTTCAGAAAGGTGATGATGATGCCTGGTGCTTCGTCTTTTGATCTCAAAAACTTTACCCATGTATATCTTGAATAATCATCAACAATAACGAGAATATACTTCTTCCCATTAATGTTTTCAACTCTCATTGGGCCACATAAGTCCATGTGCAACATATGTAACCTTGCTTCCGAACTAGGTACGGTTTTGGGTTTATATGATGCTCTTTTACTTTTTCCTTGTTCGCATGATGGACATAGGTGTTCCTTGGTGTATTTGAACTTAGGAAGTCCGGTGACGATGTTGTCTTTGGCTAACTTGTTGATGTTGTCGAAATTGAGATGGGATAACCTTCTATGCCACAGCCAGGACTTAGTTTCGGTTGCCCTTGTCATAAGACAAATTGGTGATGTAGAAGCCATTTGGTTGATGTCGATAGCATACAAGTTTGTACCACGATTACCAGTTAAGAGATCATCACCAACCAAATTTCTAATAAAAACCGTGTTTCTCCTGAATGCAACTTCTAAATCTGCATCACAAAACTGCCCAACTGAAAACAAATTATGTCCCAACCCTTCGACGTAGTAAACTCGAGTGATCAAAAAATTCCCAAACTGAAGATCTCCAAAACCCAGAATAGCTACTACATGATCATTTCCAAAGCGTACAGTTCCCATGAATTTCCAAATGAAATTGATCAGCAGCTTTAAATTCCCGGTCATGTGCTTGGAGCAACCCGAGTCGACGATCCAAAGACATATTTCGACAACCTGCGAAGAACAGAAGATTTTGTATTCGGAAACCGTTTTGAATTTGGTTCCATTGGGTTAGGAGTAAAATCCATTTCACACTCATAGAATGTTTCAACATGTTCAATTTGAACAACTTTCAATGTTCCATCCTGGAGAATGAAATTTCTACCCGTTGGTTTCCATACACAATACTTAAGATAGTTCCTAGGCATTTGGCTACTAGTGGTAGACCTAAAGCGTGCAACTAATCTTTCAGTAGATCTAGATCTAGCCCTAGTTCCTGTTGGAACTTTCTTCTGTTCAGGCGTAACATTCACATTCTTAGAAACACATTCATCATGAACATACTTAATTAAACATTTCTTGCATGTCAAGCAAACAGAGTCATTACATGCATTAGAACCAGTACTCTCGACATTACATTCAGATGAAACATGTCTCTTATTAAAAAGCGATAAATTCCTAGGGTGTTCTTCTACTTTATTCTTGCTACTACTCGTAGAGGCAGGCGAGACTCTATTGTTCCTTGTATTGCTCCTAGGCTGTAGTCTTCTGCTCCTAGAGGTGCTTTCTAATCCTGTAGAAGTTGAGGCACACACATTAGGATTTATATTGTTGTCCTTTTTAGCATCACTAGACTCTTTAGAATTATCCTTTTTGCCCTCATAAGTCTTAGATGTGGAGGCAGATGCATTAGTGGGACTAATCCTAAAAAGGCCAGGTGCTATCACTTTTGGTGTTTCGACAACCGCTTTTCCTTTATCAACAATCTTTTCATTGTCACTTTTCTTGGGCAAGGGTGTTGGAGTGACTGGTTTTGTCAAATCTTTTTTCTCATCGACTTTTGGAGCAAACCTTGAAATTGATATTTTTGATTTTTGAACCGTGTTTGAAACATTTGGTTTCTCCGAAGTCGACGGTTTTGCAAACTTAGTTTCCTCACCCTTCCCTTTTTGACTTTCAAGCTGAGCCCTCAAAAGATCATTTTGCTCTTTCATTTTCTTTAATTCACGCTCATACGACAGTTTGTCATATTTGCATTCTTCGCTTTTTCGATCAAGTTGTTTAAAATATGTCACATTTTCCTTTTCAAGCTTAATAAGAGCATTTTCATATTTTGAAACAATGTCGGAGGTCTCAGCTCTCAGTCTTTCATCGTCATGAACAGAGTATGTTTGTAAAATGATGGACATAATATCAGTAGACAGAACTGCTTCGAAGAGAGAATCATTTAGGTTTTCCAAAACATTGATTTGCTCAAAAGATTCATTTGCCTTTTTTATCAGGGATTTGTGATCCGTGACGAAGTCAGCTGTTTCTTTCAAAAATGCTTGTTCAAAATGAATTACTCGAGCATGGATGTTATTAATTTGAGGAGCAAATTCATTTTCGAGAATCTTTTTAAGCTGTAAATGAACCGTAGAATTCCAGTTGATCTCATTAAGTCTCGTTTTTGATTCTAAAGTCGTTTTAAGTTGCCCAATTCTGGTTTTGAGGTCATCAAGATATCCCCGTGCAGCACTTGTGTTAAAAGTGTTGTTTGAGGAAATCTGTTCCATGTTAGAAATCGATTTGGAAGCAACTACTTTCTTAGAAAACATTTTTGAGAATGGTCGTTTTATGGAAAACACAGATGATTCTTTTTGTGGAACAAAAGTAATTCCCGAAAGTTTGTTCAATTTGTTGTAATCAATGGTTTTCAAATCCTTTTGTTTCATTTTAGAAATGCTCTCTTCGACATGTTCTATCGTTTGCACAGAATCCCGAACGACGGGAGGATCATGTTTGGTGTAAAAAACACTACCATTATACAAGACGTTCTGTTCTTCCTGAGCTTTCTTGAGATTACAAGGATTGTTGTTACCAAGAGCCATTTTGTGTTTCGTATGGTAAATCGGATTAGTTTGATTTGAAATCATTTTCATTGTTTGACTTGACTGACCCGACTTAACCACTAATTCTTCTAGATGTGCAATCTTGTGTTCTGACTCTACGATTTCTTCCAAAAGTTTATCTTCTTTCTTTGCAAAGTCCTTTTTCAACTCATCCCTTTCTTTTTCAAGATTGATATAAGCTGTTTCTTGTTTTGAAAGTTGGTTTGTTAATTCAGAAATTTCTTGTTTTAAAGAGTTAATGGTTTTTGTTGAACTTATTTCAAGATTAGCAAACTTGGTTTTCCATTCCCTATCTTTAACAAGTAACTTCTTATAACCAATTTCAAATTCTGACTCGCGTTCTTTGTTAATTTTAAAACTTTTTGCATTTTCCTTGTATCTCTCAAGCTCAGTGGTCAATTTCTCATTCGCGGCCTTAACATCGCGATTGACCTTTTTCACTTTCTCGATTTCAATACTACAATTATTTAATAATGATTCAAATAAAGCACGTGTTTCCTCATCATTCTCAGCATGCTGTGAAACGAAGCCTCCATTATGATTCACATCTGGAGTTGCTGAAGAAGTATTGCTACTACTTGGCGTGTCCAGGTATGTATCATAAGTGGGTGCTTGATTCTCAGAATGCTGTTCCTTATGAGGAGACATCTCAAATATATCATTATTATGACATGTGTTGAAATTTGATACCTCAGATGGTGCACTCGTGTCATAAACAGGAAGTGTGTCAGAATCCGTGTCATACTTAGCTTCCTGAAGATTCGCCATGAATATGCAGTTCGCATCGATATCCTCTCTGTCTTCCATATCATCCATAAGAGCCATAAAATCATGTTCCTCTGCATTCAACTGAAACCCTGCCTTCTCTTTTTGTGCCAACAGTACTGCTTTCTGCAAATACTCTAGATCTTTCTTGTTCGGCTTAGTAGGACAGTTCCTTGCCATATGACCTACTCCTTGGCAGTTGAAACACTTTACCGGATTACCCTGATTCACATTTCCATAATTCCCAACAACTGGAGCTGCCACATTCCTATTCTGATTTCCCATTGCCTGATTACCAACATTCTGACCCCTCTGATTTCCAACATGCTGACCCATCTGATTCCCTGCATACTGACCATACTGATTTCCTGCATACTGACCTGCATTCTGCCTATTCTGATTACCCATGTTAATTCCAGTAGCGTATCCTTGCTGATTCCCATAAACTCCAACCATTTGGCCTCCATTGCCCATATTGAAACTCGGCTGAGCGATCTGCCTGTTGCGAGTATTCGATGAAATCCTTTGGTTGTTGTTTGTTGGTGTAGAATAGCGTCCTTGGAATGCTTTTGTCAGAAAAGCAAACGCTTGTGTCAAGGCTGCAGTAGCTTCATCATTGTCAGTGAATTCTGGTTCTTGGAAGTGTGGGTATTGCTGTTGTGGAATAACATGTTGTTGCTGTGGGTAGAATTGTTGTTGGTAGATCGGTGTTGGTTGTTGAATGTAGGATGGTTGCAAGTAGTTGTGAGTGGAAGATGATGATGGTTGTTGTTGTGTGTTCACTGGTATAGGTGTTGGTGTATCAGCCATTAATGCTAGAGGATCATGCTTTTTAGCTATTAATTCAGCTCTTACTTCATTAGCTTCATCTTGATTTTGCTTCAAGAAGTCATACACTTGATCATAAGTAACTTCATGCAAATTCTTCGTCTGATACACAATAGTGACATATCTTCCCCATTCTGGTTGTAACTCATTCAGAAAAATGGTGTTGTTAGCAATATTTGTCTGACTGAGGTTGTGTCTTGATAAATCATTCATGATCTTACAGAATCTGTGGTAGTACGTCTCTATGGATTCACCAGGAATTGAAGTAAACTTGCGAAGTTCCTTAAGCAGTTGTGTTTCCATTTCCTGTTTCCCGATGTCTGTCCCATACATTAACCTCTTGACTCTTTCCCAGACTGCATGAGCACTTACTTCACTGTCAACAGTAGCGTAGATGGTTTCAGGTAAACCAAGAACGACGTAATGAAATGCCTGATCATCAGCTTCAATCTGTTTTCTGTCTGCCACAGTGTATTCAGTCTCATTCTGTTCTCTGTAGTATGGTTGTACTGGGGGGGTACCATTTGGATCACCAGGGTCTAGTACTTGTGATGGTTTGAAGGGTCCATCCACAATGGATTTGATGAGAAGACTTCCATTTGCTTTGCTCTTAAGATAACGCATCATACGACTAGCCCACTGTGAGTATCCACCCTTTGACAGCATGGGAGGTCGGTTTTCGGCACCGGCAGCATGAATATCTTGTTGTGTTGCCATGGAATGACTTTTAAGTGAAAACGTTGTTCTGAGGATCTTTTGAAAGATAACAAAGGTTGTTGTTGTAGATTAGAAGATTTGGTGAAGATGAAAAGCGATCTCGGTTGATTTTTTGTGATTTCAAATTTTCCCTCCAAAAAATGAATACGAAAAGTTTCTTTCTCAAAATTTGAAAATCTCAAAGAAATACAATTCTAAGGTTACCAGAAAATTTTGAGTTTTGAAAATTTTTCCGCCAAATTTTACCGAAATTTTTTGAATTTTGGCCTAAAAATTTGAATTTTCGGCCGAAATTTTCAACGTTATACCAAACTTTGAATCTCGCGTAAAAATTGAACGTAAAGTCTCGTGTGAAAAATAAATTTTACTCAAATTTTCCCGCCAAAAAACTCGATAGGTCTTTAGGTTTCTAACTCGATAGGTGTTTAGATTTCTAACTCGATATGTCTTTGGTATCTAACTCGATAAGTGAGGTATGCTTGTAACTCGATAAGTACTTAGGTTTCTAACTCGATAGATAGTCTAGATTTGGGCAGAGTTTCCCCTAACTCGATAAACAATAATCCTAACTCGATAAACGATTAGGTAATATAGGCTAACTCGCCAAACACCAAACTCGATAGATCACTTACACCTAACTCGATAAGTTGGACCCAAACTCGATATGATAGAATCACCTAACTCGAAAACACCATAAACCCAAACTCGAAAAAAAATGCTAACTCGATAGAAATTTAGTCCCAAACTCGATAAGTCCTAAATCCTAACTCGATAGAATCACAAAAACCTAACTCGATAGAAATTTAAACCCAAACTCGATAAGCAAAATTTTCTAACTCGAAATTTTTTGTGCCTAACTCGAAAACCAAACGATGAACAGTAACCACGAATAACAAAAAACCACTTTTATACCATGTTTTTCAACCAAATCAAACCTAAAACAACCTATATTATCCCTAGGCGATTGATACCACTTGTAGGACCGTAGAACAACCTAATCACTTATGAATCAAGCTTAAACCTAGAGAGAGAAAGTAAGTAGAGAGAGAGAGTGGATGGGAACTCTTGTGTATGTAAATGAAAGACAATGTTATTACCTAAGAGAACCAACCTCTAAAATGAGGTTTACAAGAGTATTTATAGTTGAAGTCTAGGGCTTCTCTAATCTTATACATTATTACACTAATGGCCCTTAGACTTTATAAATTCATGAAAACTACACATAAACTTCATCATAATGATATTCTAAAGCAACCTAAAACAATACGTTAATGACCGACACTTTTTATAAATAAAATATGATCCTAACAAATAATATGAGTCCTTATTTAAAAAAATATTCTAGAAAAGTCTAAAACTAACATTAGTTTAAAAAATATTTAATGTGTATCAAAACTAATTCCCATATTTACCAAATTTTGTAATTTTAATGATGAAAGTCTAAAAGCTAATACTAATAATCATGTAATTTTAAACAAAATTAATATTATAAAGTATAGGGGTATCAAGTGTAAGGGGTTATTTTGTTTTTTTTCTAAAGTTATTAAAAAACATGGAAACTTGTAATTTTATACTTAGCTCTATATAATTTATTTAAAATTCAAACAACAAAGTTTTATTAATTACTTCCTCTTTTTTTAAGTTTTTATTTTCATAAATTTGACACCTATATTTTTATACATTTTTTTTCTCAACCAAATTTCTCCACCAAATTGATTAAGTTTGACCAAAAGCAATTTAATTTTGACTTTTTATTAACCAATCATATTGCTCGATTTCGCCTACGTGGCAAAATCGAGCTCTCATATTGGTCTAATTTTTTTTTCAATGAGAAGGGATTTGCAAAAACACTCCAAAATGATGTAATTCATTTATTATATAAAAGATATACCAAACCAAACACCCCTAAAACATTTTTTCTGCAATTATGGGTCGACAAATGGAGAATCAAGAGGGGAAAATTAGGGTTTCATAATTGTCTAGCATAATCAAGAATCAAGGTAAAATCTTTAAATCCTATGTTCAATTAATTGATTAATTAATATAATTCATGTAATAATTATATGATGGATTAGGGTTTGTGTTAACTTCTGTAAATTAATGTAATAAAACATGTTGGGATCAATAATTAGTAATATTATGATGATTGGTGAAGAGAATTGAGCGTAAAACATGTTAGTTATTGAGTTAGGGTTTGGACAGATTTGTAAGGCTGTAAAGATGTGAGTGTACATAACATATGGTGATGAGTTAGATCACGAATTTTAAGTCTAAATTTAAGTATAATGAAAGAGCTTTCCAAAAAGTCAGGTCACGATCAATTTTGAGGTCGGGAAGTCGGTCTTTTGATTTTTCTTTGTTAAGGTGTCAAAGCTGTCAAACCGGGACAGATTTTGGGTAAAAGTTTGTGGTTGGCATGTGGTTGTAAAAGTGGTATTTTGACTTGGTCTTCTGGAATAGTTAAGTTTTAGGTTATATTAGACTACCACGAAGAGGATTCGCGATAAAAACTTATGGAAGTAATTATTAAAAATCAAAACTTTTTGGTGTGCGTTCAGATCCGAATTTGAGTAGTTGACAAGTTTGAATTTTATATGAATACTTGTGTGTGTTATTGGTACATGGCCTTCTGGGATTAGCTTCTATGCTTATGAGAGACCATGGTAAATTTTTGGTGTGAGTTGTTAAGCTTTATTTGTCATAATTTCATGTGAGCGAATGTACTCAAAAATTCTGCGTTTTCTGAGTTTTAGAGTGCAAGGGATTTAGTGAGTATTAAGTTATGGTAGTGGTTAGTGTGGTGTCTAGGAGATCCATGGTGGGTCATATGAGTCTTAGACATCCATCATATGTGTATTACATGGGTTGTAACTTTTAGCTTGACCTTATGTAATGTGGATTATTTTTGTGTATTATAGATTGTGTATTGTTTTGTGGAGCTGCGGAGTTTAAGGTGAGTTCATAGTCCCATATTTTTACTTTGTTTTAAACTTGGGATGGGAATGATGCTTGTCTTAAATGTTTTGGTTTACTGTGATTATGTGTGTGGTATTAAAGAGCTTTGACTTATAATGTTATCGTATGCATGCTATGTGTGATTATTTGCTTGTGTGGATATATATGTTTGGTCCAATTGGGGGGGGGGGGAGTATCCAATTGGAGAGTAATACTCCTGCTCGTACCAAATTATGTGGATTGGATAATGTGATGATAATGCTGTGTGGTCCAATTGGGGGGGAGTATCCAATTGGAGAGTAATACTCCTACTCGTTACTGGTTTATGGGATTCAATTGGGAGGGTGCTTACCCTGTTGCTCGCGCATGCGACCTAATTGATGATATGTTGATGTGGCACTAATTATGGGGTCGGAGGACATGATCCGTCCTGATGTGGTACTAATTATGGGATCGGAGGACACGAGCCGTCCTAATGGTTGCCTTATGAGTGTTGTTGCCTTTATGTGTGGATACTAACTTGCAAATGCATGTAGTTATATGATAACTATAATTTATTTGTCCAGCTATATTTTTTGTAATCACAGTAAATTCGGTTGCCTTGTGTGTTGAGTCTTAAACCTATGAATCTCACCAACATTATGTTGACGTTTTAAGCATCATTTTCAGGTGAGCTTTCTAAGGATAAAGATAGAAGGATGTGGATAGACGAGACCTTAGTTGCATTGGAAGTGGTTTATCATCTATGTTTGGATTTATGTTTTGTTTTGGTTATTTTATTTTGGGGTATTGTTACAACACTTTGTGTTTGTACATTGCTCTATTTACGTGCATGTAGTTGTTCTCTATGTAGACACCAGGTGTTGTGATGATATGCATGAAGTTACACCCGCGCGTTTCCGCCGTGGCGGGGTGTGACAGATTGGTATCAGAGCCTTGGTTATAGAGAATTAGGTGGTTTAACCTAGACTATAGCCTAGGAGTCCTTCATATAGTTGCATTTAGGATCTATGTGTAAGTATAGTATCTTATATGTCTATTTTCCTATATTTATGAGATGTTTTATTGAGTTTTGGATGTCTATTTTATCCCCTATACGTAGTATTGTATATATCGACTTTATTATATCGTCTTCCACGCGTAAGATGTTTCGTTGGACCATCGTTGTCGCTATCGGATGTGAGAGAAGTGGTAGGATGAAGCGGACTAACTGCAGAATCCGAGTTTCCGATATCATGTATCTATCTTCGGACAAGGATAGGACGTTTTTGGGGAAACTTTGGTGGAGAAGAAGTGGAGAGGTTTGGAACCACGACGACTTCTGGAGATGGAGCCATTACCAAATACCCTTGGTAGTGTCCTCACTTCACCTAGGAAGGAGATGTGGTTTAGTCTAAACCTCGTGATTTGTATGCGCTTGTGAATCATGTGGAATTGGAACAAAGAATAGAGATGGTTTTGCATGTTGTCGACTACCTCAACATGTAGGAAACATGAAGGGGTGGTTGAGTAAAGATGAAAGGGAGTTAGGATGAATGGTGTGGATTCGGATCTAGAGTCCACAACGAGTAGTAAGTTGAATTGATCTGAGTGGGGAGATAAGTGCGAGAGTGGAGTTGAGCCATTATGCGACATCTTTTGTTTTGTGTTATGTTTTGGAATTCGTATATTGTCTTTTGCCGTCTGGAGCCATGTTGGAGCGTGATTACTCTTGGATATTGGATCGACCTTATCTAAGTGATTTTGATTATAGAGTTTACGTGATCGATGGAATTGTTCCATGTGAGATGATTGTTTGCGACGTCTTTTGTTTTTGGTTGCGTGATTGTTTGCATGATGTGTTGTCATCGGAGGGAGTACACTTGTGAAAGGGGGCATAGGTAATTATGGTGGCCAACATAGTTATACATGCGTCACAACACAAGTGGACTTGCAAGTATGATGGCATGAATTGCATGGTGTATTAGGTGCTATGTGGTATATGTGCGTTATCATTGAGATGTGTGGTTTTAGAAGTAAGTATGCATGTGGAATAGGCTTATAACTATGGTCGCGAACATAATTATAAGGGTATCACACACGTGGACTTGTGACCATTATCGCATTGATTAATGTCTGTTGTTATATGTTGTGGTAGATGGTATGTGATATCATGTTGGTGATGACTGTATGGTTAGAGAAGTATTCTCTTAACCAGTTAGGCAGTCATTATATGTTAAGGTGTGTAGGTGGTAAGATTTTATCCTACCTATCATATGTTGATACCTCAATTATCGGTGGGTACTTATATTGTGGTATTTAAGTTGATTCGTTTGCTAGATGCTTCGTTTGTATACCTAATTCTTTGGTTGGCATTCCTACTCGTACCACGATGGTACAGATGCCATATTCTTTCTCTTTGACGTCGTGATAGGTGATGGGTAATCGAATTCGTTTTGTTGGATACTGGTTCGTTTCTTTGGTTATTCCATACATTCATTCCTCGGATGAATGTTATGCTATTCTTCATGTATTGTTGGTTCGTGATGAGTTGGTGTGGAAATTTGATCCCTCATTTACACACACCAATTGGATTTCGTGACATGTTTTGTGACCTATTAGTATCGGTGTTTTTCTACGATTTTGGTTTGATCATTGTACTAATGAGTCTATAAGTTTATCGTTTGGTTTGCAATGTATTTGTGTGAGTGTTCACTGGTATGAGTTCGTTTGAGGATTATTTTGATTATGGAATTCTTCAATGTCTTTCGTGTTCGATTAAGAGGTTGTGTTAGAGTCTTTATGGCATTTTACAAATTCGTTTTGGGTATTTCAAGGTCGTTTGATGGAAACTAATATTTTTATGGGAATTGAAGTGTGAAAAAAAATGGTTATGTTGATGTTTTACATAAAATGGTTATATATATTTTGTAAAAAAAAGATGTATAAGTATAAGATATGTATTGAAAAAAAAAAAAAAAAAACGGTGTACATTTGTTTTTGAGAAGGTCGAGTACGGGAATAAGAACTGTCTATGGTTCTCATTTACCAAACTTGTTATGTATTTGGTTCATCAAGTGTTTCTTTCGTTGAGATACGTTTTTTTGATGTTTTATGGGTACGTGTATTTTATATTTTCTTTGTATGGGTTTTCATGAACATTTTATCCGTGACTATTTTTATTGGGGGAAAATTTCTCATTGTGATTTCTAGCTTTGATTTTGATGTTCGTTACTTCACTAGTCGGTAATTCGTACCCCTTTTGAGTTCATTGATATGCGTTTTAGTTCGACCGGTTTCATGGTTCGCGTCGTTTACTTAGGATAGATTGTCGTTTTGATTATCAATTTGTTCGTTGAAGAAGAAGAGGATGTTTGCCAAGTTGTTCAAGTGAAAGTTGTAGCTTTAAGATGTACGTTCTTCAGGAAGGTGGTCAACGATAGCGAGTGTTCATGGACACTAGTAAGATAAAAGTAGTGAAGCGTGGAAAGTACCTGAGACACCATCTGAGAGACGATTGTCCTCAGGATTGGCAGGTACTATTGACGATTCATTTGTATCTTTCTATAGATTGCGTAGGCATCGCGGAGGTGGAAGATCCATAAGAGGAACTGTGTGATACGTGATTTAAAGTTGGGGAGTAGAACTTGGAGATGATATTTGTATGGAGCAGAAAGTGTGGTCTACCCAGATCATGAGAATCTTTAGCATATATTTGACAAGAGGTTAATATATGTTGAAGAGAAGTTGGGTGTGGAGTTTTTCAGTGACTACGAATGTCTGATTCGCTATCGTCAAGGAAGGGAGGACATCGTGGTAAGAGCGCTGAGCGGGAGTGAACGAGTGAAACTTGGATGTTTGTGAGCAATAAGATAATTCGGTTCGGGGTTAAGAGGATGATACTGGCAGCCTAGAGAGAGAGGCTCAAGGTTGAGAACATGAAAGAAGAATGATTACTTGGTTTAGACCAGTAAATGGAAAGGAACAAAGATGGAGGAATGTACTTTGCGTTCCAGCTATTGGTTCCATTGAGAGGAAGCGCAAGGACATCAATCATGAAAGGTATTTGATACATCCGAGAATGGATAAGACGTGTTATTACCTTAGCAAAAGATGTATGGAGGAGTAGGCGAGACTTTTCGCTCGATGAGTTGGTAATGAGCCATGGGGTGTCGCGTTGATCATCAAGAAACATGAGGAAATATTTACTTTGCGATAGTGGTAAACGTGTTATACAGTTTTGAGAACGCGTATGAAGATGAGTACGATTTATCACTCTCTAATGAGTGAACTAAGTGAGCGTACAAATTAGGCGTTGGATGGTGAGCTAAGAGTATGGGTGTGTTTGATTTTGGAGGAAGCCGGGGTATACATTTACCCTTAGCTGAGTTCTCCTATATCAACAATTATCATTCTAGTATTGAGTATGTATCGTGTGAAAATTCTATGGAAGGTAATGTAGGTCACCTGTTCTGTGGGTAAAGGTTGGAACAAGCCAACTAATTGGTCCTGAACTAGAACGAGAGACTATGAATAAGGTTTTCTGACTAAGGAAAGACTTAAGGCAGCAAGAGATCGCCAAAAAGAGTTATGCGAATAATTGTTGTAAGCCCTTGGAGTTTGGTGTTGGTGATATTGTGAGGTTAAAAGTATCTCCTTGGAAAGGTGTTGTGCGTTTCGGTAAGAAAGGCAAGCTAGCATCGAGATACGTAGGACCATTTGGGATTTACGGAAAGGAGTGGAATTGTCGCATACCGGTGGAAGTTAGCTGAGGAATTGAGTGGTGTACATGATATGTTCCATGTATCTAATTGAAAGAAGTGTTTGACATATGCTAGTCTGCATGTGCCATTAGATGAATGTAAGGTTGGCAAGACTTTTCGTTTTGTCGAGAAACCTGTTGAGATTATGGATCAAGATGGGGTTGAAGTATGGTGAGATAGCATTGGTAAAGGTATGGTGGGATTCTAAGCGTGGTCCTGAGTTTACTTGGGAACGTGAGGATCCGATGAAATTTAAGTACCCAAATTTTGTTTGCTGAAGTGGTTGGTGAAGTAGATCGTTTGTAGTTGGATTTTAGATCGTGGAAGTTTGATGCAGGGTATTCATAAATGTTTGTTGTATGAGTATCTGTTATTTGTGAGTGCGTTTTTCGGTTATCATTTGGTTTTTCATTTGGTTTGAGAGTATCGTATATACCTGTGAGAAGTCGTTCGGATCTTTGGTGTTATTGATCGATGTAGTGTATCTATTTTCGTGTATTGTTGGAGTATCGATATGTTTTCTATCGTGTGAATTCGAGTATTTAGTCGGTTCTCATTTTTGCGATTCTTTCTCTGTGATCTTATGGAGTGGTATTTTTCCGCTTAAAAATCCATAAATTTCCTTTTGCTGTTGTGAGTGGTGACTATAGTAGTTTAAATCTCGGGACGCGATTTCCCTAAGTGGGGGATGATGTAACAACCGTGGTTTTAGCAGGTCAGTTTGACTGATAGTCTTGACTCGGATGACGTTTGGTTGGTGTGTATTAGGTGTTTGTAGTGATGTAGGAGTGATATAGGTGAGTTTTAGCACTAAATCCCTTTGCGTAAATGGTTTTATTGTGATTTGGAAAGTTTGGAATTTGGGAAAGTTCATTTTGATCACCTTTGTGGTGTAGAAATGACTTGTGTAGTTTTGGTGTTTTGTGTTTTTGCGTAATGAGTCTTCGTTCAAAGTATTTGAGCGTTAGCAAGTTACGAGGAGTTTGTTTTTATGTGTTATATTTCAAAAACAGTGTGAAATTCTATTTTTGGAAACTTTGTTTTGAAAATGATATTTTTCCGGTTTATCGTAAAATTAAGGTTTATCGCGTAAGACGTTAGGTTTCGATATGGGAATATATAAAATATGAAAAGTATGAGGTTTTGAGTGTAATAAATAAATTTAATAAAAAAAAAATATATATATATATATATATATATATTTTATATATGCAAAATTCGGATTTAAGGGATAAGGGGGAAAAAGTAAACCCAATTTGAGTCCAAATATGACTCTTAGGCCCAAGGATTATCCCTAATTAATATATATACCAAACCAAACACCCCTAAAACATTTTTTCTGCAATTATGGGTCGACACATGGAGAATCAAGAGGGGAAAATTAGGGTTTCATAATTGTCTAGCATAATCAAGAATCAAGGTAAAATCTTTAAATCATATGTTCAATTAATTGATTAATTAATATAATTCATGTAATAATTATATGATGGATTAGGGTTTGTGTTAACTTCTGTAAATTAATGTTATAAAACATGTTGGGATCAATAATTAGTAATATTATGATGATTGGTGAAGAGAATTGAGCATAAAACATGTTAGTTATTAAGTTAGGGTTTGGACAGATTTGTAAGGCTGTAAAGATGTGAGTGTACATAACATATGGTGATGAGTTAGATCACGAATTTTAAGTCTAAATTTAATTATGATGAAAGAGCTTTCCAAAAAGTCCAGCCACGATCAATTTTGAGGTCAGGAAGTCGGTCTTTTGATTTTTCTTTGTTAAGGTGTCAAAGCTGTCAAACCGGGACAGATTTTGGGTAAAAGTTTGTGGTTGGCATGTGGTTGTAAAAGTGGTATTTTGACTTGGTCTTCTGGAATAGTTAAGTTTTTGGTTATATTAGACTACCACGAAGAGGATTCGCGATAAAAACTTATGGAAGTAATTATTAAAAATCAAAACTTTTTGGTGTGCGTTCAGATCCGAATTTGAGTAGTTGACAAGTTTGAATTTTATATGAATACTTGTGTGTGTTATTGGTACCTGGCCTTCTGGGATTAGCTTCTATGCTTATGAGAGACCATGGTAAATTTTTGGTGTGAGTTGTTAAGCTTTATTTGTCATAATTTCATGTGAGCAAATGTACTAAAAAATTATGCGTTTTCTGAGTTTTAGAGTGCAAGGGATTTAGTGAGTATTAAGTTATGGTAGTGGTTAATGTGGTGTCTAGGAGATCCATGGTGGGTCGTATGAGTCTTAGACATCCATCATATGTGTATTACATGGGTTGTAGCTTTTAGCTTGACCTTATGTAATGTGGATTATTTTTGTGTATTATAGATTGTGTATTGTTTTGTGGAGCTGCGGAGTTTAAGGTGAGTTCATAGTCCCATATTTTTACTTTGTTTTAAACTTGGGATGGGAATGATGCTTGTCTTAAATGTTTTGGTTTACTGTGATTATGTGTGTGGTATTAAAGAGCTTGGACTTATAATGTTATCGTATGCATGCTATGTGTGATTATTTGCTTGTGTGGATATATATGTTTGGTCCAATTGGGGGGGGGGGGGGGGAGTATCCAATTGGAGAGTAATACTCCTGCTCGTACCAAATTATGTGGATTGGATAATGTGATGATAATGCTGTGTGGTCCAATTGGGGGGGAGTATCCAATTGGAGAGTAATACTCCTACTCGTTACTGGTTTATGGGATTCAATTGGGAGGGTGCTTACCCTGTTGCTCGCGCATGCGACCTAATTGATGATATGTTGATGTGGCACTAATTATGGGGTCGGAGGACACGATCCGTCCTGATGTGGTACTAATTATGGGATCGGAGGACACGAGCCGTCCTAATGGTTGCCTTATGAGTGTTGTTGCCTTTATGTGTGGATACTAACTTGCAAATGCATGTAGCTATATGATAACTATAATTTATTTGTCCAACTATATTTTTTGTAATCACAGTAAATTCGGTTGCCTTATGTGTTGAGTCTTAAACCTATGAATCTCACCAACATTATGTTGACGTTTTAAGCATCATTTTCAGGTGAGCTTTCTAAGGATAAAGATAGAAGGATGTGGATAGACGAGACCTTAGTTGCATTGGAAGTGGTTTATCATCTATGTTTGGATTTATGTTTTGTTTTGGTTATTTTATTTTGGGGTATTGTTACAACACTTTGTGTTTGTACATTGCTCTATTTACGTGCATGTAGTTGTTCTCTATGTAGACACCAGGTGTTGTGATGATATGCATGAAGTTACACCCGCGCGTTTCCGCCTTGGCGGGGTGTGACAGGAACGCCTAAGTATTTCAATGGAAGTTCACCAACTCTAAAAGGCAGAACAAGCAGAATGTTCTCCTTTACTGAGTCAGAAACAGTCCCAAAGAAAACAACACTCTTATCAATACTAGGGTATAAGCCAGAACACATAGTAAACTCATCTAACGCTCTACGACGGATACTAGCAGAAATGAGATCACCATGGCATAATAGCAACAAGTCATCCGCAAAGCATAAGTGTGTCAATTGAATTTTCTTACATCCCCAATGGAATTTAAACCTATCATTCCTTCTAATCTGTCTTTTAACCATCAAATTAAAAACCTCCATAACAATAGTAAACATATAAGGCGACATAGGATCACCTTGCCTAAGCCCCCGTTTACTCTTAAAATACCCATGCAACTCCCCATTAACACAAACAGAAAAAGATGCGGAAGTAAGACAAACCATAATCCAGTGAATCATGGAATTGTGGAAACCGAAATGAACCAAGATCTTCTTCAGGAAATCCCAATTGACCGTATCGTACGCCTTCTGGATGTCAACTTTGGCAGCACACTTACTAACAACACGCTTCCAACTATACCCCTTCAAAAACTCCTGAGCAAGTAATATGTTATCGCTAATCTGCCTACCCAGGATAAACGCGCTCTGGTTGCTATCAATCAAACTGCAAAGACCTTCCTTAAGCCGGTTCGTAATGACTTTGTTGATGCACTTGTAAATGACGTTTCCACACGCGATAGGTCTGTAATCGGACACCATCAACGGAACTTGCAGCTTTGGAATAAGAGAAATGACATTGGCATTAAATTCACCCAGAAGCCTTCCCGAACTAAAGAATTCTTTGACTGCAGCACAGACATCACCGCCTATAATTCCCCATGCCTCTTTAAAAAACTTGGAAGTAAATCCATCCGGGCCAGCAGCTTTATCATCTTCAATACTAAACATCGCTTCCTTGATCTCAATATCAGAAACAAGTTTAACCATGTTCAACGCAACAGAGGAGTCAAGTTTCTTAGTGAACAGATCTTCATAATCATCAATCGGAATAATTTCATCTTCCATCCCCAAAAACTTTTGAAAATGGTTGACAAAACACCCCGGAACATCATCACCATAAAACTTATTACCCTGAACATCACAAACTACTTGGATCCTACTCTTATAAGCCCTGCTCTTAAGCATATTATGAAAATAAGACGTGTTATGATCCCCATCTTTCAACCATTGAATCTTAGTTTTTTGTCTAAGAAGGTTCACCTCATCCCTAACCGCTTCCTGATACGCTTTACAATACACATACTCCTCTTCTCTAAGACTGCTGTTATTGGGCTCTTTATCTAACGATTGCTGAACCCTCACAAGCTCATCTTTCAATACTTTAACCTTGTTGAAAACATTCCCGTTGACCCTGTTCATATTCCTCAAATATCTTTTCATGTTTTTCAGTCTCTTAGCCAAAACAAACACACGGAAACCATGAACCTCAATACCCCAATTATCTCTAACCATAGGAATGAACGAATCCTTTTCAGCCAAAAAATTAGCAAACCGGAACGATCTAGGCTTAACAGGCTTGGCCAAAGAATAGTTTAATACAACAGGGCAATGGTCCAATGAAATGTATGGCAAAAATTCAGCAAAGCAGCTATCATAACAAGAAATAAAGCTACTATTGCCCAACGCTCTATCTAACTTCTTAAGAATACCAGATTCCGGGTTAAGACGTTTTTGAATCCATGTATAAAACATACCTTTGGAAGCAATATCATCAAGCTCCAATGACTCAACACAATTTCTAAATTCTTCTATATCTTGATCTTTAGCAGCGGTGACATCAGAACAATCGCTAATGTTCAAGGCTACATTGAAATCACCCAGCAGCACCCACGGTTCACCCTTGACAAGTTTACTATGATAAACTAGATTCTTCCATAATTCACGTATTTCGCAACCTTTGTTTTTAGCATAGATAAAAGACACAAATTGCTTCCTGTGATCATGAACAAAGTTAACTTCAAAATGCATGGACTGATCAGAGTGAGAAATCAAATTGGCACCAACAACATTAACATCCCACCCAACCATAATTCTACATACACCTCTGCAATCATCCATATTAGACACCCAAAACCAATTACGAAAAATACTGTCACCCACACTCTTGACCGACTTCTTCCGGAGATGAGTCTCAACCACCGCACACATACAAAGGCCTTCATCTCTAATAAGTGATACTACATCATCTTGTCTGGTTGTCTGAGACAGACCCCGGACATTCCATGCACCAACATTGCAACTCATTGAAGATTAGAAACATGTGATGCAGGAGCACCACAATCTTGAACCATAGACATATCCACATCATTAACAACTTCATTCTGTGTCATAAAGGAAGCAGAACCAGTGGTAATATCATTCACTTCATCTAAAGAATGAGCACCATTCATAACAGACGTATGACCATTGATCCTGTCACTCCTTATCTCCTCACATCTACTTGAGTAATATTCCAACATAACATCCGTCCAAGTATCTTTACGATCCTTATCAAGTGGCTTATTAGATAAAATAAACAAGTCAACCTCAGAAAAGCTACGCTCCTTTTGCAAATTTTCTATTTTAGCTAACTCCACTCTATATGCTTCATCATAACACTTACTAAACGAAACATCATTGCTATCATGAGTGGTCAAAACAGACTTCTGCATCATCTCATCAGCATTCAGCTTGGCATTTACATTAAGATTCTGATTAAGCAGAATGATACGATTAGATAAATTCTTAATTTTCAACTCTAATTGCTGTTCAGGAGATCCATTCATCATAATTTTACTATTCCACTTTTCCGTATAATACTTAATCATATCTTCATTCCAATTTTTAACCATACTTTCCAAAATAGGAACACCAGAAACACACGCCTTTTCCACTTGAAACTTCACTTCATTCCAAATCTCAGAGCTATAACTATCATGATCACTTCCCAAAGCATCAAACCGGTTACTAGTGCTGACATTCTTAGAGCCTAACACATCATTCGACTTACGACCATCACTACTTTTACTGCTATTACCATTTTTGTTACCAGTCTTGCTACCCGAATTCTTCTTCTGCGCATTCTTTTTTTTATCTGTATTAGTATTATTACCACTAATACCCGCATCAAATTTATCTTTACCCTTGTTAACAGGCTTCCCATTGTCATTCACAACTACACTATCATCTACCTTACCCACATTACCACTTTTCACAGGTTCTGATTTATTACTAACCTGCTTATCACCCATATTCCTCATATTAACCTTGCTTTTATTATTACCACTAGCCATATTAGCATAAGCACCTCTTCTAAACTGATAGCCACCAAAGTTCCCTTGTCGCACATTATTTCCAACACTCCTGTTCCTCCGATTACCAGCAGCTGTCCACCCCTCATCCGCATTAACATTACCTGAACCAGTGCTATTATTCCCATTCCTCACATTACTGGGCTTCACATTTTCACCATCCTTGTTAACATTCATAGCCACATTAACTTTGTTAATACAATCACTAATGTAGTGTTCAAAAACCTTGCAATCATTACATCTAGGCGGAACCCAATCATGCTCAACCCTCAACTTAAGCACCTTACCCAAACTCTCATACCACAGTTCAACAAAATCAACATAAGGCTTCTCAAAATCAATCTCAACTAACACCCTAGCAAACGTAGCCCTACCATACGGTTTCTCACAAATAGCTGCCGTCATACGATCCATAATAATTGGACTACCAATTTGACTAACAATCCTGCTAATTCCATCAACATTCCAGGCTTCCAAGGGAATGTCATGAATTTTGGCCCAAACCGGAACCTTCTTAACCTCAGGTTTAGACATACACAATCCCGGCTCCCACTTCTTAACAAACAAAGGCTTATGATTCACTAACCAAGGACCTTTCTCTATAACCAACTCCATTCCATCTTTGGACTTAAAATCAAAGAAACACATACCATTATGATTCATGATTACATTATCAAGCTGATATAACCTCCACATTCTCTTCAAATGGTAAACCAAATCAGCATAATTCATTCGATACCCAACAAAAAAACCCACAACTGTGTTACCCCATCTTTTACACCCCTCTACTAAAACCGGATCCATCTTAGCAACTCTTCTATTCTCACCAATAATAGATGGAGGAACATAATGTAGTTTATTATTACCATTACCACCATAACTATTCAACACAGCGTCACGAAACGACCTATTATTCTTTTCATAAACACTATCAGTCATAACAGCATCCTTAACTCCACTTGATTCACCAACAGCAAAGTTACTCACACCTCCATCACCTTTACCTAATACACTAGCATTCCCATTAACCTTAAATAAACCCGGAACCCTAACATCCCCAAAGCTGACCTTAGAAGGACTTCTAGGCATATTAGACCCAGGTTTAAGATTCAAATTACTCTTATCCACACCTGGTTTAGGCACACCAGGCACATCATCACTAACACTAGACACATTACCCTTACCCATATCACTAGCAGGCATAACATTGACAACACTAGACCCACTACAGATTCAGAAGCCCCATCATCAAATTCCACATCCTCCATATCCATAGAACCACTAACACCCTTTGAAGCAGATCTCGTACAAACCTTTGAGTAAGTGCTCTTAGGAGTATCAGCAATCACACTAGCATGTCTCAAAACAGATTTAGTTAATGGATTCATAGTTCTGGTGGTTTTCTTAGGTTTAAGTGATGAATCCGTCCTATGAGAAGACGGATTAGGTTTTGGATATGGGTTTGAATCCGACATGATGTTTAATGAAACAAAATCAAATCAGATCCAGAAGCTTAAGGTAAAAATAAGATTGAAACGATGAACAGTGAACAAGGTTGTAATAACGGAAATATGAAATGAAAAAAAGGCGGATTAAATTTGTGTGGTGAATTAATGAATAAAAGGACCCGGATCTACAGTAGCAGTATAGTAAAGATAAGATTGATTAAAAAATAAAATGGATTTAGATGTATAGATGAACAGGAAATACAGCAGAAATACAATGAAACCCTAGCTCCCAAAATCGCCTAGTAGAGAGAGAAATACACTCTTACCCTACCATCCAAAATAATACATCATATGACTTAAATGGTCAAGTAATTATGATACGGGTTTAACACAAGGGTGATCCTAATGCCTCTTATCATGTAGTAAATCCTACTACACGAATGTAGTCTCACGAGCGGTCTCGGGATGCATCACTAACGCAAGTTCTAGAATCTAAATGCTACCGGTACACTCATAAGCACTAATAGTAAATGCTTTTCCTATCAAATCTAAAGGCGAACCTCACATATTTGGGTGGAAAATTTTTCTGAATAGTACGGTTTTGTGCTAGTCATACGATCTCCTATCCATGAGACGCTTGTTAAGGCTAAAGTTTCACTCCTAAATGTTGTAAAAAATTTTAAATTTGGCGCTAAAATTACACTAACAAGTATTTCTCATAGTTTTATTACACATCTACCATCAAACAAACAAACTCGAGTGAAAGTGTATCCTATAAGGTATCATCATTTACCCTCTCCTTACACTTACGATGAACATTGTCCCTAATGTTCAATTAAAGAATGTAAAAGTAAAACAGGTAAAAGAATGAAATCTAATACTCCCCTGATTCGTTCGGTGTGGATAGTGCGGTAACAAGGTTAGATCTTCCTCCAAGAAAATGAACAATCAATGCTTCCCTTCCATAATATAAATCATCTTCTTGTCATACATAACCTGTTAAACCTGAGAAAACAAACAAGGCAACCTCGCGTAAAATCGGCGGCAATCTATATATACTAACAAATCCTAGAAAACAATGTAAGATATAATGCTTGTGGAATGAATGTTTGCAGATTTCCTGGAGTTTATAAAACTAAAGAATTTCCAAAAACTTTAAGACTCCATTAGAAAAACAAAACTAACAAAATTTCCAGAATTTTACACATGACGCCGTCAGGAGTTAATTCCTGACGCCGTCAGAAGTGATCTGCAGAAATCTTTACGTTAAGTTTCCAGAAAATTTCTGGAAAACTTATGTCCTACTTCCAGGAAAATCCTGCAAAACATCATTATGACTCGATACAAGCATTTGACTCTAACAAATACGAATATACATATCCATTTAATATTGTGGAGAACCATGATCAATTTTGTTTCTTAAAAACATATTTGGGGTTTCCCCTTACACTTATCTTTTGCGAAATACCTTTGGATAAAGTTAAGACTAAGCCAAACGACAAAATAAAGTATTTTCACCATTTTAGTTTTGAAACATGATCTACCAACAATAAAAATAAAGCATGCATACGGAAACAAATAACAATCAAACAAATAAAAATCACACAAAGCATGGGTTGCCTCCCAAGGAGCGCTTTTCTTTATTTACGAGTCTTGTAGCTAGACTCAAGGTCATGGGCTATTACGTGACCTCATCGTTGGTCTCACTTTCTAGGTCATCTCTTATATTAGTTTTGTATTCCGGACCTAGCTGCAAGCATTCTTTGTAGAAACCAAGTATTCTATTCATAACATACTCTACTCCTCTACGTCTATCCTCATCATTCCTATAGTAAACCACTTCTTTGTGTTCCTTTTCTATGTTTGATAGGAGGCGGTATTGTTCAATCTTAGTGAGCATTTGGTAAGCAATCTCATCATTCTCTTCCTTGAATCTAACTATCCCTAGAGTCGGATGATAACTCATCTTAGAGGCCTCAACGAACGGTTTTCCGAACACTACTTGACTTAGGCAATCATCTATCACCGGACGAGTATCCTCCACTATCATAAAATCGGTCTCATAAGTGAAGTTTCCAACAATCACATGCAATCCTTTCACTCTTCCTACAAAATTGCTTATCAAATTCTTACTGGGCATCATCCTATAACCAAGTTGCTTCTTCATTACCTAATTATAATAAGTCCTAGTCATGATGTTTATAGGAGACCTAGGATCGATATAAGCTTTCCATACATGCATATGCCCAATGTTGCATGGTATGTTAATGTTAGAGGGATCACCTAATTTAATAAGGGGCGAACCAAGGATATATGGCGTCTCGGGATCATTGAATAAATCCTTGTGATATTCCCGTTCTTCCTTGGTGGGCAACTTATCAAAGTACTCTTCTACGTTCTCTACTTCCTCTAACTTTTCTCCCATATTATCCTCAACTTCCTTAATTTCATCCCTAGTCTCGGTTTCTACTCCAACTTCATCCTTGTCACTTTCTTCTATATCCTTATCAATTGGCTTAATGGTGACAACATTGACAAAGTGGACGTGTTTGGATGACGAGGGGTCCTTAATTTGGATTCCGCTATTGGCGTCCCTAGTATCCTTCCTAGGTGTAGTTAACGCTTGGTTGTTGAGGGCTTTCAACAAGTTGTCAATCTTATTGGTCATCTCCGTTTGTTATCGATTGAATTCGGTTTCAAACTTAGCTATGCGAGCTTCTTGAGATGCCATAAACTTGGACATCAATCCTTCAAGATTATTGGTACTATCATAGTTATTAGAATGATTGTTGTTGAAAGTACGGTTGGAGGGTGGACCGTTTGGTTGGTAACGATTAGGCGGATTGGAAGAATTGTTTTGGTTTTGTTTCCACCTAAGGTTCGGGTGATTTTTCCAAGAAGGGTTGTAGGAATCATCGTAAGGGTTTGGCTCTGGTTTGAATGTGTACCACTTATCTCCGGCTTCATCGGTACGCGAAGATGCATAGTCCGCAAAAGCTGTTCCGGGGAGTTCCACGCAATCACGAGTGTCATGGGGACCACTACATAATTCGCATGAAGAAGTGATTTTGTTCACTTGGCTTGAAGGTTTAGGAGCTTCGTAAGATTTCATGAGAAACTTGACTTGATCCTCAAGTTCCATGATCCTACGGTCGGGAGTGCTAGAATTGTTCGAAGGCAAAGATATTGCCTTGACCATTTTGTTCAAATCACGGGGATCATTCCAACTTTCGTTGTCATAGAGAGCAAGATCTTCTATGAGTTCCCATGATTCTTCCGCACTTAGATCATGTAGCTTGCCACAGGCCGATTGGTCAATGGTTCGCCTTGTGGAGAGATCGATATGGTCATAGAAGATTTGGACTTAGAGCCAAAGATCTATGCCATGATGAGGGACTTTTTGGAGTAAGTCCTTGAAACGAGTCCATGCTTCATATAGAGTTTCACCTTGACGTTGTTGGAACATCAAGATATCATTTCTAAGATTGGTAGTTCTCCCCGGTGGGAAAAATTGAGCAAGGAAACGAGTGGTGAGATCATCCCATGAGGTGATGGGTCCCGCGGGTAAACGTTCAAGCCATTGACTAGCTTGATCACGTAGAGAGAATTGGAATAGGCGTAATCGGGTCGACTCTCTAGTTGTAACATCAAGGTCTATAGAATCTACGATTTTAAGGAAGTCCTTGACATGTTGATTAGGATCTTCGGAACGAAGTCCATGGAATGCACATTCGCTTTGCACCAACCGGATGGTGTCGGATCGCAAGGGAGACACTTTGGCTCCTTGGGTGAGCTCAATAGCGTTTCGATAGCCTTGGTGGCTAGGTTGGGAATACTCTCCTAGGGTTCGGGGCCTAAGAGGTTGGTTTGCTAGTGGCGGGTTTTGTGGGTGGTCTTGTTGTGGTGGGTTGATGGTTTCAAAGATGTTACCACCTTCCATGATGTCAGATGGTAAAGATTACAAACAAAGACATGAAGAAATAAGATAGACTAAAGAAAACCTAAAAAAAATAAAAATAAAATCTTACTAGAAAGGAATCTAGCAAGTAGACCTAATAAAAAGAAATTCTAACCTAGACAATAACTATTCCCCGGGCTGCGGCGCCAAAAACTTGATGCGTGGGAATTGCACCAGGCTTTACCTCTCGAGGGATCTCGAGAAGCTTACAACCCCCACCAGGCAGTGTACCTGATCGTTGTAGTATAGTATAGTGACAAGTACCGGGGGATTGATCTTTCAACTCACGAATAGTGTCGCTAGGATTAGAAAGTCTAAAAACTAGGTCTAGAGGTGAGGGATGATTCTTTTTGTATTTTTATATTTTATGAAAAGCAAGTGAAATCTCGGGTTTTGGAAGAGTGGGAGGAATTATTTGCTAATCAACTAACCCAATAACTAAAGATGCAATCAAAATGAAATAACAAAAATGTAAATAAAGCTAATTGAACTAGTGGTGTGAACAATAAATGGGAAAATTGTGTTTACTTAGATTTCATTACTCCCTAGATATCTTTTACAAGTTGATAGTTTGTTACAGTTGCGTAGATGATGGGTTATGTTCCTCAATACCAATCATGGGGTGGCGTACGTACTTCCCCAACTCTATAAGCTCCTACTTCACTCCTATATCGAGCCTGCAAGAAGCTCCTAACATGGGATCATTAGAATTCGCTCATGCATTAAATACAACCATAAAAACCTAGTACACATTGGTTCATGTTTCTTAAGATGTTCAAGCAAGTTACACTTTGGAAGTCTGCCAGTTTTCTTAAGCCTAACATCGAAATCATTCATCCGTAACAACTATAAACAAGCAATCAACCCATAATCAATGTATAGGTTTCACTACATTTAAGCAAACACACAAGAGATCTAGCCTAGCATGTTAAAATCAAGACAAGCGTAAGATATATTCAAACAACACATAGACATATTGAATGAATTGAATGGTTACTTATCTTAATTGAACATGAAAGGTTTCAAGGGGTGAAAACCCTTGAAAATACTGATAAAATCGTGCTAGGGTTTCTCCAAGTCGTCCCTAAAATTGTCCTCTCTCTAATGAATGAAAATTACAAAACTATATATAGATTTTACAATGTGACGGCTTCAAGAAGAGAATTCTGACGCCGTCAACCCGCCGCCCATAATAAAATCGGATTGCCTAGATCCAGATTTGATGCCGTCAAGAGCAAATTTCCTCTGGGCCGTCACGTGTAAAGGGACCATGACGGCCTATGGTGACGCCGTCATGCCCTAGTGTAAAAACATTCTGGATCATCATGGACTCTACCCTCTTCACCGCTTGTTTTCCTTTTGACGCCGTCGTTAAGAACTTGGTGACGCCGTCAGGTACTGTTCCCAGCAAGGAAAATTAAGACTTTGCCGTTTTCTTCACTTTTATGCTCCAAAAACGTCAAAAATGCTTCCTTTTCTAGAATTCACTCCAAAAGTACCTAAAATCACAAAAGGAACGATTTAGGGCAATATTTGATCAAATAAATTCAATTCCGGGCTTAAATGACCCCCTAAAAACGGATCATTTTTCGCCTCATCAGATACGAGAGACAATTTACTAAAATCGTCCGCAAATGCAGTCGGGTCCAATGATGATCTTTTAATCGAAATATTACTACTATTACCTGCTATCTCACTTCTTCTCTATAAATCTGTATCCAAACAATGGTTATCTGTCATTACATGCCCTACTTTCACTCTACGACTTAGCCAAAAGCCTAAAATCGATCCTCCTTCCGGTCTCTTTGTATGGGATGCTAAACGCAAAAGCAAAAGAAATATGTTTGAATATGATTTCATTTCATTTGATATTAGAATTCCTTGCAAAATATCAACTGTCTTTACGTTTAGTTCCAAGGCACCTGCTAAGATATTGCAGTCGTGCAATGGTTTGCTTCTTTGTTATATCACACCTGATGAGTTTTTCGTTTACAATCCTTGCGTTAATCTGTTTAAGATGCTTCTGCAGCCCCGTATGTCTAATCTGAAATCATCTAGTAATATTGTTGGTGGTATTAGATTGGTTTTTGATCCTTCAAAATCACCTTACTACAAAGTCGTACATGCTCGACTTGTAACTGACGATAATGATGTTGGTTCTTACATTCTGATAGAGACTTACTCTTCGGAAACAGGTAATTGGAGTGTTTGTGCTGATCGAATTCCCTCCTACCATACTTTTAAAGGTTTTGAAGATGGAATATATTGGAATGGCGTTTGGTTCACTGTAATAATTGGATGTAATTGTAATTTGATTACATTAGGTAGGCTGTTTGGTTTGCAGAATTGAAGAAATTGTAATTCATATTACATTACGTAGGTCGTTTGATTTGCGTTGTAATTGTAATTCAGTCATTACAATTACATCAAAGGAGGGAATTCAGATTACATAAGAAGTTTGATAGAAAGTTTTGAATTACGTTGTAATTCAGAACTTTATAATAATAATAATAATAATAATAATAATAATAATAATAATAATAATAATAATAATAATAATAATAATAATAATAATAATAAAAATCCTATTTATTGTTTATAATAATAATAATAATAAATAATAATAATAATAATAATAATAATAATAATAATAATAATAATAATAATAATAATAATAATAATAATAATAATAATAATAATAATAATAATAATAATAACAATTAGTATCTCGACTTCTCACTAACTTCTTTTAAATCCTATGAGATTCTGATAAAGTGATATTATCATGGGGCTTTGTGGTCCACTGGGTGAAGCATATTAAGTTAAGCGAGCCTAGGTGAGAGTAGTACCGGGTTGGGTGACCAATCGGGAAGTCCTCACTTGGGGACCACAAGCTCTAATGATATCAACCAGCTACCTTAGAAACCTGGGCCCAACCATGTGATGTCTTGATCCAACTAAAGGACGTGAGTTCGATTCCGTTCCGCAACATGGTTGGGTATTGGGGGGGGGGGGGGGGAGGTATTTCACAAGCATCAAACCTTTGCTGGGTAGGGTTGATGGGTACCATTATGGTACACAGGGTTGAGGTGTCCCTGCCATTCCACATTTTTTTTGGATCCAATTATTTATTTATTTATTATTATTATTATTATTATTATTATTATTGTTATTAATATTATTTATTATTGTTAGTATTATTATTTTTAAGTTTTTTTGAATTACATAATGTTGAGATCCAACCAAACACAATGACAGGATACATCAATTACAATTCCAACACATTCCAACTCTTTGAATTACAGTTTATTCAAATTACAATTCATTTGACTGATTACAATTCATTTCAAACATACTCCGAACCAAAACGCCCCTTAAGTGTTTGGTTTAACTTATGTCGATAAAAGTTGCGATCTAATAAAAAGGATAAAAAATCTAAAAAGTTTAAAAAGTAAATTGGACCATTAGATCTTCCATCCAAATAATCCTACCATCATTATTAAAATCGCAAATCCTCCCCTTGTCATTTTTCTTTTTTTAATATATTTTTCTTCACATGGGCAATTTAATCATTTGACCCGTTTTTATATTCCACCCTCAAACTTCGAACGCACATATTTTTTAAACGACAAACTTTTACAAGAAAACCGATTTCACCATAATTTCCAGAATTGAATGCTCTTTAATTTGGTATGCATATTGATATATAAATCGCAACTTTTTTTCTTTAAATTATAAGTGGGTTATGATTTTTCTTGAAATTTTCAGCATCTTTGGCCCTATTTTTGTCTAACTTAAAGGTTGAATTATACAATACTTAAATCTCATAAGTTGTAGATTTTTTGCCATTCTTTACATAGAAATTTGAATCACTCAGTTCCGATATGATATCATTAAGATACCGCTTTTTTGAAAATGACGTTTCACAGTTTTTAGGTACATCATATCACATCAAATGTATCAAAACCTTTTTAATTTATGAAGTTTGTGTAATGTTTTTAATTTATGAATAAAACTTTCATATTTCATATGTTTACATTTTGTATTTACATGTTTACGTTTACGTTTTTAATTGAGTAAGTATTAAAAAAAATGAGAGTTATGGTGACCAAGGTGACCTTGCCCACAAAAAGGTGAGTGGGGTGGGGGAAAGTGAGAGGAGAGAGAAAACTAACGTGACTCTGATGTGTAATGTAAGTGAATAACTACCTTGCCATCCAGCATTAGAGACTGAAATTCCATCCTGAAGAGATGCATGTATCCATCACCAAAAGGGTCGATGGAACATATATATGATGAAAGAAAAGTGGCGTTAATTAGTGTTGTGTTGGGGTAAGGAAGAAAAGATTTTGTGTGTGAAAAATAGCACATTACGTGTGCAAATGGAAGACACGTGATTGTGTTAGTGATTGAGTTTTTGTTTTGATTATGTATGTTAAATTAAAAATGTTGGGTAGGGATTCCGTAAGAAGAAAACTTAAAATGAGAAGTAACTATAATCGTACATTTGAAATGCATCGATTTAAATTAGATACACCTATGTTCATTTAGATGCATTGTCAATCGTTTCAAAAGTGAATTTAAAGTGAAAAAGATGCAAAGTAGCACTAGAACCACATTTGGCATGTAAAGGATGAAAAATACATATGACTTACCTAATTTGATGAAATGCAACTAATATATGTATATGCATATAAATTTGAGCTAGAAAATACATTAGAATGCATCTGAATGAATAAACATGCATCTAATTAAGTCTTTGTATCTCGAATATGTGATTATACTTACTTCTCATCCTCTCATTAGTTTGGTAGTGTTTTGGATTTTTTTAAGAGTTACTTTACATAACAGAAAATAAAAAATAAACAAGAAAAAAGAGGTTGGAGATGATACGTGAAATAATGAAAATACCCTCACGTGACTAACACGTGAGAGATTTAATGACCGTTTGGTCAAAGGACCAGTGTTTTACAAAACGTCAAATATAAAGACGAAGGGTGTAGTTTTTGAAGTTTTAGGACAAAAAGTTAAAAAAAACGTGCAAACCACAAGGACGATTTATGTAATTAACTTCTTTTCTTATTTATCTGTAAATCAAATTTAACCCAAATTGTTATAAATACAAGATTGAGAGAATGAAAGTGTTCTTCAATTAATCTATATTGTCATACATGAGGTATATATAAGATAATATTAGGGTAAAAACCCTATTAGTTAAATGGGCCATGAGCCTCTTATTAGTTGTATGGACATCCACAATATAATGATCCATAACACTCCCTCTTGGATGTCCATATTGTTAATACACTTAGGAATTACTGCCTCATTAAAAACCTTGTCAGAAAAACCCAGTGGGACAAAACCATGACTAAGGGAAAAAGAGTGCAGCGTGTATTATCTCCCCCTGATAACTATATCACTTGAGCTCTTTGAGTTGACGTATCCCAATGTTGTTACTTAATTTCCTAATTGTTGAGGTAGGAAGTGCTTTAGTAAATAGATCCGCTAAATTATCGCATGAACGGACTTGTTGAACAATAATATCATCATTCTTCTTTAAGTCATGAGTGAAGAAGAATTTCGGTAAAATATATTTTGTCCTATCGCCCTTGATATAACCTTCCTTAAGTTGAGCAATACAAGCTGCATTATCTTTATGCAAAACTGTTGGTGTCTCCTTCCCTGAAGAATTACTACATGATCTATGTATGTGTTGTATCACACTTCTTAGCCACACACATTCTCGACTTGCTTCATGTATCGCTAAAATTTCTGCATGGTTGGATAAAGTCGCTGAGATCGTTTGCTTAACTGAACACTATAAAATTGCGGTTCCTCCACTTGCAAATACATATCCATTTTGAGATCGATCATTATGAGGATCAGACGTATATCCTGCATCTGCAAAACCAACTAGACTTGTATTTGATGGGTTAGTGAAATATAAACCCATATCCTTTGTACCTTAAAGATACCGAAATATTTGTTTGACTCCATTTGAGGATTATGCCTCGTTAAAACCATACTAGATAAAACCCAGTGGGACAAAATTTTAGTGAAGGAAAAAGAGTACATAACTCCTTTATACGCTCGGGGATGTTGCCTCATTAAAAACCATGCCGGAAAACCCTGTAGGGACAAAACCATGGTCAAGGGAAAAAGAGTGCAACGGGTATCTTCTCTCCCCCTGATGATCACATCGCTTAATCTTATTGAGTCACTGAAATGGACATTGAAGTGTCTTGATAGAATCACGTGAATAAATATTCTATACATGTTGTTCGCATATCCATTTTAACGATTAACGTATGTCATACATCTCATTCAAGTACATCATCGTACTTCACAAGTTATTCATTGCAAACACAATTAATCCAAATGATATATTCTATCATATATGACCATTGGCGAGAATTATAATTTTCATACACATTTTAGTACGACACTTTAAATCGATATTGTGATCATCATCTTTATAGATCAAGGGGTCTTTCTTCATCATTTGACCTCATAAACATGAGCATCATTTATCCATATAAAGATATCCATATAAAGATATGCATCATCTTTCTTTAGCTTTCATTATGCATAATGATTAAATCTTTAAGATGTTCAATTCATAAACTACGACAAGTTATGTCTTTTGTTTCAAATTCAACTTCTATGCATTCAGTTGCCTTTATAATCATAAATCAAAATCAATGAAACTTGAATAATATTCAAATTTAGATCTCTTTATAAAGTTTTGTTGGGAATAGACTTTATTATTTCAAGTGTCGGTCATTTAGTTTTGGTATAGGTTGCATTACTTAACTATAACATTTATTATCTTATGTATTTTGTAAGTTTTATGCTTGGTTTATAGGTTTGGATAAAGTCTAAGGGCTAAGTATGTCATAGTGTGTAAGTTTAGAGAAGCCCTAATCCTTACCTATAAATATGTATGCACAACCTCATTTTGAGGTTGGTTGGTTCACTAGTAAGTTTAATTGTCTCATATTGGTATTAAGTGTTCCTTCCACTCTCTCTCTAAACTCTCTTTCTCTCTCTAGAATTCTTATGTGATTATGTTGTAGAAATGGTGACCTAACAAGTGGTATCATTCGCCAAGGGATTATATAGGTTGATTTAGGTTTGATTTTGTCGAAAAACTTGGTTTCAAAGTGATTTTCTAAGGATTCGGTTACTGTTCATAAGATATTTATCGAGTTAGTGGTCACATTGAATTTTATCGAGTTAGAGGTCAAACTTGTTTTTTATCGAGTTAGAGGTCCATTAGGTTTTATCGAGTTAGAGGTTAAACTTGTTTTATCGAGTTAGAGATCTAAGCTGGTTCTATCGAGTTAGGTACTATACTTCCATCGAGTTTGGATCTTTGTAATTTGGCGAGTTAGCCTTGTTCTCCTAATCGATTATCGAGTTAGGATCAGTGTTGCTACTTTCTTAAGGGTTACTCTGTCAAAATTTCTTTACCTTATCGAGTTTGGACTTTACTGACTTATCGAGTTTGAACTTAACCTGACTTATCGAGTTTGGACTTTACTGACTTATCGAGTTTGAACTTAACCTGACTTATCGAGTTTGGAATTTTCTGACTTATCGAGTTTGGAATTGTCTGACTTATCGAGTTTGGACGTTTTTCTGACTTATCGAGTTTGGACGTTTTTTTCTGACTTATCGATTTTGAATTTTAAGTTTGGACTTATCAAGTTTGACTCCCTATTTGACCATATCAAGTTTGAAGACTAATCACTACATACCGAGTTTGAAACAACATCTTTACATACCGAATTTGATATCACGTTTCTCAACACTAATTTCAACCTTTATTAATCTTTAACGATCTTCGTTTACCATAATCACGAAAGATGTCTCAACCACCTAATCACTACTTCCCTCATATTCAACAACATCCACCTCAGCAACAACAACCTCAGCAGTATCAGCAACAACACTACCTTCCGCACCAAATGAATCAACAACCTTCTCAAAGACAAACATACAATCCACTACATCATTACTTAATGATGCAACAACAACAGATCATTCCTCAACAACAACCATATCAAGTGCCACAACAAAACACTCAGTTTTCCTCCAAACAACCTCACTGGTTTGACAGAATGTGTGAAGTTATTACAACTCAACAATCCCGACATGAGGCAGGATCACTTGAGACACCTCCAATGCTAACACCTGGTAACTATGTGCAATGGTCAAGTCGATTCCTACGATTTCTTGAACTAAAGAAACCTCATGGGCAATTCTTGAAGCAAGTGATACTTGAAGGACCATTTGAGTGGCCAACAAGATTTGAAGCTGGTGATCCAAATGCTGATCCTCCACGTCCTCCTGGTGATAGACCTCTTCCAGAATCTGCACTTACTGAAGAACAGAAACTACATCGTGAAGCTGATCAGTATGCAATGGCTTATATACTTCAAGGTATACCTAATCCGATCTATCGCAGTGTAGATGCTCAGAAAACAGCCAAAGCTATGTGGGAACACGTTCATCTCCTTATGGAAGGAACTCAATTGAACAAAGATGACATGGAATCCAAGCTATACATGGAATACACTGACATCACAATAGAACCTGGAGAGTCCCTTGAATCCTACTATCATCGTTTCACAAATGTGGTCAATGATCTGGAACGTCACAAAATCACAGTACCAAGGATCGCTGTGAACTCCAAATTTGTTGGTAGTCTTGGCCCTGATTGGCATAAATATGTGACATTTGTTCGTCAAACGAAGAATCTTCATGATGCTCCATATGGCTTGTTGTATGATTTTCTGAAACACCATGAACCTGAAGTGGAAAAAGATAGAGCTCTACGAGGAGGATACACACCAACATCAACACCAAATTCTTTGGCTCTCGTAGCTCAATCTCCCTATGCTCCACCACCAATGTCAAATCATGCATATGTTCAAGAGCAGAACTACTTCAGCTATCCACAATCTTCCACCTCGAACCAAATGGTCCCTTATGATTCATCTCCACAAGATTCTTCTACTCAACTTGTTCCGTCAAACAACAATGATGCTGTGTACTACTCCAACTCCAATGATGATGACGATGATGACTTTAATACGTTGAATCAGGGACTTGCTCTTATTGCTCGTGCTTTTAGCAAATTCTCCAACAAAACAAACAACCGTCAACGTTCATCTTCTAACACAAGGAATCAAGCTGTTGTTAATGATGGAAGAGTGGAAATTCAGAATCGTAGCTATGGTCGATCTGGTTCGGGAAGCTCTTCAGGAAACTATGGGAATGGTCAGAGGTTTAGTAACAATGGAGGGTTCAGGAACAACTCAGGATCTTCTCTGCAAAGATCTGAACCAGTTGCAACTAGAAACTCCAACTCAGGGAATGCAGTATGGTGCTATAACTGCAATGAACAAGGTCATATTATGACTGCATGTCCTAAACCGCGAACTCGGGGTAGTAAGTTTCACAAGCAGGCATTACTCATGGCTCTTCAAGATGAAAAGGATGGACATTTCCCTGAACAAGACAACAACTTCATGGCAAATGTACACAATGATGATGACATGGAAGATCTGGAAGCTAATGCAGCTGTGATGCTTATGGCCAACATGCAGGAACTTAAGCTCAATGATTCAGGTCCAGTGTATGACACTGAAGGCTTGTCTCAGGTACATGACTTCAATGCATGCTTTATTAATGATATTATATCACCCTCTGCTTCTGAATCAGATATGGTGCAAGTTGTTCCATCTAAATCATCTTCATCCTCTCAAACAGATGAACAAATAAGCACAGTTGTCATATTTGATGATGACACAGTTGTCTTATTTGATGATCCTATTGAGAATGATAATTATGATCAGTTAGAACAACATGAACCATCATTTGATCCAGACCCTGACCTCATAATGTTATCTAAACAACTGAATGCTCAACAATTGCTAATTGCTAAGTGCAACGAGAAAAACAAAGTTTTAAAAGAAACTAATGCAGCACTTGCAAGAGACATTGAGTGTTATAAAATTCAGCTTTCTAATCAGGAAGATAAGATTAAACACACTAAAAGTTTTGAAAAAGCTTTTCAAGAGTCTTACAATAAAGAACAAGATCTTCAACGCAAAATGCAAGATTTAATTGAGTCAAACGGAAAGGTGATTTCGAAACTTGAAAGTGAAAAGGGTGAATTGAAAAAACAAGTTGAATGTCTTCAAAATGAACTTTCAAAAACGGAAACAGAATTGTCAAGTTGTAAAAAGGATTTTCATGAACATAAAATACGGAAAAGGAAGTACATAGATAACTTACTCGGTGATATTGTTGATCTTGAAAAACAACTCAAAGAATTTCGTCACATTGTTTACAAACACGAGAACTCTGTCACAACAATTCAGAAATTTACTTTAAAACCGAGACCAGATACAGGTTATGCACTTGGTGATTACAATTCAATGTTTCTTCACACGACATTCAAAGAAATTCCTAAAATTTACAGTATGGATTATCTTCTTGATAATACGATTGTGCGTGCTGTTGTTTTTGATACTGAGGAAGAAGAAGAACTTGAAGAAGAGAGTCGATCTAAAATGAGTCAAGTTCAATATTGGACACCATATGACTATTCAAAAGCTCCTCCACTTTCAAAATCTTTTGTCACTCAAAAGGAATTACCTGAGAAATCATGGTTTATCGAAGAGTCATATGTTTCATCTCACAATGCAGCTCCTGTCCCACCTGTAGCACAAATAAATGGTCCTTTACCATCATCCGGTGAACTTACACCTTTACCAAAATGTCGTGTCTTAAATTATTTCAAAACCTTTATGGAAGACATCGATATTTTGGAGGAAACAATTGAACGCAATTCTGAAATAAAAATTGAAACTTTTCAATCCGCTTACGAGCGAGAAAAGAGAGATATTTTTCAAAAACAAATGAAACCAATTGTTCAACACCTCCGTCTATGTGCTACACGTTGGGATCAGGAACTTCAAAAGGAGGTAAAAAATATGATAAACGTTTTCGATACTGCTAAAAATGAGATTTTGGTCCAAAAGCTACAAACTAAAGTTTTCAAAAATGATGCTGATCGACTCTTGGAACAAGTTCTCTGTGCTGATATTTTGTCTGTTATCATGAATGATCTCTATAAATCTGGCACTTCTATGCTTGTGGATGATCTCTGTGTTGATAATAATTTGTTGAACGTGGAATTAGAGACACTTAAACAAGAGAATGAAAATCTGAGAAAAAAGAATGATGATGTGACAAAACAGTTTTCAAAAGAAATTTGTCAACTCCATCAACGGCTTGAATGGTGTCAAGCTCAGAGTCTTAAAATGGAATTGAAACTTCAAAGTCAAAATATTTCTAACTCTTGTCAGCTTTGCAAAACCAATGAGTCTTTCAAAAGTTTGTGTCTCAAATACCAGAATGAAATTGCGGATTTAAAAATCGAAAACGCCGAATGGCAACAAAACCGCGATGACATCAAATACTGCAATGGTTTACTTGAGTCTGAAATTCAGGATAAGAATCACATCATCATCGATTTGAAAGAGAAAATCAAGATACTTGAAAAGGGAAAGATGGTTGACACCACGGTGATAACACCAGGAATGTATAAAATAGACAAAACTGGTAAAGGAAAGGTTGTTCAAAATACTAATGTTGCTAACTCCACTTCTACAGGACTAGTCTCCCCTAATAGCGTTAGCAGACCCAAGCGAAAAAAGTAAAAAGACGAATAGGCTCTGGCAACGTAAGAGAGGATCACTAGAAGCTCAAGGAGTAGAAGATCAACTTAGGAATTTGAATAAAACTCATGTTGCATCAGATTTAGATTCTAATCTGGCAAATTCTAATCAAAATCTAAATGTAACGAATGATGAACCTTTAACTGTTTTGAATATTAATGCATCTTGTGTGTTTTGTCGTAAAAGCGTATCATCTGGTGAACATACTAAGTGTATAGCTAGTTCTATTCTTAATCGTCATAAGAAACGTAGGACACGCATTCCTTCTAGGCCCACTACTGCCTCTAAGTCTATCTTAGGAAAGCCGCCCTCTACCGTTTCTAATGAAGTAGAAGTTACCCCCATAGATGCCGAGAACAAATCTAGGACTCAGCCAACCACTAGTGAATTCACCATTAAGAAAGCACGAACTAGTTGGACTTGGCAACGTTGGTTACAACAAAAACCTGACTTTAAATGGATTCCTAAAATATTGAATACATGTGTTTCTAACCAACAGGAACCCACTCTTTCAATGGGTTCCACCCTTACTTCTGTTCCCTCTGTGTCTTCTTCTGGTGATGCAGGTGGTACAGATTGTTCTCTGGATTGTTGATAGCGGATGCACCCGACATATGACAGGCAATCTCAAACTGTTGAAAAACTTTGTCTCAAAGTTCATTGGCACTGTCAGATTCGGGAATGACCATTACGCTTTGATAATGGGTTATGGTGACTATATAAGTGGCAACATCGAAATCAGTCGTGTTTACTATGTGGAAGGACTTGGACACAACCTTTTCTCCGTTGGTCAATTCTGTGATGGGGATCTAGAAGTTGCATTTCGAGAGAAAACCTGCTTTGTTCGTGACTTACAAGGCAACGATCTTATGTCTGGCTCCCGTGGCTCCAATCTTTATACAATATCAATGTCAGATATGATAGCAACATCTCCGATATGTCTTCTCTCCAAAGCAGAATCAACTAAATCTTGGTTATGGCACAAACGTCTTTCACACTTGAATTTCAAAACTATGACTGACCTTGCTCGTTATAAACTTGTTGAGGGATTTCCAAGATTCCGCTTTACCAAAGATCACTTATGTCCAGCCTGTGAACAAGGAAAAAGTACTCGTGCTCATTTTCCCAATAAACCTGAGCACAGTACGAATCATGTTCTGCACTTGCTTCATATGGATTTGTGTGGACCGATGCGTGTTCAAAGTATCAACGGTAAACGCTACATTCTTGTAATTGTGGATGATTTTTCCAGATGGACTTGGGTTTATTTCTTACGAAGTAAAGATCAGGCCCCTTCGATGATCATCACCTTTCTCACCAAAATTCAAGTTCAGCTTCGCAACACAGTACGAATCGTCAAAACTGACAATGGAACTGAATTTAAGAATCAGACACTTCGGTCTTATTATGAGAAAGTGGGAATTGAACACCAAACATCTATTCGTAGAAGCCCAGAACAGAATGGAGTTGTTGAAAGACGCAACAGGACGTTAGTGGAAGCTGCTAGAACTATGTTGATTAATGCTCAATTACCAGATTACTTGTGGGCAGAAGCTGTTTCAACTGCATGCTATACTCAAAACCGTTGTATGATCACAAAACGTCATCGCAAAACACCATATCAAATTGTTCACAAAAGGAAACCGAACATCGATTACTTTCATGTTTTTGGAGCACTCTGCTATCCGAAAAATGATCGTGATGATTTAGGTAAACTCAAAGCAAAGGCTGACATCGGAGTGTTCGTTGGATATTGTGAAAATTCTAAAGGTTTTCGGATTTGGAATCGTCGTACTAGAGAAATTCAAGAAACCATTCACACGAATTTTGATGAACTCACTCAAATGGCTTCTGAGCAACACAGCTTAGGACCCGAATTTAACCGTCTTAACTCTCCGGCATCTTCAGCTGAACCTCTGCCTCTTAACCGCAAAGAATTAGAAACCTTGTTTGCTCCACTATTTGATGACACAATTGAATACCGTCCTACTGAGGTCTCACCAAATTCCGCTGCTCAACCTGATCACATTCAAGTACCAGACTCACCTCAACAAACTACCACAAGTGTTGAGAGAGACGGTCCTCCAATTGTATCACCATCTACAGCAGAACAAACTGGTTCTAACTCCCGCCATCCAGCTGAAGATCCAACACCACTATCAGTTCCACAATCCGCAGAGCATAATCCTGATGCGTTCTTTAATCTGTTTGCACCAGCTACTACAGTTCCTGATATAGCTGAGTCGTCAACACGCAACTTGGATCCTGCTAACATGCGAGATTCTTATCAACTACACCCTTCAACACACAAATGGACTAGAGATCATCCATTAGTTCATATTATTGGTCATCCAGATGCACCGGTCATGACAAGACAACGACTTCACACTGATGGAGAAACTTGTATTTATGCACTCACAGTTTGTCAAGAGGAACCAAAGAACATTAAAGATGCAATGACCTATGACAACTGGATTGAATCTATGCAAGAGGAATTTCAGCAGTTTATCCGATTGGAAGTTTGGGAATTAGTTGAAAGACCTGACGGAGTCTTTGTCATTGGACTGAAATGGATTTGGAAAAATAAGCTAGATGCCGAAGGAACTTTCATACGTAACAAATCACGCCTGGTAGCGAAAGGATACTCCCAACTTGAAGGACTTGACTTTGCTGAATCCTTTGCTCCAGTGGCTAGACATGAAGCTGTCCGGATCTTTTTGGCCTATGCTGCACACAGGAACATGGTTGTTTTCCAAATGGATGTTAAAACTGCATTTCTCAATGGAGACCTCCGTGAAGAAGTGTATGTCAGCCAACCAGAAGGCTTCGTTGATCCTGAGCGTCCTAATCATGTTTACCGACTCAAAAAGGCACTCTACGGACTCAAACAAGCCCCACGGGCGTGGTATGACAAACTTTCTACTTTCTTGCTGACCAATAAATTTACTAAAGGATCGGTGGACCCAACATTTTTTACAAAACACTACGGGGAGGACTTACTTGTCGTTCAAATATATGTCGATGACATTATTTTTGCGTCAACAAAAAGAAGTTATTCAAATGATTTTGCAAAACTCATGAAAGATAATTTTGAAATGTCTATGATGGGTGAACTTTCGTTCTTTCTAGGACTACAAGTTCATCAATCACCCCGTGGTATTTTTATAAATCAGTCCAAATATGCTCTTGAAATCTTAAAGAAACATGGGATGATGAGTTGTGATACTTATAATACACCGATGGGCTATACCACAAAACTAGACGCTGATTTGCATGGGACACCTGTTGACCCTACCAAATACCGTAGTATGATTGGGTCCCTCATGTATCTCACGGCTAGTAGACCTGATATAGTATTTGCTGTCTACATGTGCTCTCGCTATCAGTCCAGACCAACTGAAAAACACCTCAGTGAGGTCAAACGAATCCTTCGATACATAAAGGGAACCATTAACTTGGGAATCTGGTATCCGAAGGATTCTGGCTTTGAACTAATTGCGTTTTCAGATGCTGACCATGCAGGATGCTTAGACACACGCAAAAGTACATCTGGTGGATTACAATTTCTCGGAGACAAACTTGTGTCATGGCAATCTAAGAAGCAGGACTGCACTTCACTGTCGTCTACAGAATCTGAATATGTAGCCATGTCTGCTTGTTGTGCTCAAGTCATCTGGATGAGATCACAACTTAAGGACTATGGCTACCTATTCAACAAGATTCCTATCTACTGTGATTCAAAAAGTGCAATTGCTATCTCCTGCAACACAGTACATCATTGCAAATCCAAACACATTGATCTCCGATATCATTTCATCAAAGAGCATGTGGAAAAGGGTACAGTTGAGCTTTATTTTGTTGGAACTGAGTACCAATTGGCGGACTTACTTACCAAATCTTTAGCACCATCAAGGTTTGCGAGTTTAGTTCACCAAATTGGTATGCGATGTTTGACTCCAGCTGATCTTGAAAAGTTTTTAAAACATAAATGATCGTCAAACATCAAACTATCTTTGTAAAATATTTTCATAAAAAAAAAAAAAAAAAAAAAAAAAAAAAAAAAAAGAAAAAAAAAATCCCTTGTTCAAGACATGCAAGTTAACAACGTTTTTCTGAAACAATCATTATTACATGCATATCTTGAGGGGGAGAAATGATTTGTTTGTTAACTTCTTTATTTTTCGTTACTTCTCAATTTTTTTCCCTCATCACTATTTTCGTTCAATCTCGACTCCTTTTGAACCATTGCTTGTTAAAAGATTTTCAAAATTACTTCTTATGTTTGGTTCAAGAGGAGGACACATCCATTATTCTCGTTACGTTTTATTTTATTAAAAGTTAAGGGACTAAATGTGGTAAGCATAACAACTTATAAGTGCTTACAAGTAGGAGGGCCAAAAGGGACATTATCATAAACTCTTAAGTATATGTTTTTTTCGGTTTAAATGTTTTCTTACTCATTCCCTTAAAACACCAAACGCGCCCAACAAAACTCAAAAAAAAAAAAAAAAAAAAAAAAACCATAAGTTTTTCCAGAATTCAAGAAATTTTCCAAGAAGCTTGTTACTGATTGTGAGTTTTTCACAATTTACTTATTCTTTACATGCTTCTAATTGGTAATCTAAGTCCATTCAAGGTTTTAGGGTTTATGTGTAATTCGATTTGGGTGTTTTTAGTATGCTGAGATTTAGGTTAATTAATGGTTATAGTCAATTGCGGCATGACTAATTGAAACTATTTCCAACTTGGTCATAATTGTTGTTACCACAATTAAGAGATCCTTAGGTGGTTTAGGTTTCATAAGCCAATTTTTTTTTTTAACTGAGTAATCTGAGCTTGTTTGATTGGTTGAGTTTAGGTTGATTTTTTCTTGAATCTTGGTACTGCTTATTGTGCTTTTTGATAAGAGATTATCGAGTTTTGATTTATGGCTATCGAGTTTGCAACACCTAGGGCTTATCGAGTTTGCAACATATGTTGGATTTTGTGTTATGAAAAAAAACCTTATCAGTTTTCGAGTTTGAGACTAAAATAGTTGTCGAGTTTGAGACTCAAAAGTGTTTTTTCGAGTTTGAGACTCAAAAGTGTTTTTCGAGTTTGAGACTCAAAATGGTTTTCGAGTTTGAGACAAAATAGTTGTCGAGTTTGAGACTCAAAAGTGTTTTTCGAGTTTGAGACTCAAAAGTGTTTTTCGAGTTTGAACCTCATAATTGTTATCGAGTTTGAAACTTGAGAGGATATCGAGTTTGAGACTCAAATGGTTATCGAGTTTGAGACTCTTAATTATCTATCGAGTTTGAGAATCTTGTTGTCTATCGAGTTTGAGACTTAGTTGTCTATCGAGTTTGAGACTAAAATTGTTTTCGAGTTTGAGCCTCAACATTGATTATCGAGTTTGAGACTTGAGTATATATCGAGTTTGAGAACCCATGATCATATCGAGTTAGAGACCCATGAACTTATCGAGTTTGAGAATCTTGTTCTCTATCGAGTTTGAGATCTGGTTGTCTATCGCTAAAATTGTTATCGAGTTTGAGCCTCAACATTGTTATCGAGTTTGAGAACCCATGAGCATATCGAGTTTGAGAACCCATGAACTTATCGATTTTGAGACCCGTGTGCATATCGAGTTAGCGACCCATGCACTTATCGAGTTTGGAGTAAAATTTTTCCAAGTGATGTACAAAATTTTTTTTAAGTCAAGTTTAATATATCTTTCAATTGTATACTTATTTCACTCCGAGTCAGGAGTTTCATAATGGAACCATCAAGTATGGGTTCTAATTTTTCAACATTTATGAAAAGAAATGCTGCCGAAATTTTTTTAAATTTTGTCAAGTCATGGATTTTTCGTCAATGCTAAATGATCGAGTTTCATGTTTATCTTAGTATTGTGATTGATTCTAATGAGGATTGTGTATGTCTCTTGGTCGAATTATCATAAGTTGAATATGTGACTTTATCTTAGGCGATTGTTTTCGGATATTATTCGTTTATCTAACACTAACGAGCTAATCACCTTGTGATCTTTGTTGGTCTATGAATCATTTCAGGTCTCATTATGGCAAAGAAATCAACACCAAGACATGAATTGATTCAAGGAGATGAAAGAGTAATAGCTAAGACAAACCATAGGATAGATCTTGACTCAATCACATGTCATGATACTTGTTTTATCATTCCAGAAATCCTTAAGAGACACTTCATTCACAACCTCCTCACCATCACTACTGAAGTACCTGAGGTCTACTTAACACAGTTCTGGGAGAGTATTGAAATCAGCAAAGATGAAAAGTCACTGGGGGTCCATCTTGATCACAAACTGGTTATGTTCGATGTACAAACCCTCCGTACTGTTCTCGGTTTGCCGAATCTCAAAAAGTTCCCTCACATGCCGTCATTATCCGATGTTATCAAACTTCTTCGGGAACTTCAGTACGATGAATCGAAAATCAAGCTAAGAAACATATCCCACGTTGACAGGAAATACATTCCACAACCCTGGATCACGCTTTACTCAATTCTTGCCAACAGTTTAACGGGGAGAGAAACCGGTCATGAACATCCTACTCTTGAAACTATGCAGATCTTCTGGGGGGTTGTCAAACAAGTTCAGTTAGACTATGCTCAATTAATCTGGATAGACATGGTTAATCATGCAAGACAATTTCTCAAATCATCTACCTCAAGAATCCCATTCTTCAGATTTACTAAGTGTCTCATTGCTCATTTCATGAAGAAACACCCAGATATTGATATTCGATCGGAAGACAAGATTCACACCCCGTCTATGGATCATACATACTCGAAAACCAGGATTCAGAAGACTAACACACAAGTACAAGGAATGAGAATTCCCGATAGTCTTATACCTGATGATGTTCGTAAATCTGAGGTATACACTTGGTATGATGAAGCTCAGAAAATAGGTAAAGTGGGTTTGACTCAGACGAAGAGAAAGAGAACTTCTAAAAAGTCAACTTCAACAAAGACAACTTCTACAGCCTCTCAAATTAAGACCATTCCAAAATCAAGATCCAAAAGGGTGACAAGAGAGCTTAAGAAGAAAGTGACTACTCTTCGAGATGAACCTACTTATGATGAAGGAGATGCTCAACTTGAAACAGAAGCTGATAAACTCAATAAGATTTCAAGCAAGAAGGCAGATAAAGGTAAAGCTCTTGTAACTCTAGATGAAACAGTAACCTCACCAATGTCTGAATCAGAAGAAGATGAACAGCTACAACTCACCCAAAGAAAAAGCAAAGATTCTGAAGAGGAAAGAATTGCTAAAGTCACCAAGAAAGGTGAAGGCTCTGGAACTCAAGAGCCAGTAATCCCAACTCCAGAAGAATCTGAAAAAGATCAAACATCAGAAGAAACACATTCACAAGCCGAATCATCTTCTGAACACGCTGATGATGACTCTGGAGATGAAGCTGAGTCATCAAGTTCTGAACAAACCGAATCACTTGACAAACCAGCTGAATCTAAAGGTGTAGTTGAGGCTTCACAAGACAAAGACAATGAGGAATCCGAGAATGAAGGGAGTAGCGAAGAAGAAGAAGAATCAGAAAGTGAAGAAGTTAATGATTGTAACACCCCCAAAAGTCGTTAATAACAGCGGAAGACTTAACATGTCAGCGGAAGACTTTCGGGGTATTACTTCAAGGATCTTTGTCACAATCATAGCAGACAACACATAGTGAAGTATTAAAGTTTAATTTATTTCAAAATACCAAATATCTGGGATACAAAACATTATTAAGTTAAGAACATGCTTTATTCTGAAGGAAAATAAGTAGTTTATTATGGTTCTTGTCATGCTTTTGCCCATTCCGTGCCATCCAGATCCATCTTGTTTAGTTACCTGAGATAAACATGCTAAAGTCAACATAAAGTTGAGTGATATTCATAGGTTTGAGTTTAAGAGTTTGAATCACAAGTTAAGAATGAATTGTAATTACATACAATCAATAAAAAAAAATCAATGTTCCTGTTATTGCCTTAAGCTCATGATACTCAACGATTAACAGCCAATCATAAATATGAATTATGATGGTAAGTAATAGGCCCCCAAAGATAGGTATTTGTCAATAACCTATTTATAAGAACAATAAAGTGCGCCTGGTGTTTTCTCCAACAACCAAACGAGGATTGTTAATCACTAATAGTACTATCCACAATTATTTACGTTCACCCTTCAGGTGATTAAGGTTCATGATAGAGGGACTTCTGACAATAGTAACTTAAGCAAATAACATTGGCCTGACGGTATTTCAATACCCGGTATAAAAGACTTGTGATCGAGTTTTAAGCATGTATCTCCCCACGGGAAAAATAGTTAAAGAGTGGGCTATGAAATCACCTTAGTAGTACAGTGGTATCGTAGTCTCAACAAAGCAAGGAAACGGCTTCAAACAACACAACCTAAAAGATAATGCAAGTTTCAGTTAATAGTCTAAATCTGGTTTTATCGCGATTACTTGTTATTTAGTTACGAATTAATCTCGTGTTTGTTTAAGTGTCTAAAGTTCAAAAACAATGTTATATATAATTATAACTCATAAGTAAAATGATCGATGATTGATATAAAGTTAGTTTTTATAACGGAAATAAACGTATCGTTTTACAAGAAATAAATAGCGTATTGTTATATCGTTTAATTATTATTACGAATATATATCGTATATATATATAAGTTTATGTTTATATAAGTCTTATATTAATTATATGTTTATATATGTAAAAGGTTAATATTATTTTTATAAAATAATATTTACTGAAAATTCCTTTAAGTTTCCAAAATTTACATTTTTAACCCTAACGATATATATTTTACACCGTTAGTCCAAAATATATATAATTTACATTTTAGGTCCAAAAGCATCAATATTTACATTTTTCAACTCTAATTATCATTTTTAACAGTTTAGAACTCAAAGTTTTACGTTTTGACAGTTTCTACCCATAGTTTACCATTTTGACACTTTTAGTCCCTCGATTTGGAAAATTTGCAAACTTGGTCCAAATCTCACCCAATAAAAAGTTTAACATTTTCATTATTAGATTAAGCTCATAATATTCAAAAAAAGCTTATTTCTTCAGCTTATTTGTTTAAAAAGCTTATTTTTCACCTAATGGGCTTAACGTGTAAATTTAAAGGTCCGTTAACGTTTTGTGATCCAATGGGCTTACGAAAGGTTTGGGCCTGACCTTGGACTATATTTTAAGTTGTAAAAACGCTATAAATAAGCTGATGATAACAGCTTATCGAATAAGCTCATAAACTGCTTAATGGGCTAACAAGCCCAAATCGTTATCTATTAGAAATTTGAAAACAAGATTTTGGTCGATCACTTTAGCTTTAGAAAACAGTTTATACGAGTTTATGAGGTCGAATAAAAAGTGGTTCTTGATTGTTAGTCATGTTGTTTATTAGGTCGAACTTAAATATATATGGGTCATGCGTCGAAATAATTATATACAAGGTCAAAGTAAATGATAGTTTCGAAATTGAAAATGGTTAAAGACTTAGAAAAATGTTAAGTCTTTTGTCATGGTCAAGTGAACTCCTAAACGTGGCCAAAACTTGGTTTATATGTTGATATTATGGTCGAATCTTTGTTGTATCTAATTGTTGGTATGGTATACATATTGTACGTGCAAAATATAACTATACTTTACTAATCTCGTTTACTAAATAATTAGCCAAAGTAAACGTGATAAATTAGTTTTGCAATATTTCAAAGTGATCCAAAATAATCTAAGTGTTTGCAAAATACGATTCAAGTGCCCAAACAACCGATTTAACGTGTTGATTAATTTAAGTAAACGTTATTTTGAGATTCAAATCTTTGTGGCTCTCGTTTGTTAGCGTATTAATCATCTCAAATGTTAAATAAAACGTATATGTCGCGTTCAATATTAACGAAATATTAGTGTCATGTGTTTGTGCAAAACTGAAAATAACAAAAGTTATTATATGGAAAAAGGAGTGAAAAGGGTCTTACCTCACCTCAAAAGGGTGGGGTAAAATTGTACGTATGGATCGAGTTTGGTTCAAAAGCTCCGTAGTTCACTTTGGCAATTCATTTGGATCAAAGACACAATGGTTCACTCCTTTGCATGCATGGAACGTATAGAACAAGAGGATCAATGTGGGATGGTTCGTGGCACACCAATGGTTCGAGATAAACAAGGTTCACTTCCTTGGTTCACTTGGGTGGTTTGTACGCTTCGTACTCCTGGTTCACTCCTTGTCCCAAAACTAGTGCACTCAACTTGTAAACTTGTGATATGGTTCGAATAGGAGTGTGTGATCGAATGAGTTTGCATGGGACATTATATAGAGGGTTTTTGAGAGTGATGACAAGCATGATAACCAAGAGTGTGTGTGTGTTGGCTTGTTTCCAAAAGGTGACACCACAACTTTCACCAATCGTAAACTAACAAACAAAAAGAATGTGTAAGAGTGTTCCTATACATTCGTGATCTTCAACAGTGTATCTTTGTCAGATTTGAGGTCATAGGTGAGTTTGGGCGGTGGCTAAGAACTTATATGTCACGTTATGGAAATTTGGTACATTGGTTTCATCGTTTCACTTTGGCCGAAATTTGTGCATCAAATGTGCATGAAAATGAATGATGTTTGTCACTTTTGAAAGCTAGCTGGGTCATAATTCAGGTTATGTAAAAACATCGTGGTCTTGTGTGTTGAAATCGCAAGAGAAAGGGTGTGTTTGAAGGAGGTCGCGTCGGGTAAAAAAAAATATATAATCACTAAAGGTGTGTTTGGGTTTTAAGCCCTTTGGGCTTGTGTTTGGTTTCGGCCCAGCAGAAGAAAGAAAAAGAAATTAGTACAAGGGTCCGTTTGGTGTAGCTGATGGGTTTAAGGGCCCAAAGGGTTAACGGGGCCCACCTGGAAATTTTAGGGAGTCGGGATAAGTTCAAGTAATGATAGTGAGCAATCTCGGGAATTTTCGTAGGTTCCAGAATATATAATTATTGTACGGTATAGATAACGAAACGTATATTATAAAATATAAATATTTTTAATATATATATATTCGCGATAATTTAGACTATCTAGGTTTGTGTGCAAGCAACGTTCCTAAGCAAAAGATAATTCATAATTTACTGTTGTGAATTATATATCAAGTCTAAAAAAAAAAATTTGTCATACGTAAAAGTGGGTAACAGCTTGTAGATATTTACTAACCGTTGGGAAAATTACGAGAGGCTACAGTACATACATCTTACAGTGAATTCCGTCCCGGAATTCGAGTTTAGGAGGGTTGTCAAGGGTGTCTATTAGAAGAGGTGTGGGTACTTGGTGCGAAACTGGTCCTCGCGTTCCCAAGTATACTCTGGTCCTCGTTTAGAGTCCCAACGAACTTTTATGATAGGGATACGGTTTTGTTTCAGTTGTTTGACTTCTCTATCCATGATTTCTACTGGTTCCTCGGTAAAAACGAGTTTGTCATCAAGCTGTAATTCTCTCAATGGAATGATCAAAGATTCATCGGATAAACACTTCTTGAGATTTGACACATGGAAAGTGTTGTGAATTCTACTAAGTTCCTCGGGTAGTTCAAGTTTATATGCCATGGGTCCAATTCTTTCTAGGATTTTGAATGGGCCGATGTATCTTGGGTTTAACTTTCCCCTCTTTCCGAATCGTATCATTCCTTTCCATGGTGATACTTTTAACATAACTTTATCTCCGATCTGAAAATCCATGGGTTTTCTTTTTAGGTCGGCGTAACTTTTCTGTCTGTCTCTAGCGGTTTGTAAACGTTGTTTGATTTTGATGATTTTCTCGGTTGTCTCATGAACTAGATCCGGTCCTGTGAGTTGTATTTCTCCGACTTCTGCCCAGCAAACGGGCGATCTACACTTTCTACCGTAAAGTGCTTCGAATGGTGCTGCCTTGATACTGGTATGATAACTGTTGTTGTATGAGAATTCTGCTAATGGTAAGTGTTTGTCCCAACCTTTTCCGAAGTCTATAACACAAGCGCGTAGCATATCTTCTAAGGTTTGTATAGTTCTCTCACTTTGACCATCGGTTTGTGGGTGATAGGCTGTGCTCATATCCAGCTTTGTTCCTAAAGCTTTTTGCAATGATTTCCAAAAATGAGACGTGAAACGACTGTCACGATCTGATATAATGGAAATCGGCACTCCATGTCGTGACACAATTTCCTTCAGATATATCTGAGCAAGCGTGTTCATTTCATCAGTTTCTTTGATTGGTAGGAAATGAGCTGACTTGGTGAGACGATCAACGATAACCCATATCGTATCGTAGCCAGTAGAGGTTTTGGGAAGTTTGGTGATGAAGTCCATTGTAATACGTTCCCATTTCCACATGGGGAGTTCGGGTTGGGTGAGTAATCCAGAGGGTTTCTGGTATTCTGCTTTTACTCTTGAACATGTTAGACATTTACTGACGTACTCAGCGATGTCGGCTTTCATGTTCGGCCACCAATATAGTTTCTTAAGATCTTGGTACATCTTGTCGGAACCTGGGTGAATGGAGTATTTTGACTTGTGAGACTCATGCATGATAAGGTCACGAATACCTCCGAAGAGAGGAATCCAGCTTCTTTCCTTGAAACAAAGCATTCCATCTGATCTTTTCACAAATCCGTTTTCGTTTTCTGGCATACCAAAAATCTTTTCAATTGGTCGATTTTCTTTCTTGAGAGCTTCGCTCTGGGCGATAATGATTTGTGTTGGAAGGGGTGAACAAATAGTCATGCCTAACGATCTAACCCTGAGAGGTTTTAGTCTTTCTTTTCGGCTTAATGCATCTGCTACTACATTAGCCTTTCCTGGGTGATAACGGATTTCACAATCATAATCGCTTAGCAATTCTAACCAACGGCGTTGTCTCATGTTTAAATCTTTTTGATCTAGGATATGTTGGAGACTTTTGTGATCTGTAAACACGATACACTTAGTGCCGTATAGATAGTGTCTCCATAATTTAAGAGCGAATACTATTGCTCCTAGTTCTAGATCATGGGTTGTGTAATTTTCCTCATGTTTCTTCAGTTGACGTGAGGCATATGCTATTACCTTATCCCGTTGTATCAAAACTGCACCTAAACCATGGTACGAAGCGTCACAATATAGCACGAAATCTTTGCTTCCTTCTGGCAATGCTAGTATTGGAGCCTCACAAAGCTTTTGTTTTAATAGTTGGAAGGCTGATTCTGCTTCTTGTCCCCAGACGTACTTTTCGTTCTTTTGGGTCAACTTGGTCAATGGTTTTGAGATTTTTGAGAAACCTTCAATAAATCTCCGGTAGTAACCTGCAAGACCTAAAAATTGACGTATTTCTGTGGGAGTTGTAGGTGATGACCATTCTTTAACTGCCTCTATTTTTGCAGGATCCACGTGTATTCCTTGACTATTGATTACGTGTCCCAAAAATTGCACCGTGGGAATCCAAAAGTCACATTTTGAGAATTTCGCGTACAACTTTTCCTTCCTAAGTAACTCTAGGATTGTTCTCAAATGATTGGCATGTTCCTCTTTGTTACGAGAGTAGATCAGAATGTCGTCAATGAACACTATCACGAATTTGTCCAAATATGGCTTGCATACTCGGTTCATTAGGTCCATAAACACAGCGGGTGCGTTCGTTAGACCAAATGGCATTACCTGAAATTCATAGTGTCCATAACGGGTTCTGAAGGCTGTCTTGGGAATATCTTCTTCCCGAACTCTCAATTGATGGTATCCCGACCTTAGATCAATTTTCGAGTATACACTCGATCCTTGTAATTGATCAAATAAATCGTCTATTCTAGGTAAAGGATATCGGTTCTTTATAGTGAGTTTGTTTAACTCTCGGTAATCTATGCACATTCGGAATGATCCGTCTTTCTTTTTAACAAATAGAACTGGGGCTCCCCAAGGTGATGAACTTGGTCTAATGAAACCTTTATCGGATAATTCCTTTAGTTGTTCCGATAGTTCCTCCATTTCGGAAGGTGCCAACCTGTAAGGTGCTTTTGCTACTGGCGCCGCTCCAGGCACTAGTTCAATTTGGAACTCTACTTGACGAGTCGGTGGGAGACCGGGTAGATCTTCAGGAAATACTTCGGGGAATTCCTTAACGATAGGTACATCTTTAAGTTGTTTCTTGGTTAACTTACTTTCCGTCACCTGAACCATGCATACATGACATCCTTCGTTCATGTATTTTATCATTCTGAGGCATGAGATGATTCCGTATCGGTTTTTATTCTTGTCGCCATGGATAACGAGGGTTTCATTCTTAAAAGGGATGTGTATGGCTTTCTCGTCACAATGAATCTTAGCATGATGTTTGGATAACCAATCCATTCTGATGATAGCATCAAAACTACCGAGTTGGACAGGCATTAGGTCAATAGGAAAGGATTCTCCTACTAGGGTTAAGGTACAATCTTTTAAAACAGAGTTGCTGCTAATTAAGTTCCCATTGGCCATTTCTATCTCATATGTGGTGTTTAGCTTAGAAGGGTTAGAGTTAATGAAAGGGGCAAACGTATCTGACACGAAGCTCTTATCTGCTCCAGAATCAAATAATACTCTAGCATTATGATGATTTAATAAGAACGTACCCGTGACAACGTCGGGGTTTTGTGGTTCATTTTCATTTCCCATCACGTATGCTCTTGCTCGTGCAGTGTTCTGACCATTTCCTTTTGGACAGCGGTTCTTGAAGTGTCCGGTTTCTCCGCATGAGTAACATGTTGGTGCTATTGGTTGTAGGTTGCTGCCGGTAGCAGGGGTCCTACAATCTTTTGTGGCATGACCTATCCTTTGGCATTTATGGCATTTTATTGTACAAGCACCATTGTGATGAAGTTTGCATCGGTTGCACTGTGGCTTAATACCTTGATATCCATTGCCATTGGTTGCCGTAAATATCTTAGGAGGTTCTTGTCGTTGGTTTTGTTGTTGACGATGTGGGTTCTTGTTCTGGTGTTGTTGTTGGTTGATCCTGTTGTAGTTGTTGTTGTGGTGATGGTTGTTGTTGCGATGGCCGTTGTGGTAGTGATTGTGGTTTTGGTGGTGGGTGGTTCTCCTGTCATCGAGCTTTCTTTTGAGTTCGTTGCACTTGATTTCGCGGTCTAGGAGTTTTTGTGCTAACTCCATTGCGACTTCTAGTGATGGTGGGTTGGATGCTGTGACATTTCCTTCAATATTCCGGGGAAGGCCTTCAATATACTTCTCCAGAGTTTTCTCTAAATCTGGTACGATAGAAGGACATAATGCCATCAGCTCGTGGAATCTCCTGTTGTAAGCCCTAAGATCGATTCCTTTGACGGCAAGGATATGGAATTCGTCTTCCAGTTTTCTTATTTCGGATCGAGGACAGTATTTCTTTAGGATCTTGGCTTTGAATTCCGTCCAAGAGAGTCGGTACGCTGCTTCTGTACCTAAAGTTTGAGTTGTAGCGGTCCACCATGACAAGGCGTCATCCATTAAGGTTCCTGTGGCAAATGTGACCCTGTTGTTTTCTGAGCATCCACTCCTTTGGAATACCGTTTCGCATCTCTCGAACCAATGGGCAAGTTTAGTTATCCCTTCAGTACCCATGAAGTAAGTTGGCTGACAAGCCATAAAGTCTTTATAGGTACATTGGCGAGGTGCGGGAGCAACATTTCTTGCCGGTTGTGCGTTAGCATTTGCTTGTTCGGCTAAGGCTGCATTGATTCCATTGGTGATTGCTTGTTGGATTTCTTCCGGGGTCATGGTTGTTGCTGAGGTAGTGGTCACGGTTCTCTTAGGTGCCATATTCCTAAAAATGAGAATATATTTTCAGAATTTTCATAATAACCATCTTGTGTTAGACTATTTAGTAACATCAATAGGTTCAAAGTTATAATAGTGTCACATATATCACGATGCAATATACGATATCATAACACTTATGAAAATAAAGCAAACATAACATCATTGATTAGATTGTCGTTTTTGAGTTTACATCACTTATTTATTCTTGCTGACATATCTCTAGGACATTCAAATACAAGTTATTACTGTGATGTGGGTGAGGCTACATCGACAATCTATGGCATTCTAGGGTTTTCCTTGGTTATCATCAAGACGACGTTCTAGTTCCTGAATTTTGGCGGCCATGGTTTCTATGATTTGGTCTCGGTCTCTCTCCCTAGCTTGTGTTTCTTGTTGTGCACGTCGCAGAGACATGACTTGGGCTCTTGTGGTGTCGAGAGCTTGATCGATGTCACACATGATGTCCTTGTTTACGGTGTTAGCAGAGCAAAGTAATCCGATGAATTCCATAGCTTCACCGAACTGGGTACTTAGTTGTTCAATCAAAGTTCCCATCTCTAGGTGTCCCATCACAAGTTGTTCTATCTCAGCTGACATGACTTCTATTAGTTCATTAGGGATGTTGTTCACCAAGGTGGCTATGGCGTCTAACCTGTCTTCATGTCTTACTAACCTAGCTGCCAAGAGTGGTATGGTATGGTGAATGGGTTCTCCAGTGACTGGAAGGATCTTAGATGCAGCAAATGATGATTTTTCACCAAGTTCTCTGTTGGTGGGAGTACCTTCTTGAGATCTCCAATACTTAAGGATTGGTAGTAGAAATGACCATTTGCGAGCATTGACCCGCTTACGAGCCTTATGGTTGGTTCTTGCATAATAGTAAGGATCTGAGGAGGTAGGACGAATCTGGTAATTCCTTGGTTGATAAGACAGAGGAGCACTGGAAGTTTTCACAGGTGGTGGACTGTTGATTGTCACTGGTACAGTAGTAGTCTGCTGATAAAATATACTAGGTAGTATCACTGGTTCTACAGTTGGAGCAACTTCCTTTTTCCATTTAGTATCATCCCAGATGTCTTTTTCTTCAGCATATGAAAGAGCTTTTCCAGCTGTGGCTGGTTCATAAGGCTGGAATGGAGAAGTTTGCTTACTGCGTCTGATTGGACCAGATGATGCTTGAGGTGAAGTAAAGGATTGCTGACTTTCCTTATTCTTGTTTGTTGTAGGTGACATAATCATTGGAGCAAGAGTTGGTACAATAGGTGTAGAGCTCTCAGTTTCCGAATCCGATAACAAAACAATGAAGTTGGGTTTGGAAGACATGGTACTGTAATAATCCCGATTAGTAAACATAGTTATTAGCATAATCATAACATGTAAGCATATATCAAGTTATATAAGTAAGAAATAATGAGAAGTAACTTTTCTACCAGATGTTGGAATGTAGGCACGGAGGGCATGAAGTGGTATTTTGTAAAAATGGTCCAGTTAAAGTGTAGTTATAGTCCAATGTTTAAAACATCTGGTTCTCTATAACCGTGGCTCTGAATACCAATCTGTAACACCCCCAAAAGTCGTTAATAACAGCGGAAGACTTAACATGTCAGCGGAAGACTTTCGGGGTATTACTTCAAGGATCTTTGTCACAATCATAGCAGACAACACATAGTGAAGTATTAAAGTTTAATTTATTTCAAAATACCAAATATCTGGGATACAAAACATTATTAAGTTAAGAACATGCTTTATTCTGAAGGAAAATAAGTAGTTTATTATGGTTCTTGTCATGCTTTTGCCCATTCCGTGCCATCCAGATCCATCTTGTTTAGTTACCTGAGATAAACATGCTAAAGTCAACATAAAGTTGAGTGATATTCATAGGTTTGAGTTTAAGAGTTTGAATCACAAGTTAAGAATGAATTGTAATTACATACAATCAATAAAAAAAAAAAAATCAATGTTCCTGTTATTGCCTTAAGCTCATGATACTCAACGATTAACAGCCAATCATAAATATGAATTATGATGGTAAGTAATAGGCCCCCAAAGATAGGTATTTGTCAATAACCTATTTATAAGAACAATAAAGTGCGCCTGGTGTTTTCTCCAACAACCAAACGAGGATTGTTAATCACTAATAGTACTATCCACAATTATTTACGTTCACCCTTCAGGTGATTAAGGTTCATGATAGAGGGACTTCTGACAATAGTAACTTAAGCAAATAACATTGGCCTGACGGTATTTCAATACCCGGTATAAAAGACTTGTGATCGAGTTTTAAGCATGTATCTCCCCACGGGAAAAATAGTTAAAGAGTGGGCTATGAAATCACCTTAGTAGTACAGTGGTATCGTAGTCTCAACAAAGCAAGGAAACGGCTTCACACAACACAACCTAAAAGATAATGCAAGTTTCAGTTAATAGTCTAAATCTGGTTTTATCGCGATTACTTGTTATTTAGTTACGAATTAATCTCGTGTTTGTTTAAGTGTCTAAAGTTCAAAAACAATGTTATATATAATTATAACTCGTAAGTAAAATGATCGATGATTGATATAAAGTTAGTTTTTATAACGGAAATAAACGTATCGTTTTACAAGAAATAAATAGCGTATTGTTATATCGTTTAATTATTATTACGAATATATATCGTATATATATATATATAAGTTTATGTTTATATAAGTCTTATATTAATTATATGTTTATATATGTAAAAGGTTAATATTATTTTTATAAAATAATATTTACTGAAAATTCCTTTAAGTTTCCAAAATTTACATTTTTAACCCTAACGATATATATTTTACACCGTTAGTCCAAAATATATATAATTTACATTTTAGGTCCAAAAGCATCAATATTTACATTTTTCAACTCTAATTATCATTTTTAACAGTTTAGAACTCAAAGTTTTACGTTTTGACAGTTTCTACCCATAGTTTACCATTTTGACACTTTTAGTCCCTCGATTTGGAAAATTTGCAAACTTGGTCCAAATCTCACCCAATAAAAAGTTTAACATTTTCATTATTAGATTAAGCTCATAATATTCAGAAAAAGCTTATTTCTTCAGCTTATTTGTTTAAAAAGCTTATTTTTCACCTAATGGGCTTAACGTGTAAATTTAAAGGTCCGTTAACGTTTTGTGATCCAATGGGCTTACGAAAGGTTTGGGCCTGACCTTGGACTATATTTTAAGTTGTAAAAACGCTATAAATAAGCTGATGATAACAGCTTATCGAATAAGCTCATAAACTGCTTAATGGGCTAACAAGCCCAAATCGTTATCTATTAGAAATTTGAAAACAAGATTTTGGTCGATCACTTTATCTTTAGAAAACAGTTTATACGAGTTTATGAGGTCGAATAAAAAGTGGTTCTTGATTGTTAGTCATGTTGTTTATTAGGTCGAACTTAAATATATATGGGTCATGTGTCGAAATAATTATATACAAGGTCAAAGTAAATGATAGTTTCGAAATTGAAAATGGTTAAAGACTTAGAAAAATGTTAAGTCTTTTGTCATGGTCAAGTGAACTCCTAAACGTGGCCAAAACTTGGTTTATATGTTGATATTATGGTCGAATCTTTGTTGTATCTAATTGTTGGTATGGTATACATATTGTACGTGCAAAATATAACTATACTTTACTAATCTCGTTTACTAAATAATTAGCCAAAGTAAACGTGATAAATTAGTTTTGCAATATTTCAAAGTGATCCAAAATAATCTAAGTGTTTGCAAAATACGATTCAAGTGCCCAAACAACCGATTTAACGTGTTGATTAATTTAAGTAAACGTTATTTTGAGATTCAAATCTTTGTGGCTCTCGTTTGTTAGCGTATTAATCATCTCAAATGTTAAATAAAACGTATATGTCGCGTTCAATATTAACGAAATATTAGTGTCATGTGTTTGTGCAAAACTGAAAATAACAAAAGTTATTATATGGAAAAAGGAGTGAAAAGGGTCTTACCTCACCTCAAAAGGGTGGGGTAAAATTGTACGTATGGATCGAGTTTGGTTCAAAAGCTCCGTAGTTCACTTTGGCAATTCATTTGGATCAAAGACACAATGGTTCACTCCTTTGCATGCATGGAACGTATAGAACAAGAGGATCAATGTGGGATGGTTCGTGGCACACCAATGGTTCGAGATAAACAAGGTTCACTTCCTTGGTTCACTTGGGTGGTTTGTACGCTTCGTACTCCTGGTTCACTCCTTGTCCCAAAACTAGTGCACTCAACTTGTAAACTTGTGATATGGTTCGAATGGGAGTGTGTGATCGAATGAGTTTGCATGGGACATTATATAGAGGGTTTTTGAGAGTGATGACAAGCATGATAACCAAGAGTGTGTGTGTGTTGGCTTGTTTCCAAAAGGTGACACCACAACTTTCACCAATCGTAAACTAACAAACAAAAAGAATGTGTAAGAGTGTTCCTATACATTCGTGATCTTCAACAGTGTATCTTTGTCAGATTTGAGGTCATAGGTGAGTTTAGGCGGTGGCTAAGAACTTATATGTCACGTTATGGAAATTTGGTACATTGGTTTCATCGTTTCACTTTGGCCGAAATTTGTGCATCAAATGTGCATGAAAATGAATGATGTTTGTCACTTTTGAAAGCTAGCTGGGTCATAATTCAGGTTATGTAAAAACATCGTGGTCTTGTGTGTTGAAATCGCAAGAGAAAGGGTGTGTTTGAAGGAGGTCGCGTCGGGTAAAAAAAAATATAATCACTAAAGGTGTGTTTGGGTTTTAAGCCCTTTGGGCTTGTGTTTGGTTTTGGCCGAGCAGAAGAAAGAAAAAGAAATTAGTACAAGGGTCCGTTTGGTGTAGCTGATGGGTTTAAGGGCCCAAAGGGTTAACGGGGCCCACCTGGAAATTTTAGGGAGTCGGGATAAGTTCAAGTAACGATAGTGAGCAATCTCGGGAATTTTCGTAGGTTCCGGAATATATAATTATTGTACGGTATAGATAACGAAACGTATATTATAAAATATAAATATTTTTAATATATATATATTCGCGATAATTTAGACTATCTAGGTTTGTGTGCAAGCAACGTTCCTAAGCAAAAGATAATTCATAATTTACTGTTGTGAATTATATATCAAGTCTAAAAAAAAAAATTTGTCATACGTAAAAGTGGGTAACAGCTTGTAGATATTTACTAACCGTTGGGAAAATTACGAGAGGCTACAATGATGAACAAGAAGTAAATGATGATGATGATGAGGAGTCGGATGAGCTACTTGAAACCAGTCAAGATACCCCTATTGACATGGTAGGAGTTGATGAAGGACAACCAACTAAACAACCACAACAACAACCTTTATCACATCCTGAAAGTCATCCACAGCAAATCCCTAACACAACTGTGGTTCACTCAAGCCTGTTGAAATCATTACATGATCAATACAACACTCTCCAATTACAAGTAAATGAGCAACAGCGTGAGATTGAAGCGTTCAAAACTTATAAAGTTGATGAAGCAGTTAAGGAGCAGGTGAAATAGAGGTTACCTGGGGAAGTTCAGAAGTACGTTGAAAAGGAACTTCCTTCTGCTGTGAGACATTATGTCAACAGGAATCTTGCAGAGCTCGTGTCTAACAGGTTTAAAACTACGCCAATCACTGTTCAGACGGTACCAAATAAACCATCCATCGGTGATCTCAAGGGTAAGTTACTGGAAGCTATCGTGAATGATCCAGAAGAAACTGATCTACGCAAGGCACTTATAAAGTCTATCAAGAAAGCAGAAAAGAAAGGAGAATCCTGCAAAAGGACTGCTGCCACTAAGCGTCGACATGATGATTCTGACCTTGACGATCAGCCACAACCTGACAAGAGGAAGAAAGTGTCCGGTCCCACCTCCAGTGCTCCTACCAACACCACTACTGCTAATGTTTCTGCTGAACCAAACCCTCCACAATCTACTGAAGAACCTCACCCCTCACAAACTACTGAAGATGTTGATGTCAATGTCGATGAAATCCCTCCACTGATCACCGAAACCATCTTGGAACCACCCAAGGATGCACAGTTAATTCCTGCTCCTGAATGGATTAACCCTGATGCTCCTTCCTTTGATTGGTTTGATGTAATGGTTGACGCTTATCCTGATGACCCTCACGCTGAAGAAATAACTGACGGTTCAATTATCGGCTTCACTAAAAGAATTAAAAAGGTGATGCAGACACAAAGACTTCAGCTATCCGATCTAGTTAAGATTCGCAAAGCAGGGTTCACAGAGTTCAAGACATGCACTACATCTGAACTGGAGTTTGAATACAATGTGGAGGAGGTCGCAAGAGCGTTGTCTGAAAACATAACTTGGGAAAGGAGACCGTCTTGGGATAAACTCTATCATGGCACGGAACCTCTCGTTGACGAATTCCAGTATCAAGACTTCTCACAACCATTACCTCTTGTTGGTCCTCCAAGTGATCCGAAGCTCCCTAAGCAGTACTTCTTCAACAAAGACCTTCTCTATCTTATCCATGGGAACATGGATCCGAATCACCGTTATTCAACATCTCTTACTAAATTCAGGGCCGCCTCATATCCTCTGGAAACACTTGAAGATCAAATGAGAGGCTTGCATTCCACCTCTATCGCCAAATACAATCATGAAGCTGCATTATGCACTCTCCCGTGGCCAGAGATGCGTAAATGGTTCTACAAATACAAGCTGACTTTCCGATCAAATCACAGAGTCTTCTCGAATCGTCGCATTCTTGCCATCACAGCTGTCCCGAGCACCGAAAAGAGATATGGATATAACTTTCTGGATAAAATTGAGGTCCGTCGAAGTGATGATCAAATTTACACATTCAGTGAAGCTGACTATCATCGCTTGAACCTCAATGACATTGCTGACATATACTTGCTCAAGGTTCAAGGCAAACTCCAAAACCTGTCTGGTAGCCTTCAGTATGACGTCATCAACTCTATTCTGCTCTTCATGCGTCAAACCATTATCAAAGCAAGAGTCGAAGATGCACAACTTGGGGTCGAAAGTTATCAAATGTCTCTCAACTTCACTGCTCCACAGTTATATCCTCCTGATATCCCGCGTTTAAAACCTTTCATCTTCAACAAGAAACCATTTGGAGTGGTTTACCCGCACGACGATAGTTACCGTTTCATGAAGTACGAAGAGGTTCATAAGTTTGGGGATCAGACTCTCAGATTCGTCAGAATTCAGTTAAGTGAAAAGCTCAAAGAGTATACAAGTATTTCACCTCAATGAGTATTCACTTGTTGAGGGGGAGCACTTGTAAATTCATCGTTTTGAAAACACAAAAGTTCTTGTTGTAATCTCCCCATAAGACTCAAAAAGCATATTTTAATCAAATGTTTGTCAAAAACAACATCTCATATGCTATTTTTGAGGGGGAGAAAAGGAAAGTGATTAAAATATGAAAGTGAAAAGTTGCTGAAATGTCAAATCTCATGCGAGCTAGACTCAGATTCACCCAGGAATTGACGAAACATAAAAGTTAGTAAATTCGAAAAGACTTTTCCTCGACGGGTAATAACATCAAGCTAGTTACTAGAGCTAGTTGTCACCTAAAAGCTGACAATGGAACTCTTTAACTAGCCACGTAAGCGTGTCTCGAAAAGGATTAGTCTTAGTAGAAATGTACCATTTCGAGAAACTTTCTGTGAACTTGACCAGGCCGGGTAATAACTTCAAGCTAGTCTAACTAGTGATGTAAGCGTGTCTCGAATCGGTCTCGTTCACTGAAAGTGGATCAATTCAAAAGTGCTCGCTCCTCCCGCATGTGCAAATTTATTAAATACATATGAGCACATGTGAAGGGGGAGCCCTTCATAAAGAAAACATAAAACTCTCAAAGTGTTAAACAAAATGTTTGATTAGCGCAAACACTTTGAGAGATTTTCAAAGGTTTCAATAACAATTATAGGATAGTCATGGAGTTATAAGGTGACTAAGGTTAGGTAATAACCGTCCTATGATCCACCTAAACCGGAGGGATCTACCCAAGGACATCACCAATAGTTAGTACTAGAAGTCCTTAGGTATGATACGAAAAAAGGAGTAAAGAATGAAAGGAGAAAGAAGGGGTTGAAGAATTAAAAAGAAAAGTAACGAAAAGGGTGAAAAGAAATAGCCCTCCATGTGATTCAACCTTAGGGCAGACACCGGGTTCAACTCATATGCTACTGGTTGTTGCTAAGGCAACACCGGTATTGAAGATTAAGTCGTCATGGACCCAGTGACGCAATGCACTAAACCTTCTTAACCACTCAAGTTCTCTTAAAAGAGCTTGTTTCATTCTCACGGGGAACCAGTGTAATCTATCAACTTATCTCTTAGAGATAGTTGATATTGAAGCAGGAGACCCCTCCCTAGTCTCCGTATAGGAAACCTAAGTGAGCACTTATCGAGTCTAGAGCCATGAGATACATCAAAGATCTCTTAGGAACACTTAGTACTTCTACAACTGGTGTTCTACATCAATGGGCACCAGTTGTAACTTATTGAGTCCTTCGCAGATCTTAGCAATCTGCCGAGAACGTTTATGAGAGAATTACACAAGTATTTCTCAATGATTGAACGGAAATTCCTGCCAGGGTCAACATCAAACAGCCCTGACAGCAGGTCACTTCGGTAACCCCACAAGGGTTACGCTTAGTGTTATTGGTGGTTCTATAGCGATCTACAGTCGTGGAGTGATCCCCAGCGACTCACCCAGTCATTGAGCTACCTAGTAGGTCTCGTAAGCTCCTTCGGGAGTATCTGATATGGGAACGGCCTGGATAAGGATTAGAAGGAGTCTTCACAATATGCTGTTGACAAGCTCTAATTCCTTATCTGTAAGTACCGGTTGATTATTGCTAACTGTTTACCTGCAGGTACATCTCCTCCATGATAGTAGATTCCAGCATGCTTATACATACATCTTGAAGCAAATGAATGCTCCCCCAAAGATCTTAGCTCCACAAAGTTCAAAGAAAGATTCTACGCCTTAAGGAAGAATCTGCAAAGTATAAAGACTAAAGATCTAAGTATATGCAAAGGAACTTCGCGCTTTCAGAAGTCAAAGTCCAAAGATGTATAAGCATGTTGGAAGGGCGGACAACCACCACTGACACGGGAAGTGACGATCGGCAGATAACTTCATAACATTATCACCATCACATCAACAAGGAACAAAGTACAAAGAACGATGAAAGATTATTCTAACCATTTTTGAGGACGTCGACTACAGAGTCAAAGTATAGATGATAACGACGTCAAGCAACCTTTGATGACCGACCCTTAGGGGGAGATTGTTGGGAATAGACTTTATTATTTCAAGTGTCGGTCATTTAGTTTTGGTATAGGTTGCATTACTTAACTATAACATTTATTATCTTATGTATTTTGTAAGTTTTATGCTTGGTTTATAGGTTTGGATAAAGTCTAAGGGCTAAGTATGTCATAGTGTGTAAGTTTAGAGAAGCCCTAATCCTTACCTATAAATATGTATGCACAACCTCATTTTGAGGTTGGTTGGTTCACTAGTAAGTTTAATTGTCTCATATTGGTATTAAGTGTTCCTTCCACTCTCTCTCTAAACTCTCTTTCTCTCTCTAGAATTCTTATGTGATTATGTTGTAGAAATGGTGACCTAACAAGTTTCATTGGCAAACATAATTCTTTATGGCACAATACTATACACTAAGGCAAACATATGCTAAAACATGATTAATTCAATACAATCAAGTAGTGTTCTCGAGAACTTCTCTTATATGCTTTAAGCATTAAAAAATATCACTAGCATGCTTTATGCATTTTATATCTGATAATAAAATCTCGTATGAGCTCTATTCATTTATCTTTTAGACGCATATCAATTGTTTACACATTGCCAGACTTATACAATATTAAAACACATTATTCGATCCACCACATGAGAACATGCATCTACATGATCATTTACAAGTCTTATAGAAAATATATGTGTGCCATCGCTTGTACCTTATGCATAACTTCATTTCATTTACTCATAAAGACTGATGCATATTCAATAAGTTTACATATTCATATGTACGGACTTCAAGTCCCAGTAACCATGTCTCATAACAAGAGACTTCAATCACTCATTAGTTACTTGCATCATTAAATTTTAATTTGGCCATTAATCAATCCAAGATCCTCACATTCATTTTAGCGCTATATTATTTATTTACATAATCATTATCATGCACATTATCATATATAGCTATCGACGTCCATTCATTTCTTTTCGATTCCACACTTTAGACATTGCATTATATCATTTCTTTGTTCAGATCTCATAGATTTTCACCTACCCGAGATTTTTCAAGAACCTTCATGTCTAGTGTCTCTTTAGGAGACTATTATGGGGTCTTTATTACCTCGATACGACCATCTTAATTTTCTTGCTCCATTTGTTTTTCAATGCATTCGAGGACTTTCACTTGGAATCGATTAGTCTATCACGCTGCAGACGTGCCATAGACTTACTACCAATCTTTGGTTTCACTAGAGGGACACACATTGTAATCGGAGCACTAGCAGCGTATATATGATCTAGTCATTTTCTTTAGGTCACTAAACGTGTCTGGCAATTACTATATCTGAAATTTAAATTGTCCCTTGAACTTCAAGTTCATATTCATTAATGTGAGGATCAACCTTTATATTATCATAATTTATTCCAAATTTATCGCTGCTCATTCTCTCCCCTGAATGAATTATCTATTTCAACATCCCATTATTGTGCGTTGTGGTGAATTTACAAGAAACATATACCGCACATTTACAAAATTCTTATATGGGAAACCTATGGTTCGTGACCAAAACCATTCTAGTGGGGAGGATTCATTATAGTTGTCGACAAGATGCGAATTTATATTTTATAACATGCCTCATAAACTAATAGTTTTGTTCTCATAATTATTGGCTTTGCAATCAACTATAGAGGTTTAATAAACATTTCAACAAAAGCAATTTGCGTATGAACATGGGCTACTTTTATGTTCAACACTTATTCCAATAATCGCCCAATAATTGAAAGTATTCACCACCATTTCCAAAGATAGAATTTGGAAAACCAACTCACATTTTATAAGACGAGCCATTAATCACGTTAACCTTTATATTCTTTCCAAAACTTTATAGGACAAAGTCCTCACTTTAATATGGTGGTGATATACGAACATTAGCTTCCATTGAGAACAATAAGATCAAATAAATCAACCTTGAAGAACCGATGGTTCTTTTATACATTTCGCATCATTATTGACTCGGGATAGTCTAACTGGTCATGCCAATTAATACAACAATCTTGGCTTATAAACTTATACTTTATGACCACACGTGCTTTAATTGCACCTTTTTATATAAAATTCGGATAATAAGGAGAGCTCACATTTCACCGATTAGCTCTTTTATGTCTTTTACATAATTTAATGTAATATCTTCACTAGCTTATAGCATTATCAAACAATAAAGCATGATCTATACCAGTAAAGTATGCCATTAATCAATTAAGCAAGTGCCTTACATGCAAACAAAATCTTATGAAAAATAAGCCACACATATATATTAAACCGAATATCACAATATGAGCCCACGAAAATATCTTATTCTTATATTTAATACCCCCGTTATTCTTTGGGAATCTTAACAAGAATATTACAAACTTCACAATAACCTTTTAACTTAACTTATATATTTCTCGCTTATTCATAGGCAAAAATAATTACATATTTTCTATTATGCATAATCCAATATTTTTGCAGAGATGATTTTATATTATCGTAAAGATAGTGTATGTTTTCTATTACACATCTATCTAATTGTATTAATATGCATGAGCTTCTAGCACCAAACAAGAAATAATGATGACGTTCTCAAAAGCATAAACGTAACTTGTGCAAGGTTTAACTATGTGGTTTATGAGCATGTAGATCAATATAGCAGCTAGCATATCATCAAATTAGTGAACACAGTAAACATTCTCACAAAAATAACAATCTATGAATATGCCAAAAGTAAAATATTATTTTACGAATTCACTCGTATTCGGGTCGTAACAATGGTTTTGAAGGACAGATGCCAAATAGGTATGCCATACATCATAGGCGCTATCGTTTACTATCACATAACACCAAACAATCAATTCGAATATGGTACATACTAATTAATTAATACATTACATAAGACAATAATTAGAGGCGATACATAGTTATCATAATAGCAAAACCAATATGCCGGAGGTGATGATTGAATTTAAATGTTTCGTAAAATCAATAATAGCCTATATTAGTATACTGGGATAGAATTGCACGTCCCACTCCTATACGTTAATGCCAATAAATAATAAGTCTATTTTTCTATCATTTCTCTCAAGCTAGCAATAAGGTCATACTTATATGATAGTATTCTTACTGTTCAAAATTTTAATTAAGAACCTTGACAATTAATGAGCTATTCATATATCTTAAATTTATAAATCACAATAAAAATATATAAAGTAGAGTCAAGATCCAACCACATAGCAAATAATTTTTAATTATTTAGCTCAAGTAACATGTAAAAGCACGAGACTTCTCAACATTGGCACATTGCCGAGTTCTATATAAGTGATTATCATGATTTGTCACAAATTAATACCTTCAATAAATTCCTTTCTTTTAAATACGAGATTAGAAGAGATCAAATCAAATTTAAAAGCAGTAACGGTTGTAGAAAACAATATATGGTTATCACAATATCAAACACTTTAGACATATACGGGCACACAATTATGATGATAATTACCTATAGGTCTATTCAGTATTGCAAGATAAGTATCATAGGTACAAAAAAATTCTACCACATACATAAAACATAACCTATCATATTCAAACCAACCGTGAGAGAATCTTTATCCATAACTGTTGACTAGTATATGTCGAATAGAAACATGTCCCACACAAACATCAAACAAAGGTAAAAAATCATAACTCCTATATGACATGAAATCATACGTTACTCTATATATCACTTTATTTTAAACTTCGAATGCTAAGTTATATTTATTTAGATAATAACTGATATTGAGATCTGTAGAATCGTAGAGGGGGTGAATATGGTTTCTTCGGCTTTTTAGATGTTTGAAAACTTTAAGGCAAAGAGAACACCAAGTGGTTGTACAATAATACAACAACCACTAACACAACCAAAGTATATAAAGCAAGTAAAGAACACAACGATATATACTGGTTCGGGATGGGGGGTTTATACCATCTGTACGTCCAGTTGCGAATCCGCGACTCCGATACTATTCACTAGTATAATCCTTTTGGTGGACTACAAACCGTTACAATTCACTCCACCGATATTCACCAATATTGATGCTCACAAAGAAGGAGTTACTCACATGGTATTCCGCCCTCGGAAACCACCCAAATGAATCTCACGATTTGACTTTACCTAAGGGTCACCAAGACCACTACCAAGACTTCCCACCGGAAGTATCAAACCCCAACTAGATCCCCAATGATTTAGGCTTGGTCACCATGACACAAGACTTCCCTTAAAAACAATTGAATGAAAGAATGAATGTTTGTTCAACCAAGTCCTAACCTAACCTAGTGACTCGATTGTAATAGAAAGGGTATAAGAAAGAAGACCCTCGACACAATCACAAGAGTGGATTAGGTTCTTGTGATTCTTCCTTGAAAGTAGATGTGTTCTTCCAAAGATGTTAATGTAAAAATCAAGAACACAAGATTAGAGATTGAGATTTTAGAGTGTTTAGAGAGAAAGAATCTAGAGAGAAAGAATAATGGCAAGGGGTGAGGAAAACAAGAGGAAAGGGTGGTATTTATAGGCCAAGAACCCAAACTTGGGAAATTTTACCGAGGCCGGCGCGTCACCCGCGCGTCAACGCACGGGCAGCGCGCCAGGCGTCTGTAAATGTTTCCCAAGTGTTGGGTGTTTGGATCTTATAAATACCTATCCTTGCTAAACCCCCAATTGTACTTCACACTAAACCTTAACATTAATCATTCTAAGGTTTACCAACTCAAATAGCCAATTTGAAAATCATTTGTGAAGTGTTTAAAGAGAAACCAAATTACCAAGGGTTTAAAGTGTAGATAGGGTAATTTGGAAGGGGTAGAAGTGTATCTCCTCACATGACATAGAAAAGAGAGAAAGAATATGCCAAGGAATATTCCAATGCTTGGGGGAAGAATTAGATGGAGGGTTGAATTGGATGGCTAGGATAAAAGGGAGCCTCCCTTGGTTTTCAAACAATTTGGCATGTGGTGAATGTGGATGGTTGAGGTGATCTCATTTGAAATGGATGGCTAAGATCAAGCCTAGGTTAGGGTTGAGAAAGGATATTCCAAAGGAATATGCTTTGCTTGGGGGGGGGAGGGGAAATCAATGGTTGAGATAGTTTTGGTTTGAATTCAATGGTTGTGATCAAGCACATGTGGTGGTATAGGGAAGAGGGATTGGATAGATGGTTGAGATGTGTTTGATTTGAGTTCAATGGCTAGGATGGGAGGAGCCATATTAGGGTTTCAAACAACTCCCCATGTGTTAGAAATGAAGAGATGAGATGTGTTGTAAGGGAATGGATGGTTTAAATGTAGTGTGTAAGGAAATATGTGAGTGTAAGAGATTGTGTTAGATAATATTTGATTTGGATATGATTGGTTTTGTCTTTTGTATAAATGGGATTAAGAGAGGATTAAGGCATAATCTAATTGTCATTAAGAGGAAAAGGTTTAGACAATTAAGATTATAAGTTGAAAAAATCATAGGTTACTTATAAGTTCAAGTAACACAACGTCGAGAATCCATAGTTTCATATCTCGTGACTTTCCACGACTCGACGTTCTCAACTAATACCTTGGTTCAAACAAGTTAAGTGCTTTGCCTTGATGTAAAGCATAACCCAAGTGGGAAAGGATGCGTTTACGCAAAGTGACCTTTGACTTAGTTTGACCAATAAAGGAGTAAACCCGTTATGTAATTAGAGAAGACGTAAGCACGGGATATGAGCATATGGATGCTTCAACACGATGTCACGCGAAATATATAAACTCCCTAAGTTTAGAAAAACCTTGGCTAAAGGCGATAGTTAGAAAACATGAGTTGGTGTTTTCCCGTAAATGGGTGTTTGAAAAGTGGGATCTCTCAAGTCTCAAGACTCGTTTCGAGTGTTCTCAATTAAGCACATAACATATTCATACCTTTATTGAAAGATCCACATTTGTCGGGTAAGGGGAAAGCCGACTTTCAAAATTCGCCCGGAACCATACAGACTCCTGGCGCGTCACCCGCTCGTTGACGCGCGGGCAACGTGCCAGGAGCAGACATTGGCTCCGACGATTTTGAGCTAACGTTTGTTATTTTATGTGTTTCGATGGTTTATTTGTCATCATTAAAACATAAAGAGATCTTGATCATGTTGCCTCAACAATCTCCCCCTTTTTGATGATGACAAATAAAAATCGAAAGCAAAAAAAATTACAAAACTTAGCGAAGACAAAGCGCGCCTTTGGTGTAGCTTGCGTTTTGACCTTTGCCTTGTAATTTGGTGAAGCCTTTATCATTTGCCTTTTGAATGGTCTTCACGCTCTTGCTTTCTTTCTCCCCGTTTTGTCGAATCAAAAAGTCGGGACTTCCAATCAAGCCAGGTTTCGAACTTGGGCCTGTGGGATAAATGAGCTAGCTTGTATGTGCACCCAAATGTGCTCCCCCTTGAACATAGCTCCCTCTAGATCATAGCTCCCCCTTGTTTAAAGGCGGGGATCCATGGGTCAAGAGCCTCACCTTTGCGGTGGCCTAGCTACACATAGAAATCACAACATGCAACAACCAAGAAATCCTCACATGTGAAAGTTTCAAAATGGGTTAGGTTACCATTTGGAGACTTGCAACATGGGTTAGTTCACATAATAATAAATATATTTGTGTCCTAGATGACTCCATTATCCAAATGTTGAGCAAGGCACGAGAATATATGTGATTGTAGGAAATCATTCAATATAGATGCCAAATATCAAAGGAAGACATATTAAGGAAACAATCATCACAAGCATTTTATTAAACACACATAATGAAGGACATACAAGAAGAACATCGTTCAATCCTATCATATTTTATTCATACAAGCTTGTGAAAAGACTTAGATTTTTACTTCTAGAGCAAGTTTTTATTATTTCACTCTTCATCCTTTTCTTGAAGAGTCACCCTTGAGATGTCTTTGAGAATGGCGGTCATGACCAACATATCATTGTTGATAGATTTGTGTAGTTCTCTAACTTCCTCACGTAAAGCGAGAATATTCTTTTCAATTACACCATTGGTAGTGCAACATGCACACCTACGAGTGCGATCATTCTCAAGGGATTCACCAAGTTTTCCTTCAATCTTGGCCCAAATTTCATCTTCGACAAAGCAAAGTTTGATGAAATCTTTCACAATTAGGATTTCCGCACAACTAATGTTGTCCCAATCAATTTTTTCCTCTTCTTCCCTTGTCATCATTCTCCTACCATCATTAAAGTGGTATGATGACCCAACAAACTCTTCTTCCATATCCATTTTGAATGTGTTTTAAGTGATATTAAAATTTAAGCAAGTTTTGTTGTCAAGGTAGCAAGCAAGATTACACCTTTTATAGATGAGTAAAGTTGGTAATTAGGATACTAAGCACATAAAAGTTGGTCATGTTATTAATGATCAAAGTATCTAGATGCTTGAAAAGATGTTCAACCTATCTAAAACATGTACTAATATGCTTAGATCACATGGTATTGGGAAAAGATATTCAATGAGAGATGAGTGTTCTAGTTAGGCTTAAGTTGAGGTTGGGTGGACTAGATACACATGCTAGTTACTATCATTTCCCATGCATAAAACTACAAACAATTTATTCAATTTAATTTAAGCATGCAACATGTAGTTTATCACATAAGGTGAACAAGATGAATTAGATACAAAATCTTCAACACAAGTGTGAGTTGTGATGAATATCATATCTAATCTTGTAAGCAATCACAAGATTAGTATTATCGAGATTAAGCAAGATATATTGAGTCAAATTTTCTTGTTCAATGCACATTGTATAGACATGTAGCATCTTGGATACTATCAATGATAGTTTGAATAATGGATTGATACACATCTTTCCTCTTGGAAGACATTTATTTGATCTTCCATCCATGCCTTCACATAAGCCTTCATCACATAAGCTCTAAGAGCACCTAAATATTATTCTCCTAAGATGCAAGTTTTAGCATCAGAACCTATCCCAAAGCAATTTGGACTTTTAAAAAATGTCATGCCAAAACTTAGACTTGTTTGTTTTGTGACCTAAGTGTCCTTTTATTCAAGTCACCAATGACTTGTTGTATAGGATGACCCCTCGCTTCTCTCACTTCCTTAGGATTGCCTTCATCTGAAACATTAACTTGAAATGTTGGCAACCTTTCTTGATCTTGAACTAAAGGTTCATCGTCACATCATCTTCTACCGAAGTAGACGATTTAGGCTCGGGCATGCTCTCATCAAAGGTCACATTGAGAGATTCCTCAATCCTCATGGTTTCCTTGTTAAGCACTATGTATGCTTTACTAGTTTGAGAGTATCCTAGGAACACACCTTCATACGACTTTGGGTCGAATTTGGTGAGACATTCTTTGGTGTTAAGTATAAATACTTTGCAACCAAATACTTTAAAATACTCTAGGGATGGTTTTCTATTCCTAAGTATTCCATAAGGTGTTTTATTAATAACCTTTCTTATGTAGACTCTATTAAAAATGTAACAAGCAGTATCTAGGGCATGATACCAAAAATTTTGTGGAATGGATTGCTCGTCAAGCATTGCACGACTCATCTTTCTTAACTTACGATGTGTTCTTTCAACAATCTCATGCGATTGAGAAGTGAACGGGCCTGATAAGTTATAAGATATTCCATGTTGTTCACAAAAGGTTCCAAATTGCATTTTATCAAATTCGCTAGTATGATTTGTTTTAATTGAAGTAATTGAACAATCAAGTAGGTTTTCAAGTTTCTTTCTCAAAATGTTGAATTTATTCAAAACACTATCCTTGTTTTCTAAGAATAATATCCAAGTGTAATTTGAATAATCATCTATGATCATTAAAGTGTAGAAGTTACCTCCATAACTTTGGATCGGAGATGGACCATACAAATCCAAATGAATTAATTCTAAAACTTTACTAGTTGACACTTCCTTTTTATTCCTATTATTGATTTGTCCTTGACTCCCTAGACATGTGTCACAATAATGCCTTTCAAAGCTCAACTTTGGTAAATTCCGTACTAGCTCGTTAGAAGCTAGGTTTTGGACTAACCTCATATTGGCGTGACCTAACCTCCTATGCCAAAGCGTTGAGTTGTCCACCATGGACGTAAGACATATGTGTTGCTTAGAATTATCACCCAACTTGCATGTATATAAGTTATTTCTCCTATGACCTTTTGCTAATACAACACCATTTTTACTAATGTTGCAATCTACCTTAGTAAATTTGACCTCACAATCATCATCGCATAATTGACTCACACTAATCAAATTGAAACTTAGACCCCTAACATGCTCAACATTGGAAATTTCTATGGAGTCATGAAGGACATTACCTTTGCCGACAATTTTGCCTTTAAGTTTGCTTCCAAAAATGACTTGATTGCCATTATACGCCGTGTATGATGTGAACAATCTTCTATTCCCGGTCATGTGTTTAGTGCAACCACTATCCACTATCCACTCATCCGGTTGTAGATCACTTTTGAGGCAAACCTACAACAAAAGTATTATTCATGCCTTTGGTACCCATTCTTTATTGGGTCCATTTTGGTTAGCATTTAATGTGCCCAAATTAAACATTCTTGGGTCTTGAAGTAATACACATAATTTCTCAATACCATATTTAGAGAAAGCAGACCAAGGATTGTTTTGATAATCATTTTGAGTTTGATAACTTGGTCTATAGTTATGATATGCTTGTGATCTAAAGAGGTTTTGGTTTGAATAGGAGTTGTCTCTCCTTTGGTGATTGTTGTATTGGTATTGAGAAAACCTTTGACCATAGTTAGAGAAATTTCTTCTTTGGTTATTTTGAAAAGATGGTCTTTGGTTGTATGAGGTAGAAGATCTCATATTAGGTGTAGGCAATAGTGATCTATGATTTACTCGAGGTTGTGAGTATCCAAGTCCATTGCGAGAGCTTGAGTTAGAAAATTGTTTTGGATTTTCTCTTCTTGCAATGGGAGCTTGATTACCTCGAGTACTTTCAATACGAGCTTGAGGAATAATTGGTTTAATGACATTGTTTGATGATGATCCAATTTTCCTCAGAGGACTGGCGTGCTGATGGCGCGTTGACGCGTCAGCCAGCGCATCAGCCTCGGGGATTTTTGAGGCCTCGTTTTTATTGGCCTTTACAAATGTTATTGGTTTTGTTAGGCTTATGGGAGTGGTTGTTCATTGTTTAAAAAAATCCAAGACCTCCCTTATCTTGAGAAACCTTTTGACGACTTATTATTTCTTCTAAATCTTTTGTGCTCTTTTTATATTTTGAAAAGCTTAATGATTCCTTTTGAAGTTCCAACACCTTTACATTCAAAGAGTTAACCTCAAGTGTGAGTACTTCACAATTTTTACAAGGTTCAAACATCCCTTTGCAATGTTCTAGTGTTTTTACTTTACTTTCAAGTTCACAAATCCTTTCTTTAGATTTAACATTTTCTAATTCAAGAAGACGTTTTTCTTTGAGAGCTCTATCAAGGGTTTTTCTAAAATCATCATAAACTTAACTAGTTCCTCATTCTCCTTTTGTAAATTGATAATATCTAGGTTATTAGAGGAAGAAGGGTTTAGGGATACCCCAAGTTTTTCTTGGGCCATAAGACATGTAGCGTCATTGGTTGGTTGGTCTTCATCTTCACTATCACTCCATGCTCCTCCAACGAATGCCTTGTTCACTCTCGGCTTAGGACATTCATTGATGAAATGACCCTTTTCTCCGCAATTGTAACAACCTTGTGTTCGTCTTGAGCTTTCACCGACCTTGTTGTCACCACTTCGGTTTCCGAACCGATTTCTCCTACCAAAGTTACCACCTTTCCTAAAGAACCTCCGAAAGTTCTTAGCCATGAGGTTGTATTCTTCGTCATTCATCTCATCTTCTTCATTGCTATCATCTTGACTATCACTATCATCACTAGCTTGAGTACTAGTGACTTTAGCTTTAAGAGCCAAAGACTTAATTTTCTCCTTCTTGTCTTTGGTACTTGCCTTGTCGTTCTCAAGGATCATCTCATATACTTTGAGATTTCTAATGAGCTCGTCAAGAGGTAGTTCTGCCAAATTCTTGGCTTCTTCTATGGCCGTCACCTTTGGCCTCCACTTTACCGGAAGTGCTCGAAGAAACTTTCTCGCATGGTTCTTGTTATAGAAGCTAGGATCAAGAGCCGTGAGACTAGTGATTATAGCATTGAACCTTGTGTACCAACAGTCAATGGTTTCTTCATCCGAGATCAAGAACTTCTCATATTGTTGTATGAGTAAGTCGATCTTGCAATCTTTCACTTGAGAGTTGCCTTGATGAGTGATGATGAGAGAATGTCAAATTTCCTTGGCGGTCTTGCAAACATGAACCCTCTCGAACTCCCTTCGAGGTAGAGCATTGTAGATCAACATCTTGACTTCATAATTCTTACCAAGCTTTCTCCTTTCATCATCATTAAGATCAATATGTGGCTTTTTCACCAACAACTTTGTTTTTGAGTCTTCCACCATGAACTCAAAGTTGCTATTTTGGATGATTTCCCACAAATCAAGATCTTTGGACCTAACATAGGTCTCAAATCGGGTTTTCCAAAAGCAAAACCCATCGATTTCAAGCAAAGGTGGTCTTTGCATAGAACACCCCTCAACATAGTTCTCTTGAGCCATGGATCTATACTCTACTTTACCAAAAATCTTAGTTAGGATTTTGGATTTTTGGGAAAGAAGTTTTTGACTTAAAACGACTTCTCGGGAAGGCTTTAACGCTAAAAAACTTGAGTATACCGCTTTGATACCAATTGTAGAACCGTAGAGGGGGGGGGTGAATACGGTTTCTTCGGCTTTTTAAATGTTTGAAAACATTAAGCCAAAGAGAACAGCAAGTGGTTGTACAATAATCCAACAACAACTAACACAACCAAAGTATATAAAGCAAGTAAAGAACACAAAGATATATACTGGTTCGGGATGGGGGGTTTATACCATCCGTACGTCCAGTTGCGAATCCGCAACTCCGATACTATTCACTAGTATAATCCTTTCGGTGGACTACAAACCGTTACAATTCACTCCACCGATATTCACCAATATCGATGCTCACAAAGAAGGAGTTACTCACACAATATTCCGCCCTCGGAAACCACCCAAAAGAATCTCACGATTCGACTTTACCTAAGGGTCACCAAGACCACTACCAAGACTTCCCACCGGAAGTATCAAACCTCAACTAGATCCCCAATGATCTAGGCTTGGTCACCAAGACACAAGACTTCCCTTACAAACAATTGAATGAAAGAATGAATGTTTGTTCAACCAAATCCTAACCTAACCTAGTGACTCGATTGTAATAGAAAGGGTATAAGAAAGAAGACCCTCGGCACAATCACAAGAGTGGATTAGGTTCTTGTGATTCTTCCCTTGCAAGTAGATGTGTTCTTCCAAAGATGTTAATGTGAAAATCAAGAACACAAGATTAGAGATTGAGATTTTAGAGTGTTTAGAGAGAAAGAATCTAGAGAGAAAGAATCTAGAGAGAAAGAATAATGGCAAGGGGTGAGGAAAACAAGAGGAAAGGGTGGTATTTAAAGGCCAAGAACCCAAACTTGGGAAATTTTACCGAGGCCGGCGCGTCACCCGCTCGTCAACACGCGGGCAGCGTGCCAGGCGTCTGTAAATGTTTCCCAAGTGTTGGGTGTTTGGATCTTATAAATACCTATCCTTGCTAAAACCCCAATTGTACTTCACATTAAACCTTAACATTAATCATTCTAAGGTTTACCAACTCAAATAGCCAATTTGAAAATCATTTGTGAAGTGTTTAAAGAGAAACCAAATTACCAAGGGTTTAAAGTGTAGATAGGGTAATTTGGAGGGGGTAGAAGTGTATCTCCTCACATGACATAGAAAAGAGATAAAGAATATGCCAAGGAATATTCCAATGCTTGGGGGAAGAATGAGATGGAGGGTTGAGATGAAATGGTTTGAATTGGATGGCTAGGATCAAAGGGAGCCTCTCTTGGTTTTCAAACAATTTGGCATGTGGTGAATGTGGATGGTTGAGATGATCTCATTTAAAATGGATGTCTAAGATCAAGCCTAGGTTAGGGTTGAGAAAGGATATTCCAACGGAATATGCTTTGCTTGGGGGGGGGGGGGGGGAGGGGAAATCAATGGTTGAGATAGTTTTGGTTTGAATTCAATGGTTGTGATCAAGCACATGTGGTGGTATAGGGAAGAGGGATTGGATGGATGGTTGAGATGTGTTTTATTTGAATTCAATGGTTAGGATGGGAGGAGCCATATTAGGGTTTCAAACAATTCCCCATGTGTTAGAAATGAAGGGATGAGATGTGTTGTAAGGGAATGGATGGTTTAGATGTAGTGTGTAAGGGAATATGTAAGAGTGTAAGAGATTGTGTTAGAGAATATTTGATTTGGATATGATTGGATATGATTGGTTTTGTCTTTTGTATAAATGGGATTAAGAGAGGATTAAGACATAATCTAATTGTCATTAAGAGGAAAAGGTTTAGACAATTAAGATTATAAGTTGAGAAAATCATAGGTTACTTATAAGTTCAAGTAACACAGCGTCGAGAATCCATAGTTTCATATCTCCTGACTTTTCACGACTCGACGTTCTCAACTAATACCTTGGTTCAAACAAGTTAAGTGCTTTGCCTTGATGTAAAGCATAACCCAAGTGGGAAAGGATGCGTTTACGCAAAGTGACATTTGACTTAGTTTGACCAATAAAGGAGTAAACCCGTTATGTAATTAGAAAAGACGTAAGCACGGGATATGAGCATATGGATGCTTCAACACGATGTCACGTGAAATATATAAACTCCCTAAGTTTAAAAAAGCCTTGGCTAAAGGCGATAGTTAGAAAACATGAGTTGGCGTTTTCCCGTAAATGGGTGTTTGAAAAGTGGGATCTCTCAAGTCTCAAGACTCGTTTCGAGTGTTCTCAATTTAACACATAACATATTAATACCTGTATTGAAAGATCCACATTTGTCGGGTAAGGGGAAAACCGACTTTCAAAATTCGCCCGGAACCATACAGACTCCTGGCGCGTCACCCGCGCGTTGACGCGCGGGCAGCGCGCCAGGAGCAGACATTGGCTCCGGCGATTTTGAGCTAACGTTTGTTATTTTATGTGTTTCAATGGTTTATTTGTCATCATTAAAATATAAAGAGATCTTGATCATGATCAACAAATAAAGATATCTATAAGGAAATAAAGATATCTATAAGGACTGATGCATGTTAAAAAATAATAATAATAACAGATCTCATGCTCAAATCTATAAGCAACCAAATAAATAAGATATGTATAAGCCATGTAAACAAATAAACCATAATAGCAGTTCAAAAATTAGATGTTAATTAGCAACCAATAAGCAATATTATCAGTAGCTTTTAATGTATGTTAATATATAACATCGTATATATAAAGATTGATCTCAATGTCACAAGAATAATATATTAATTGTATTCTGTTAACAATAAATAGCTAGAGTTCATGTATTATAATTAAACGTACAAATATGCATGCAAAACACATACTGGAAGCTAATTAATATTCATATAAAGGATCATACCGTAACATATGGTAATATGAAATCAATATAGTTTAGTTTAAGATTTACCTCATTGCGATTCGTAAAGTCATACCGTAAAGGTGTAAACCAAACAAGTTTCTGCCTTCCCTAATCATCAACATTCTTCTTTTTATCTTTTGAAGACTTCGCATTCTTCAGAAGCCGAAAAATATTTGTAAAGCATGCTGATAACGTGTTATAAATACAAGATTGAGATAATGAAAGTGTTCTTCAATTCACTACAAAATTTGTGACATTTATTCACTAAAACTTTTGCTTACTAAAATATATAAAAGTAACCAAATAAAACTTTTACCCAAACTTATAAAAGTAACCTAATAATAACTTTTACCCACTAAATAACAAAACCAAATTACTATATATATAATTTCAGGACAAGTGACGCCATCCCACGTCATTTGGGCTCCCGAAACTTCTTTCGCCTGCTAACCAAGGCCCATCCCGTGTGGCTTGCTAATGTTTTATAGAGCTATAGTCAACCTCTATTAATTGCACTTTCAAAATGGGCCAATAAAAACAATTACAACTTAAATAGTTAAATCCCTACACCAAATGGCCTCCTCAATCAATTAAGTCAAATAAAAATATCATTTTATAGTAAATGCATAAACACAACTGTCCATTTTTATTCATTTCCACACTGTCTTTCTTTGCTCTCAATCACTACAATGTTGAGGCGCTTTCTGGGGTTATCAAAATCTTATACGTATTTATCCTTATGAATGATAAAACATAGTTCACAAGTATATGTAAGTTATAAATATAATACCCTTGTATATAGTAATTCAGCGTCAAATGACGCCAACTGACATCACTTGGGCTGTCGAAAATTTTTTTGGCCCAACAACAAGCCCACTTTGGTCAAGGTAAAAGCCAAAATAGTATTTACAAAACATACCCTCTAATACATAATGGGTTAAAAAATAGCTTTAATGCATAAATCTACTAAATTAATTATTTTAGAATACATGCTACAATCCGTCTGACACACACTCGTGGATGACTTACAAAACTTTGTACGGACTCAATGATGTTCAAAGAAGTAGACTCAGAGCTGCCACTAGCCTTTGCAATAACTGCAACACGACCTTGTTGTCCTGCACTCAAGTGATGGTAAAAATGGGATTACTTCCTACATTTGACTTTTAAATGGTCAAATGCATTACTATTGAATTCTAACATCCTCAGTAAACCATATATAAAAATTGCAAATGAAGGAATCGAGGAGATAAAAGGACTAAAAGTTCCAATTTTTATATTAAAAGCATTCCAAAGTGATTATTCAAAAACTACTTATCTCGCACTCGGATAATCACTAAGCATTCCTAACACCCTCAAAACTGCTTATGCCATATAATTGGCACTACAAAATTTGTGACATTTGCTCACTAAAACTTTTGCTTACTAAAATATATAAAAGTAACCTAATAATAACTTTTACCCACTAAATAACAAAACCAAATTAAAAATAAAGTCGCGGGTTTCTAAATCAAAATTGTATTAAAAAAAAAAGCCGCTTTCACCAAAACCCTCACACACCACCGTTATCACCTCCACCGAAACACCAGCACCACCACCGAAGTTGTTTGATTAGACTAACTCCGGCACCACCACCGTCGTTATCCACCACCTTCGTTATCAAATCAGGTATAAAAAACGTTTCCAAATCATGTATATGAAGTGTTTTGATGTTTGCTGCTCTGTTAATAAGCTGATATATGATAAAGTTTTTAGGTATGCACACTAACTGTTCGATATAATGCCTGACCAAAACAGATAACTTTTGCGTATTAGATGTTTGTTAGAGTATTAAGTGACTTGGTTCTTTATTCTATTGAATTCTATTTCATGATTCTCTTCAGTGTGTTTTGTACTTTAACATGATAACGACGAGTAACTTCATCTCTTATAGATTATGTTTATAAAGGCAAATCGAGTTGTAGTCAAGTGCTAGTTTAATAATTATTGGTTATTAGAAAGAATAGCGAAAACGCCTCTTATTTTGTTGAAGTTAATAATGAATCACGACTAATATCAGAAAGAATAGCGAAAACGCCTCCTGTAGATTATGTTTTTGAAGTTACTAACGAGTCACGACCACTGGTTTGCTTGCTCATCTATATAGCTGACTGATGGTTCACCATTGTTATTTCAGGTTTAATTCGTTATCTTTGTTTTAGTAATAGAGATCTAAGAGGATATGGACTAAACAGCTAGAAGAAGGGTTGTGTGTCATAGACACAAGAGTAAACTCTGAAGGAAAGGGTGATATTATATAGTATGTGAGAATGGCTTCGTCTGAATCTGGTTACTATCTTTTGCTAAAGTTCGCCAAATTATACATTTATAACTTAATTACGCTATATGAGATATCTACTTGTTGCCTTCTTTAATTTTTAATTATGTGGTTCGTTCCTTTGCTTCAAAACAGTTACCGTTCCCATCACTTTCCTTCGACATGATACACAGTGCATGGGATGGTATTGATTGGGACAAAAAAGGTAAGTTTTTGTAAACTACACTTCATTCTTTTGTTGATGGCTTATTTCATTTATTTGTTGGTTTTACAGAATTTAGCTTAAATTAACTCCATCCTTGTATTTTGAGTTTTATTACAGAATTTAGCTACATTAAACTCAATGGAACTTGCAGTTCATGGTAAGTTTTTGTTATATTTTGAATGGGAAACTTAGTTAGGGGCCGCCTTTTCATAGAACCCAATGCAATATTGTTGAAAAAGTGAAAAAAGTCAATCCCCGAATTGAGTAGTATACCAAGCATATTCTATTGTAATATATATTATAGCACATATCTGCAGAATAACCTAATTACATTACTTGGTTGTCTACTAAACCATATATGCAATGCTGTGTCAGCTGAACATCTTTATACTAAATTTGTTGTATTATATAGACATACATCCGAATAATCACTAACACTATTCTGGTTTATCAGGTACCTTAGCTGGAAGTCAGCAGTTCAAGACTACTGGTCTCTACTCTCTCCACTGATATTTTCATATCATCCAAAGAGACCTGGTGAGGAGGATCCTATTCCACTTTATAACATGGTCAGAAATGTCTTAAACCTAGATAAGGAATTTGCTGACTAAATCTTTAGTGAGAAATGACCTATAGTGATCCCTTCAGTAGTGACTTTTTTCATTTCAGTGGGAGTAGCCCCCAATGGGATTTAGTGTCTGTTTTTATACTTTTGCTCACACTTGCATTAGTGAGCAAATGTCATTTATTTTGTAGTGATTAATCTATATTGTCATATATAAGATAATATTAGGGTAAAAACCCTATTAGCTAAATGAGACATGGGCCTCTTATTAGTTATATGGACATCCACAATATAATAATCATAACACAAATTATATACTCGGTCCGTAGTAATATTTGATCGGGTCGGGTTAACCCGAATATTTGACATTCTTTTATTTTATCAAAACCCCTTTACATAACAAGCCCTCCTTCTTGGAACCTTGAAATGAATATTTTGAAAGATGAAAGAGCAAAAAGGGATTATCACTTTCAGAGGCTAATAATATTATACAGGTAAGATCTTATTGAACTAGCCAAAATAAGCTGACCTTAAAATAAGAATGACAGTGGTCTGTTTCTGATGTGATGAGATCTTGATACTCTGATTATGATCTGAAGTATGATTGTTGTTGTGTGGTTTTGTGGAGCGTTTGGTTTGGATATATGTGTAGAGGATCAGATGGCTTTCTACAGAATGTAGAATGCAGTTTGATATTGTTGGTATGTTGCTTGCTGTGTCAAAGTGGTGACGGTGATTTGGTTTTGGCTCTCTGTCTGAAACTAATAGTGTGCAGGAATAGTATAGTTTGTTTTGTTTTGGCTTGTGTATAGAATAGGCTAGTATAAGAATGACATTGGGTATCGTCGTGCCAAAGGCCTCGTGCCGTTGGCAAAAAGTGCAGCCACGTCACCAAAAATTCCTATGGCACGAGACCCTCAACGGCACCAAAAAACCCCCTCCCTCATACAAATGTGGTGCCATAGCAAAAGTGGTGTCGTTGGGTCCACACATACCCCACTAAATACACAAATACAAAACAAAAAGACCAAAAAAAAAAAAAAAAAAAAAAAAAAAAAAAAGCGTGGGCTGTTATTTACCAGCCAAGAGGCTTTGGCACAACTTGTGGTACAGTGGACCGTTCTCCTCCTTCGGCTGTTGTGTTTGGCGCAAGGAATGGCACCACCGTACCCCCAGCTCTAAGACTATATGAGTGTAATTGGTCTTTCTATGTGGCCATGGGAGTTGTCCATGGTATGCCATAGTTAGATTTGTTTATATTTTGGTGCTAATATAATTTACTTTAAAAAGAAAAAAAAAAAAAAAAAAAAAAAAAAAAAAAAAAAAAAAAAAAAAAAAAAAGCACTATTTGAGTATCTGATCTTACTCTAATCACCTTTTTCTCTTTCAAACAGATACCATATATAAGGCTCTTAACAGAAGAACGTGTGACTGCTTCAGGAAATTGACCCCAGTAAGTGCTTAATTTTCCGAAACAATGGTTGACGGAAATTCATCTAAGTTTCCTGGACCGTCAGAGGTAGACATCGATGGAGAAGGCAGAGGTTCCAAAAGGTTCATCACGGATACAAGAGACAATGTACTCATATCATCTGCAAATGTAGTCATGTCCAATGACGATCTTTTAACCGAAATATTACTACAATTACCCACTATCTCACTTTTTCTCTATAAATCCGTTTCCAAACAATGGTTATCTATCATTACATACTCTACTTTCACTCTACGACTTAGCCAAAAGCCTGTCATCGATCCTCCTTGTGGTCTCTTTGTGCGGGGACCTAAACACAAACCCAAACACAAAAGCAAAAACAAAAGAAATATGTTTGAATACGATTTCATTTCGTTTGATATCAGAATTCCTTCAAAAATCTCAACTGTCCTTACATTTAACTACAAGGCACCTGGTAAGATTTTGCAGTCGTGCAATGGTTTGCTTCTTTGTTATATCAAGTCTGATAAGTTTTTCGTTTACAATCCTTGCGTTAATCTGTTTAAGATGCTTCCGCAACCCCGTATATCTAATTTGAAATCATCGAGTTTTTTTGGTGGTATTAAATTGGTTTTTGATCCTAAAAAATCACCTCACTACAAAGTTGTACATGCTCGACTTGTGACTGACGATAATGATGTTGGTTCTTACATTCTAATAGAGAATTACTCTTCGGAAACAGGCAATTGGAGTGTTTGTGCTGATCGAATTCCCTCTTACGAAAGTTTTAAAGGTTTTGAAGATGGAATATATTGGAATGGTGCCATTCATTGGCTCGGTCATGAGTATGGGCCTTCTTTGCATTTCAAGTTGGATATTCTTCTAGACCATCCGGTTTTAACAACCATAAAACTCCCCGTAATGGTGGAAGGAAATTTATTTTGTAATCGCAAGTTGGTTGCATCCCGTGGCAGTTTACTTCTAGCTTGTAAGGGTTATCCTTATTCCCATCAGTTGCATATTTTGGAGATGAGGAATGGGTATTCTGGATGGTCGGTGAAGTACGTTGTTAATCTTGATGACCTTATGATGCCATCTCCCGAATCTTGGGGTATTAATTCGAGCGCCTTGTGTATCGTTTTGGGAGAAAGAGAAGAGGAAGCTTTTATGGTCATCGAATCACATGGAAAGGTGTTGCAATACAAGATCGTGCTGAACACTGTCCGCACGCTCTTTGATTTCGGATCAACTAGCCCTCATGAAAGCTTTCCGTTCATTGCATCTTTTGCTGCCGTGTGATCTATTTCGGGTATGGTCTTAGTATGTTATGTTTTAATGTCACTACAAATATTATATGCTCAAGTTCTTTTTGATGGTACATTCTGATTGCTTAGCTATACTATTGCTTAGTTCTAGTGACGGTGATTATATCTGTCATATTGATTATTTTTAGACTAATATATTCTTCATTTTGTGTTTGGTTTGTGGGAAACTTTTGGAATTAAATTGCAGATATGCAATCTTATAACGTTTTTGGTTATTAAATTCCATGATAATTTGGATTTTTAAAATCCTTGCCTCTGCTCAAGGATGTATTAAATATCTATAACATGTTTTTGGATCAGAATTTGTAATAGTGTAAAACCGGACAAAAATACCATACACGTTCGAAAAAAGCTTTTTATCATTTCTTTAGTTCACGTGTAGTATATCGTTGTTCCAAGCATGTGTCATTTGCTGTATTGCTCAAGGAATTAGGATCTGTTAAGATTTACATGTTTCTGATGCAAGTTTTAATTCGTTGGTATTGCAACACCTTATGCCATTAACAGCACGTTTATGTGATAACACCTTCATATCAATTAAAAAGCATGTCAAAACTTGTTAGTGGACTTAAGAATCATACGGGGCTTGTAAATTTGTTGTAGAGTTAAGAACTCAATATGTACTAAGCTTACTGATTAAGCCTGCATTTCCAGGTTCTAGACGTGAAGCCACCTGCAGTAGAGGAAAGTGACTTGACATCTATGGGAATTTTTGTCTATCAAATGTATGTGACTATGTTTATGATGATAAAAAACGTTTATTAAAAGTTGTAACTAAGAGTCTTGGACACTCGCCTTGTAATAGTGATTTTATCTCAAATATGGCTCCTCTACATTTTACTAGTTTTGTTTGTTTTGGTTTGTTTATATTCAACTTGTGATAGTGATACTTGGGGTCTTTTTGACATAAGTATTCTTCATCCATATGCTCAGCTGGACCTGTTATATGCGTGTTCAGCACTTGTACATGTATCTCTTTGTAATTCCAGTTCTGTATGGTCTTTGGTGTGCAAAATGCAAAGGATTCTTATTCTAAATTGTTTTTTATGTTCCATCATTGATGGAATCTTGAAATTCCCTGTCTTGACCCAAGGATTCCTGCTCCATTGGGACCTGGATTTGTAAAAGTGGCAATCCAACACGTTTTTGTTAATATGTAGAAGAAACCCACTCTAAGCTTATTCACAGCAGACACAAAGCATATATTGCCGTTACAAAAAAGGGATCAACATCTAGAAGTTGAACTTGATAATATTACAAGTTTCAAGAGTTTGAGGTCAATCACCACAACACTTCAACACGAACGAAGCCAAACCATAGTACAAAAAGTGGATCCTTTGCTTTATCAACTCTTATTCTTGTGCATCGCAAATTATTGGCCGATAACATCAGCTAATGACTTGTTGATAATCTGGACAAGCTCTTTCCTGCAGTCAGACATGATTAAAGCCAACAAAACGGGCAGTTTAAGTAACGGGTCAAAACAGGAAAATTTTTTACGGGTTGGGTCTATCAGCTCTCCATTGATGCAAAATTTATTCTACCAAATCCCCTAATCCCTACTTATACAAGTGCCAACTTAAAAAATCCCATCCTATAAAAGATACAAGTGTGAAGTTGAAAAATGTCTTTTATGTCATGCAGAGGGCTAACATATGGGTTGACCGCAAACGCTTTATGTCCAAAACTCTTAATTTTCTATAACTAAATAGTAGAAATAATCTAGATTCTGAATTTCTGATAAGAATCCAACAGAAGATAGAATGTTTTACCTGTCGGGTTTGAATAAGAGATAGCGATATATGAACCACCGGAAGTCAAGACAACAATGTTAATGTTTTAATATTGACTGAAAATTATCAGGAGTGAACTCTATAGTCGATATCAACATTACTTACTGTTGAAAACCAAATGCCAATGAGCTCAAATACGCCTGGGACAACATGAAGCTTGTCGATAGCCTGCTCACATAAAAGATTGCAACTCAGAATATTTATAAAAATGTATTGATATGCATTATGCATATATAATATAGTTCGTATAAGATCTAAAATTCAAAAAAGATACGAAGAGAAAGAGCATACCGTGACTAAATTAAGTGAAGCCCACAAAGCGACGACCAATCCAAAGAGAGCAACTCGATCATTAGGTTTTCCCACTATGAAATGGAACATATATACAAGATTTTATTACCATGTATAGGTGGTGATTTCGATCCGTTTACTCATAAATGGGTCAGTATGGTTTGTACTTTGTACTTTATCTGTACATTGCTGATAAGGTGATAATGTAACTTTAATGCATAAATCTACTAAATTAATTATTTTAGAATACACGCTACAATCCGTCTGACCCGCCCATTTTCCCACCGCTACACGCAAGACACACACTCGTGGATGACTTACAAAACTTTGGATTGACTCAATGATGATCAAAGAAGTAGACGACTCAGAGCTCCCACTAGCCTTTGCAATAACTGCAACACAACCTTGTTGTCCTGCACTCAAGTGATGGTACAAATTGAGTTATTTCCTACATTTGACTTTTTAATTGTCAAATGAATTACTATTTACTTTTTATCAAAGAATTGGTGTGCATCCCACAATGCATGACGACCATAGTACAAATCAACAAGTTTTGTAGAGCCGGTTACGACGAAATGTGTGTGGAACACTGTTTACCGGGTTGTAATGCTTTCTGGGTGATGAGTTTTTTTAAGAGTGATTGGTATTGTAAATGTGTAAAGTTGGTAATGTTTGGTTTTGTGTGGTTTAAGGTTTGACTTTGAGACATGAAAATAAGGATTTGTGTTGTGAATGTCTTTTTTTTTTTTTTTTTTTTTTTTTTTTTTTTTTTTTTTTTTTAATTTATTATTATTATTATTATTATTATTATTATTATTATTTTCATTTTTATTATTTTTTTGTTTTGTTTTTATTTATTTATTTATTTAAATGAAGTCGATTATGCATTTCACTACTTTATTTTATACAGATTTGACCCATGAAATGTTGGATTTATAACATAACGTATGTTATAGTGCATATGAAACTGATAAGATAGTAAACCGATGAAGTTTTTTCTATTTAGATAAGTGTTTAGTATCAAAACGATGACCCCACATAGGCCCGCCCCTTATATAAATGGATGAATTCGGAAACCATGCAAGTCTAGAAGTTATCAAGTTCACATGTATGTCGTGTTGATGGTTTTTTGCAACATGGTCTCTCCGTGATTTTTTTCTTCACAATTTACATACGTTTGTTCACTTATGTTATTAAAATCGAGTGTTGACCAATTTTGACTTTTTAGTTGGCCAATAAAAAAGTTCAATTGTCAAATCGAGCCTCCTATAAAAACCTCGGTTTTCTCAAAATCAGAGTTTCTATATTATATAAAAGATAAGCAATCGTGGATTTTAGTTTGATTAATGTCAATGTATAGAAAAGGGCATTGACGGGCCTCGCCCAGATAAGTGTTCAGTATCAAAATGTTTTTGCCCGCCCCTTTTATTTACACCTCTTTTTAACTAGAAACCCTAAACCACCATAAACATCCGCCGCTTAAGAAACCGTAAACTCAAATACAAATAATCTTTTATCTTCAATTCTCCCGGTAGAAATCCATACAAGTAATCTCACTCTTCGATTACTTAATCTTCATTCGTATGGATTTGAGTTGGGGTTAATGAACCAAACTTAATCTTCATTTGCTCAAGCTTTTTTGAGGGCCCACGAGCTTATTTGGTTATTTTTTCCGGCTTATATTCCAACTTATGAGTTAAGGGAGTGTTTAGTTTAAGCTTATTAGCTTATACCATGAGAGGTTTTATATGCTCATGTTTTGTAGCTTATTAGCGAGCAATGTTTTCTAACTATATACATTTTATGACAATAACTTTACAAATACAAATAGCGACATTATTAAGTAAAAAACAAACTATTTAGTTATGACTAGTACATCAAAGTTCGTCCCTTATAGATAACCAATATTCGTCCCTTGTTTAAATTACAGAGGCCCAATACCACTTGAACAAATATCTAGCTATGACCAAATGAAGTCCAATTACCCAACACTTATGATCGTCAAATAAGAACATCCTAAGTTCACTCTTTAATAAATAAGATTTCTAAATATTGGTAAACTATAATCACTCTTTTCTGCAGCCACAACACATATGACAAAATTTCTTCTCTCAACCTACAAAAAAAAATGCATCACTAATTTCCTTTTCTTAATCAAATCGAACACAAACCACACTTAAAAAACGCAACACTATTTTGTCGTTTCCATGCCGAATAACCCATGAATTAGCAAATACACATATGTTGTTCGTTTCTTATCAAAGCCGAAATGAAATCAAAGCTACTCATTTGATTTATCTTGACATAAACCGAAGCAACACCGATTTTTTTTTTTTTTTTTCCAATGAAGACAAAAGCACAAGGTCGCGGGTATGTTCGTTGTTAGTTGTATTTTGTTTTGTAAATCAAAATAAATATATATAGGATATGAACACTTTTGTTTTTGATCTTTCTTTAAAAAGTTTCGTGTATTGAATAGAAGTGTTACTTCTTAAATATCTATGATGGGTTATGAATACTTCGATGGTGGTGGCGTTTGGTAATAGCAGTAATCAAGTATCAAGTAAATGATTGAAGTGATGAATGTTTGTTTTGGGCTGTTGGATTTCTGATTTATATTTTAGAAGCTTAATATTTTGGAAGCTTAATTAAATTGTACATTGTGGTTTAATAGTTCTATATTTTGATGAATGTGTGTTTTTGATAGTGTATTAATTGTAGTTGTTGAATAGTATTTTTTATTTTTATTTGTGCTTTTAATACTTGTTAGTTATGCTTTTTTTTTTTTACTTGTATTTGTAAACAAAGTCATTAAAAATCTTGACTACATTAATAACAACAGTTTCTAGTTGTCTATGTGTACAATTTTTTAAAGCATGAAATGGAGTGTGCCAATCAATAATTAGAGTGTACAAATCATCGCTCTTACTTGAAAGTTGTAAAGACAACCTACCATTATCTTTGATGGTCAATTGGTCAACTATACATGGTTTGCTAAAACACATGGTTTCCGGTTTTATAGTTCATACCACATATCTCATTTATGCATATTTTTTATTGTGGTGGAGATTATTCATATGCATTAATTTAAAGAATATTATAGTTTCGTTTATTTTTTTATTTATTTTTTCCATTCATCTTTCGGTTTTATTTTCATATTTTGTATAAACAAAGAAATATTATAAGCATCTTTCATAAATTTTTGTCAACACGATGATATTTGGTATTAAAAACCATTTCTTTTTTATTTTCAAAGTAATTATACATATGCAAGTTAAAAACCATTGATTAAATATATAGAATTATGCAAAAGATACCTTTATATCACCAACCACTAGTCCACTACCTACCTCACTCCTTATTGGCTGTTGACCCAGTCCACTACTCGATCTCTGTAACCCAAATGACCCATTTTACTTCACTTTTTGATGAAAATAGAAACATCATGTTTTCACCCGATGACTTTGCTCACCTAAAAACCCCCCTTGAAAACATACGATCCGCCACCGACAACTTTGGAAATGTATGGCCCGATGGAGAAGATCTATATTCAATAAAATACTATGGGTATCTCTGGCACTCCGGTGAGTGTATTTCTATCTATGCTAAGAGATTTAAGAAAGAACATGAGGATAGAAACGAGCTGTTTTGGACGGAGGTTTACATGCTTTCTAATCTCAAGCACAAAAATCTCGTTTCTATTATTGGGTTTTGTGATGAGGATGACGAGAAGGTCATCATTTACAAGCGTCCGTCTTTGGCAATTGGTCTCAGCAACTATCTAAGTGCCCCGATGTTATTGACATGGGTGCGAAGATTGGAGATATCTGTCAGTCTTGCCAAAGTATTGAGCTACATTTATTATGACGAACAACGCGATTTTAGCGTTATACACCGGTATATCAGCAGTTACACATGCAGTTGGGATAAATGATGACTGGGAACCCATATTAGCAACAAGACACAGTCTTCCCTCAAAGATCTTTCTCACTTAAAACTCAGATTGGAAGATGTATTCACACCAACCAATTTGGCTGCTGTAAAGAGGTTCTATAAAAATGATGAGATCAAAAGGTTTTGGACAGAAGTTTCGATGCTTTCTAGTCTCAAACATAAGAATTTAGTGTCTATTATTGGTTTTTATGAAGGTGAGGGGAACAAGATAATCATATACAAGAATGAGGACAAGCGAAGTCTCAACGAATATCTAAGTGACCAGACCCTCACATGGATGGAAAGGTTGAAGATATGCGTTGGTGTTGTGAAGGCGTTGAGTTACATCCATTATGATGCTGGACGAGATTTTAGTGTCATACATTGCAATATCAGGAGCTCAAATATTTTACTAGATGATAAATGGGAACCCAAGTTATCTGGTTTTGAACTTTCATTGAAAAATACAGTAGCTCGGAGGCAACATCTTCTTCTTACTCGTGATATTATCAAGAATGTATACCTGGACCCAAAATATAAAGAGACTGGCGGTGTGACCCACAAGTCAGATGTATATTCATTCGGTGTTGTGTTATTGGAAGTCTTGTGCGGACGGAGTGCAGATGAGTTGGGAGAGGGGTTATTAAGTCAACTGGAAAAATCTCATTTGGATGATATGGTAGATCTGCATTTACGAAAACAGATGGACCCAGAATCATTCAGAATCTTCTCAGACACAACATATTACTGCTTACAAGTGGAACGGGCAAAGCGTCCGTATATAGACCAGGTTGTCAAAAGACTTGATAAAGCGTTGGAACTTCAGCGGAAACATGAAAATTCAGTAAGAAAATCAACTTGTTTATCAATTTTTTGCGATGATAAATGTTCTATCTATCAAGTTTATGTAATAATAACCGTTGTATTATCAACTGATCATTTCCAGGAACTTCAAAAGAATGCAGTTGACGGTACATCATCTAATCACTTGAAGGTAATTATTATTATTATTTTTTGTCTAGTTTTAGTTTAAGGCTGGTCATCCTAATTAATAAACAAAAGAGTAAATTACACGAATGATACATATGGTTAGAGGCTTTTCACATTTGATCCCTGTTACGAAGAAATTAGACAAGACATTTCTGATGTCTCATATTCATAACCGTGGCATGCAGTCTAAAATGATAACAACTGTTAATAAGTTTGCTGAATATGGGGGCAGCTTTTATCCAGTGGTTAAATTTATTGAGATGACACTTCCATACCCCCTTCAATCTCCTTCCAGCCACCAACCACTTACTGGCTACCATCTGATCAATACCCGAAATCCAAACGCCATCTGAGCCAGTTAACTACACCATAGACCTGACACATTCACACTCACAAATCACAAATCATTTTTAAGCCGTTTATGGTATATCTTGAAGTTTAAGGAATCCATTAGCCGAGGATATATTGGGAACTAAGAATTTGTTGTAATAATTAACATCACAATTAGTAAAAATTTTGAATCTTTTATCATCAGTGTTTTCTTTAAGTGAGTAGCTGTATTGAAATGTTCACATTCTATAGATTTCTTTCAGTTATAAAACCAATTTCTTTATAATTTCACTCCCATATCTTACTAGCATTTATGCTGTTAATGTTGCAGTGGAAGAACTTGGAACACTTGAAGATTGGACTTAATGATATAGAGTTGGCTACCGAGAATTTTTCTGACACATATTGCATTGGTTCAGGCGGATATGGTATGGTATACAAGGCACAACTCGAACATTTTGATAGCAGTAAATCATCATCGATAGATGGGGAGAATAAATGTGATCTTCCCAAGAAACGTAGCACTGTAGCAATAAAACGAATCTTCAATACACAAGGAGAACAAGGGTTCATTGCAGAAATTGAAATGCTGACTAGTTGTAAACACGATAATATAATCTCCCTTCTTGGCTTTTGCGATGAAGGTCGTGATCACATGATCCTTGTCTATGAGCTTGCTTCTAAAGGAAGTCTGGAAGATTATTTGGGAAATAGTGATAAGATGACTAATCTTACTTGGATGCAACGTTTGAAAATATGTGTTGATATTGCACATGGCTTGAATTACATTCACAGCAACACGGATCAGGACAAACAAAAGATAATTCACCGTGACATCAAGAGCGCAAATATTCTACTGGGCGATAATTGGGAGGCCAAGATTGCTGACTTTGGGCTCTCTAAATTCCACCCAGCAAATCAAGAGGCCAGCACTATCAATACCAGTATGATTGCAGGTACAAATACGTATTTGGATCCCGAATATCAGGAGTATGGAAGATTACATAAAAAGTCAGACATTTACTCTTTTGGAGTAGTGTTACTTGAGATCTTGACCGGGAGTTTGGCCTATGATCCTGTATACACAAAAGTGAATGAGAAGGGAATTGCACCCATTGCAAGAGATCATTTTGAGAAGGGAACACTAATGGAAATTGTTGATCCCAAGATAAAGGCAGAAACCGATGAACTTGTCTTTTCTCTAAGTAAAGGACCTGATAAAGAGTCTTTGGACATATTCTCAAAAATTGCATTTCGATGTCTGGCAGAAACTCAAGCGCAACGTCCAACAATAGAAGTTGTCATCAACGAACTTAAAAAAGCGTTATACTGCCAGGTATATGCCAAACTACAGATAGGATCCTTCTTATTATTATTTTTTTATCATATGCTGTTACCTTTATTTGAACTAGTAACAAAAATGATCTCTTGTTTTGGTGTCCATTAAATTACACTTTTAGATCCAAGCAATTACATAATTTCCTTTTCCTCAATTCCATAAGCATCATTTTCTTCTCCACATCTTGCCAAATTGAGGGGGTACTAAAATGCGTTTTGGCCTGTTTTTTACTTATCAAATCGACTGTATGGTTCACAGGAAAACCACAAGGACAACCTCAGACTGTCACTTGAAGACATAAAGTTGGCGACGCAAAGCTTCAGTCAAGACAATATCATTGGACATGGAGATTTTTGGAATGTTTACAAAGGTCATACTCATGGACATAACATCATTTCTGCAAAGCGGTTGGATAGGAAGTATGCTGAAGGAGAAGCTGAATTCCTGGCAGAGCTTAATATCCTTATGGAGTATAAACATGAAAATGTCATTGATCTTGTAGGCTACTGTGATGAAGAGGATGAGAAAATAATTGTTTATGATTATGCATCCATAGGAAGTCTTGATAAGTACTTGAGCGAGGATAGTCTTACGTGGGTAATGCGGCTTAAAATATGCATTGATATTGCAATGGGGTTGGAGTTCCTTCATGGAAGTGTTTCAAGTCCAGAAATGGTGATACATAGGGACATCAGCAGCAACAACATTCTACTGTTTGATGATTGGAAAGCAAAAATTACTAATTTTGGGCTTTCCTTTGTTTGTCTAACAAATCATGATGGAGTCACCGAAAATGTTACAGGCACAATCGGCTATCGTGACCCACTATACTCGAAAACAGGCTTCATAACCAAAGAATCTGATATATTCTCGCTGGGTGCAGTTTTATTTGACATATTGTGTGGGAAACTATCGTCCGAAAAACTGGATGATGAGTATCTTTATTTACCCTTTTTGGCTAAGTATCACTGTCATGTAGGAAAACTTGATAAGTTGGTGTTTGAGGGTATCAAAGAACAAATTGTGCCACAGTCATTTATTACATTTACAAGGATTGCCTTTCAATGTTTATATCAAAAGAGAGAGAGACGGCCAACAGCTAATGAAGTGGTCATACAACTCAAGAAAGCATTGGAATTTCAGGTAAATTTTGATTCATATATATCTAAACTATGTCCTTTAACTGTTTTATAAACCGTAAGTAACTGTATGAAACATGAGTTTATTAATGGGTTAATGTATATACAGGAGGATTATGAGAAATGGGAGCCCAAATTGCCTAAAGATTATAAAGAAATAGTCAAGATGTCAAAATGCCCTGAAATCTATTCTACCATCAAGAAAGAGGATCTTTACAACATTTTTTCGAATGGAATCCTCCTTCTACAAGACAAAGTGGTAATCAGTTTCTTCTCATATATCAGTTATATTATGTTGTGCATCGTGTGTTCTATGTATTTTAGTTTATTAGGATAATTCAAAATAACATATGCATTTACACATCATAACATTGAGTCTAAATTGTTTTTTTTATTGTTTAACAGTTGCTTTCATTCGATGGTAATGGCAAAAGGAATGAAATGGTTTCAGCGACAATGTTTTCTTACAAAAACAGTTGTCGACATGATTGGAAATCTCTTCCAGACTCGAGGTTACTCTCTCTACCTCTCTACATTTGTTAGTATTAAGTGATAAGCGTACATATATTTTAATTATACCTTTTTAATATTGAATTTAGTTACTTTACCATTTTATGCATAACAAGCTGTTTAAGGTAGCATAATAATTTGTTTACTGCACCTATGCATTTTTAACCAGCAATGTGGTTTCTTTTTTCTAACAGCGTCATATAGTGTATAATCAGGAAACTTGCCAAGGCATGCACTTTTGTGGATTATCCCAGAAAAAAAAAAAAAAAAAAAAAAAAAAAAAAAAAAAAAAAAAAAAAAAAAAAAAAATCTATTTTTAGGAATTAGAACTTTTTTTTTTTTTTTTTTTTTTTTTTTTTTTTTTTTTTAAATGCACGGGAAAGTAATGGATAACTCACGTTGATAAACTTGTTAGTTTATGTTACCTTTGTTGTCAACTTTCACTGTGGAGTACTGGTTAAAAGGTAAACAACCTGAGTACACCAACTTCAAATTATGCGTTTTTGAGACTCAAACATGAAGATGGTAGAATTTGAATATAAGGTTTTAGTGTTTTCTCTACTGATTCTGAAAGTGTAAATTGGTGTCCGGGTGTTGTGTTTGAAGAATGCCCCTGTTTTGGTCCTCTGTTTTCACAACCATGGATTATAAACTTTGCTAGCATCTTGCTATTCCATTTTTCAAAATATCATATCTTTATAAGATAGTGATTTTATTTAGTAATTATGATATTATTTTAGTCATTTATATTGTTACTAACACAAAAGGAGAAGTGTAGGGGGAACAAAGGTTATGAATGATTGAAACTTCAATATTTATATGTGCAGGTTTGGGACAGTGGCAGAGATGTTAGATATATCCAAATTGAACATTGAAATAAAGATAAATGCTCAACTTTTATCTACAAATGTTGTTTATGGGGTGTATTTGGTCTTCAAACTTTGTAATTCAATAAAATTTTCAAGTAAACCGATGTGTGTTAACCTAACGTATAGAAACGGACTTGAAAGACTACATGCATACTTCGCAACATGGAGAGACAAGGACTGGATGATGATCGAGTTGTACCAATTCTTGAATCAGAACGAAGATGTCGTTTATGAGTTTCTGCTTGAGAGCTTTTCATCATACTATTGTGGAGAAACTGCAGTTTATATTGAAGGCATTGAATTTCGAGCAATTGACAAAGTAAGTTTGACATTATATCCGGTGCTTCCATTCTATACTCTTTTGTTTATATTATATATAGGGGTTGGATGCAGGCCAAAATATAAAATAAGAATAAGCCATGTTCTGTGTTGCATATTTAACATGGTTTGTACACAGGCGAAACATGATGAAATCGGAAAATTGATGGAAGACCAACAAGTCTTGAAATCAAACTTCAATATGGATCAGGTGCAAAAATTTCCAATGAACTTTGAAGAAATATTCAAGATATGCGGAAACTACAACGAGTTGTTTTGGTTGGGTGAAGTCGACGAAAAGAAACTTCTTGTGCTTTCGGCAAAGGCAGCTTTATACGAATTCGTTAATGTTGGTCTTTTCTTCAAAACCATCAGCCCAGTCCAGGTTTGGTTTTATTATTTGAAACTAATTTTGTTACGGTTTCCTTAAACCACTAAACTTTTGCTGATTGTACATTCAGTATGTTCTCATATACTTAACCAAAAATTTGAAAACGCCTTACAAAAAACTAGATTTGATGATTTAAGGGCTAAATATTTTTTGTTTTCTAGTAAAATAGTAAAGACTCATAAATAGATGGTCGACAAAAGTTTTACATGTTGGATCTAGTTTTCTCTTTATATACTTTGTTCTTAAGAAGCATATATGTAATCGTATTATATATCGTACATGCAGATTTCCAGAGGTGATTGAGCTTTTGCCACAACATATATTTTATATCAACTGCACGATTAAAAGTCAAATGCTATCATCCGATACAGAATACGTGTGTTACCTTGTGTTCAAGCTTTCAGAAAAAGTCCAGGGGCTGCATTGTCCAGTGAAAGTACGAGATGTACTCCACGAAGAAAACAACGAGGCTGAATTTGTTTATTTTATAACCCCGAGCCCATTGAATATAAATGATATTACCCGGGTTCCAAAACAAAGGGAAGATGGATGGATGGAGATTCAAGTGTGGAAATTTAACTCAACTCGGAAATTCAAGGATGACTCTCTTTCTATTGATATGAAGTTTACAAGTCATGAAGGAAGCATGTCTGGCCTCATTGTATGTGGTCTCGAGTTTCGGCCAATGTAGAAGAATTTTTCATGTATTTATTCAATTTGTTTTTACTTGGTATCAGCAAAAGGCTCTTATTGTACGTGACATCTGGATAATTATAAATTAATTATGTGCGAAGGTTTATGTTCTGTGTGCCGTCTGTACATTGGGTAATCTGTAAAAAATGAACTTTCAATTTAATCTGAATGTGACAACTAAAATGGGATATGCGTATATAATTCGGTGTAGAATTACTTTGCAATGATATTGTACATAGTTTATATGATAGGAAAACGTTAATATCATTCTTTTCATTGATATTATGAGTTTATGATATTGTACAAAGACTATCACAACCTATAAAGTTAGTCTCAGTTTCATTATTTATTGAAGAGATGATAACCACAAACAATAGGTTTGTTCTATATGCTTCGACTAGTTACACACACACTTAAAAAGTAGAATCTACCTTTTGCCCATAAAACAAAGAAAATTCACATGCAGCATAAGACGAACAACTCTCCTCCATTGCAGCTGATAAGGAATCGACAATAGTATTATAAGATTCCAGAAAAAGGGTCAAAATCAAAGATAATGTGTCGGACATTTATTATTTCTGCGTAGGTAGTGCATGGTTATGGGTGTTTCGGGTTCTCAAAAAATAAGAGGGAATAATTGGGAGTATTTGCACTTGGTTATGTTTATTGGGGCATACTCCTATAGAGCCTCTTATTGGAGAGGTCTTGAGTTATTTTGCCTTGTAGATATAGACTCATTAATAAAAAAAGTAAGCTTTATTTAAAAAAATAATACTATTAAATTAGTGGAACATACTATCCTTCCCTATCTAGTAAATTCAAATACTCCCTAAGTTGCTAAAGTTCAATGCACAATCAATATTGTCTAAAGATCAAATAAACCAATCATAGCTTCTATTTTTTTAATTAAAACAAAAACAATAAACTTTCACCTTTTTTTAAAGAAAATTAAATCTTTCGCAAACAGTTAATCATTACGCAAAACGAATCATACTATCGCGACGAGAATTAAATCATTTTTTTATAGACGGGCACTTCGATATAGTTTCGGCATTTTTTTTTTTAACTTTTTTAGTTACGTCTGTAAAAATCATATGTAATTTGTATCACAAATCACATGTGATTTATGAAATAACATGTGATTTTTCTAGATGTAACTGGAAAAAAAAATCGTCGAAAGCATATCGAAGTGCCCGTCTACTGAAAGATAAAAAAATACTCGCCGCGATGGTGTATTTTTTTTTTACTTGACGATTTACCGTTTGCAATATATTTTAATTTAAAAAAAATGGAAAGTGAGTTTTTTTTTTTAATTAAAAAGTAAGTGGCTATAATTGATTCATTGGATCTTTAGACAATTTTGGTTGTATATTAAAATCTACTCAAGTTACCAAAGCATTCAAAATGTTACGTATAAATTTACATAACAAAATAGTTAAACGAACTAACAACTTTGTACATTAATGCTTGAAAAATGACATTTTACATTAGTACCGTATGTTTAAAAAAAGAAACATAATTTTCATTTACCCTTTACATTGGGATCCAATTTTAGTTCTTGCCCAACGGCCCAACCCTTGTACGTTTATATGTAAAAAGTTATAAAACAACCCATAAATTTCTCACTCGCATAACCAAAATTATTTGACGAAAGAGAAGGTGATTATCAATTTCTTCAGAGGCTAATATTATACTTACAGTTAAGATCATATTTGTATTTGTGCTTATGAGCGTATTTAATTTCGGCTTATTTTGCAACTTTTGGCTTGCTTGTTATATCATAATAAGCTTATATAAGCAATAAGCCCACAAGTATCAAAATAAGTCAGAAAAAATATCTATAAGCCGAAATCAAAAAAGCATATAAACACATGTATATTACGCCGAAATCGAATTACTACTATTACCCGCTATCTAACTTTTTCTCAATAAATCCATATCCAAACAATGGTTATCTGTCATTACATGCCCTACTTTCACTCTACGACACTCGTCTCTTTGTAGGACCTAAACGCGAAAACAAAATAAATATGTTTGAATATGATTTCATTTCATTTGATATCAGAATTCCTTCCAAAATATCAACTGTCTTTACTTTTAGTTCCAAGGCACCTACTAAGATTTTGCAGCCGTGCAATGGTTTGCTTCTTTCTTTTTTCACGCCAGATAAGTTTTCGTTTACAATCCTTGTATTAATCTTATTAAGATGCTTCCGCAACTCCATATATCTAATTTGGAATCATTTAGTTCTATTGGTGGTATTAGATTGGTTTTGATCCAACAAAATCACCTCACTACAAAGTCTTACATGCTCAGCTTTTAATTGGCGGTGACAACGATGATGACAACAACAACAGTACGTCTATTTCGAGGAATTTGATACGGAGGCTTTAGATATACTTTCACATATTAAGTCTGTTTCTATTACCCACTCAAATAATGTTAGGAGTGATGCATTTATCTTTCATAAAGTGAGTTTTTGTAGGAGTGAGAGCATAGCTCGTTTATAACTCTCATTTAACTTTATGTAAAAATAAAATAAAATAAAAGAATAATAATATAATAATAATAATAATAATAATAATAATAATAATAACAAGAGTAAATTACACTGTTCATCCCTATACTTTTCACAGATTTCATACGACATCCAAAAGCGTTGATATTTTCCTTTTTCATCCAAAATCAAGATTTTATTACGCCGCTAGTCCAAAATCCTGACGATCGTTAAATATCCTAGTTAAGTCGGTCTCACGTGCAACCCACATGAGGGCAATTTCGTCCATCATTTTTTCCTACGTTCCACTCACACCGCCTTACATCACTAGGTGACTGTTAGTTTCTTCCCATCCACACACGTGTACTTGCTTTTACAAATCTTGATACATCTATTGTAAATCTTGATTGCATGCAAAGCGTATTCCACAAACATTTCTTTTTCCACTCAAATCTTTTCATCACTTCCCTATCTCTACTCAACTTTATTTATTTCTTATTCCCCAAAAGGTCAAAAAAAAAAAAGTGCAGTGCTGGTGTGGACAAGCCGTGGTTATTCGCATATCAAGGACAAATCGAAATCCCCCAATGTGTGTTGCGATTTTATTGACTAGTACGATCCCCCAATGTGTGCAAGATCAGTTTCAATCATCCCCAGTCTATTAAGGGCAATGAATGCTATCCAAGTCACACTAGATGATACAAGACGTGAAGCTGCTAAAATGAAGAAATACTTGATCTAAAGTTGGTTTTTTTTTTTTTTTTTTTTTTTTTTTTTTTTTTTTTTTTTTTTTTTTTTTTAAGTTTTCGTGTTATTTTACATTTGAAGTAGCAGTTGGGAATCGAGTAGGTGATTTTTTTTTTTTTTTTTTTTTTTTTTTTTTTTTTGTTAGATATATTTCATCACCCGTGTAATTTTTTGCTGCTTATGAAGTATTAGTTCAATGGTATCAACCATTGATGCAGTTGTTTTATTGTTATTGATTTATGTCGTGGTTAAACTTAACATTTACTTGTTGACTTTGAAATGGTTAAACATAAGTACTTGACCATGATCTCATTTGGTTAAGTTTGTCTATTATAATCCAACATAATGGTATTAAGCATGTTCAGTTTGCTTTGGTTAAGAATTGGAAGTTGAGTTTTGCACTAACATGAAAAACAATTGTTTTTGCATACTAAAACCCAAGTGAATGGAACTTTAAAACCTTGTTGACATAGTTTTTGTCAAAATAGTCATAAGAATTTGCATGTTTTCAATTGGATTATGCAGAAGCAATGAATGGTTTTTGCATACTAAAACCCAAGTGAATGGAACTTTAAAGTCTTGTTGACTTAGTTTTTGTCAAAATAGTCATAATAATTTGCGTTTTTTCAATTGGATTATGCAGATGCAAGTCATCATTGTCATTTGCACCAATAGAAAATTAGCTAAACGTGTAGAATATTAGTCATAAAAGCCTTTAATTGCATATTGTCAATGCAACAAGTTGCAATGACTTGAAAATCGCAATGGCCTAGTACCAAGTCTTAAACATAAATGCACATACATGAAAACAAATAAAAACAAGTCTTAAACATGTTCAAACATCTGGCATAAGTTTCTAACTCCAATGTAATCCTGCTCAAGTCTTGTTTGGTGTATCAGGTCCAACTCTCTTACTAACTCCACCACCTCTATATATGCCATTCCTTATGGCATGTATGTTCTATCTTGGTGATCCAGGACTTCTGCTTCCGCTAGAAATTCCACTTTGACAGCTTTGAGTTGCATTAGGATGCCTTTGGCTTTCTGTTGTAGCAGTAGATGCACCTGACCTTTCACCACTTTGATTTGCAGAAGGAGGAGTGCCATTTCCAGCAGTGTTGCTTCCACCTGCATTATCAACATTATCATATAAATTTGTAACAAATGATAAATAATTAAAACATACAAAATACAACAACTTAGTAAGACTAAGCATTTAATACCTTCTCTTGCAACAAAAGATGGTGAACCTTCTATGTAATCATCCAAACAAAACCTGACTTTCTTGTGGGGTCTTGGATTACCAGATGAACTACCAGAAGCTTCAACATTTTTCCCTTTTCCTGTGCTTGTATTTTTTGACCCAAAAGTTGTTGCACCACCTTGACCCTTGCATGATTGTTTATTGTGACCCGGGTTTCCACAAGAAGAACATCTAACAGTTCTTCCTCTCCTACTAAACTTACCATCCTTAACACATGGTGTGTCCTCCAATTGTCCTTTGACTCTCTTCTTCTTAGGCTTACCAACTTGAGGGTGATAATGTGGATGAGTTAGTGTTGTAAGACACGGAGATTTTTTCCAGTCTGCCCACCCACTACATGGTTGTATCTTGAAACTGTAAACTTCTTTCCAAGTTTCTAACCAATAACACTTATCAACCCAAGCCTCTGGTAGTGGTACAGGTTGGCCATTGACAGCCATATTCCAGTTTGCAGCAACTGCAGGCCTACAAGGAAAGCCTGAAATCTCCCATCTCCTACACGTACATGTTTTTCTTTCAACATCAACTACACATTGTTCCCCAAAAGATCTAGTAACCTGATACTTTTGACCCCCATTCCACATAACTTTATAATTGCTAGCAACATTTTTGATTTTTGAAATTATAACTGTGGCTGTAGGAGTTAGAGGACCAGGAATGTAGCACCCCCAATTTTAAAATATTTGCAGCGGAATAAAGATTGGGTGTTACTCCACACATGACCTAGATAATATATGGCAAGTTTTAGTGTTTGATAGTCTTAATGGTTTAATCGCGAGTAGTTTTGAATACGTGAGTTGTTAATTTAACGATAGTAAAACTGGTGGTTTGATAAAGTATCGTAAGTTTTTAAATAAGTTATATATATATATATATATATATATATATATATATATATATATATATATATATATATATATATATATATATATATATATATATAATGTATGGTTTGAAAATAATAATAATAGTGTGAAATAAATGTAAACGTCGTGACTCGAGATCGTAGAATGGAAAGTAAAGATGAAAAATATTAATTATATTATACGGCCCTTGTCTTTTCCAAATTTTTACACTTTTTACCCTAACGGTGTTAGCGTTACGTCATTAGTCCAAAGTTAAATATTTTTACGTTTTACGTCCAAAACTTTATAATTTCTACATTTTTCATCCCAAAAGTTTATAAAATTAGTTTTTCACCCTCAAGTTTATGAAATGACAGTTTTTACCTAAAGTTTATAAAAATGACACTTTTAACCCGAAAATTATAATTTTTGCAAATTTAGTCCAAAATTTACCAAATTCGAAACTTAACATTTTTATTTCTTAGTTAAGCTAAAAACAGCTTATTTAACTTTTTTTAAAACTGCTTATTTTCAAAAAGTGCTTATTTAGAGCTTATTGGGCTTTTAAACGAGTAAACCAAGGCCCGTTAAGCATTTTAAATCCAATGGGCTTACAAAAGTTTTAGGCTTGGTTTCGGGCTTATCTTAGGACACTAAAAACATTTCGAGACAGCTTATTAGACTGCTTATCTCGGTAGCCTATTTTTCAAAGGATTGGGCCTTAAGGCCCAATCGACATTCATTTGTTTTAAAACAAATAGTTTCAAGTCGATTTGCTTTGCATCATTTAAAGGGTCAAGACGAAATATTTATTACAAACGTTATACACGAAAATGATAGTTTGTCAGGTGGTTTAATAGATTATGAGATAAAATGGTAGGCTCGTTACGTTGGATTTAAAGATATACGTGCGTTTCATGTGTAGCATGGAACGAGTTTTATAGTCAAAAGACTTAAAATTTTTTTAAGAGTTTTAAAGACTTGTTGTGATACGTTAGAAAGGTATTCAAAAATTGTTTATACGTAGCTTTTAAGTTTCAAATCTTTATATTACTTGATTGTTAAGGTGGGAAATATATAGACGAAAGTATAATACATATATGTTGTTTATTTAGTTTACGAGTAATGAGGTGCAATCGTTTGTGTTGTATACGAAAATATCAAAATGTACGTTTTAAGTAAAAATGGAAAAAAAAGTTTGTGTGAGACTTACTACACCAAAATGGTGGGTAAAACGAGACGTAGAGTCGAGGGGAAGTGAATACGAGAGTGTAGTGTGTATGTCGACTCAACCAAGGTTCACAAACAAAGTTTTGTTTCTTCTAGACCCGATTTGGAAAGCTTGTGTTTTTTCCAAAGCGATTTGTAGTAGAACCAAAGCTAGGACTTAGTTTATTTTTGGAATTTGATTTGTATGAAAGTAGTAAACGAGTGCATGCATGCATGGCTTTATATATATGAGAATTGAAGTGTTCTAGTGACTATCATTTATTAGATTGGATGGTGGAGTGTGATATGAAGTATTCAAAAGTCTTGAGGTTGTAAGAGGTAACATGCATCTTGGCTCCTAGCTCGTCGACATACTCCATTTTCAAAAGAAACGTGTGGGTGATCCAATATAAAATGAATCGTACTTGTGAATTTGTATATAAAAATCAAATGGTACTTGCCTAGGACCTTAAAATATGCATTGTTTGAGCTTGGATTGGGGAGGTACAATCTTTGTTTTACAATTACATGTCGACACCCATTTTATTATGCAAATGATTTGTAAATTCGGCTAGGATTGGTGGTGATTGATCAAAGGTAATATTTAGACTTGAAATTGTATTAGAAATATTTTTAGGACTTTATAGAAACAAACGGGACGTAAAATGGTTTAGTTTTGGATTAGTTAAAAATCGGGTGGGTTTGTTTTTGGACGACTTACTTTGACTCGTAAAAATGTATTTAGACTCGACATGGAAAGTTGGAGTTCGACATACTCAAGTTGGCTAGGGGAGGAACGAGAATGTGGAAAAATATTTATCTGTCGTGTGTAAGAATGGGGAGTACGAGACGCGTTTCTGGCTTGGTCTAGTCGAGTGTTTCAAAATAATTATAGGAGGTTGGGCTTAAAATCGTGGGTCGTGAATAGTAACAGGCCAAAAATGACGTTGGGCTTAGAATGAAATTAAGGGTCCGATTATATATAATTAGTGATGCGTGGGAATCGCAACAGGCTTTACCTCTCGAGGGATCTCGAGAAGCTTACAACCCCCACCAGGCAGTGTACCTGATCGTTGTAGTATAGTATAGTGACAAGTACCGGGGGATTGATCGTTCAGCTTAGGAATAGTGTCGCTAGGATTAGAAAGCCTAAATACTAGTTCTAAAGGTGAAGGATGATTATTTTTGTGTTTTTATATTTTATGGAAAGCAAATTAAAATCTCGGGTTTGAAGGATTTGGGCGGAATTAGTTGCTATTCAACTAACCCAATACTAAGATGCAATCAAAATAAAATACTAAAAATGAAAATAAACTAATTTATACTAAAGTTGTGAGAAGTAATTGGAGAAAATGTGTTTACTTAGATTTCACTACTCCCTAGATATCTTTTACACGTTAATTACTTGTTATAATTGCATGGATGACGGATCGTATTCCTTAATACCATTCATGGGGTGGCACACATAACTCCCCAATTCTATGAGCTCTTATCTCCTCCTACACCATGCCCATCACAACTATAGGGATTGTAAACAGTGGCTCATGCATTAAATACAACCAATAAAGACCTAGTGCGCGTTGGTTCATGTTTCTTAAGACGTTCAAGCATGTTACCAATTGGAGATCTGCCAGTTTTCTTAAGCCTAACATATAAATCATTCATCGAAGACAAGAATAAACAAGTAATCAACACATAATCAATATCTAGGTTTCATTAGATCTAAGCAAACACAAGATAGATCTAGCCTAACATGATGGAATTAAGACAAGAACATGATATAGACAACCAACACATAGACATATTGATTGAATTAGAAGAACACTTATCTTGATTAATCATGCAAGGTATCAAGGGGTTGGAACCCTTGAAAAACCTGTAAAGTTACACCAAAATCGTACTTAGGGTTTCTCCCAAAACTTCTCTCTTTAAATGTGAAAAATTAGAAAACTATATATAGGAAAAGGGGTCTGACGGCGTCAAGACTAAATAGGTGACGCCGTCACCTCGCCGCCAAAACAATCCTCGGACTGCCTAGATCTACATTTGACACCGTCAAGAACAATACATTTCCAGGCCGTCATGACTTTAACTCTTGACGCCCTACCTTCATGACGCCATCAAAACTCTTCTGGGTCGTCATGGAATTTTACTCTTGACGCCGTCAGGGAACTACTCTTGACGCCGTCATGCACTGTTCCCAGCATGGAAAATTAAGACTTTGGTGTTTTCTTCACTTTTATGCTCCAAAAACGTCCGAATTGCTTCCTTTTCCAGATTTCACTCCCAAAGTACCTAAAATCACAAAAGGAACGATTTAGGGCAATATTTGATCAAATAAATTCGGATTCGGGCTTAAATGACCCCCTAAAAACGGATCATTTTTCGCCTCATCATATACCCTTACACTTGAGATTTGCTTGTCCTCAAGCAAATGCGCTTTTATTCTACTCAAAAGACAAGTTAGGGGTCATTTAACACTAATATAAAAGTAATTACAACAAATAACCGTTCCACTAAAGACCAATAGACAAGCACGGAGGTCATACACAAGCACCTCACAAATAGTGTTTAGATACTCACATCTCTCGGGTGTAATAGAGTATAAATTACAATATGGAAGCGGAAGATATCTCTCACTACCTGTCATAGCAAAATAGATTACCATAGGCTTGGGAAAGGATCAAACCTCCACCACATGGCGTAAGCACCTAGGATAAACTATCAAAGAGGTCTTTTAAAATTTTGTAACGTTAGGTGTAGGGATATGAAATACACGGTTTTGTTGGATAAAGGAAGTTTTTACTGGTGACGAGTTAACAATCTTAGTTAATTACATGTACAATATGGCGTTGCTAAGCCAAGACTAGACTCGACTTAAGCTAATAAATGAAAAATAACAAAAACATAAAATGAACATAGAATAAAAACGGGATGGTAGTCCGTATGTTTTTTCTCTTTTTCCTTTATTATTATTATTATTTTTTTTCTTTTTTTTTCGATTTTTTTTTTTTTTTTTTTTTTTTTTTGCATACACTCTTACCCTACCATCCAAAATAATACATCATAGGGAATTGAACATTTCCCTTACACTTGAATCTTTACATACTTTATAATTAACTAGTCTAATGACTCGAATTAAGAAAATCAAAACACTTGGAGCACTTTTAAGATTAACGTACATATGGGGGTAATATATGATGTTCTTCCCCATTACTCCATAAAATAAGTGCTTACCCATGAGTCCCAATCGTCCTAAAACAATATGTACAAGGATATGACTCGACTTAGCAACCATGTAATCAATTAGAAAGTTAACTTAGGGTTTAATAAATAACAATAATGCACTAAAAATGAGCGCATACACGGAAGGCTAAGGCGATTTGGTTGTACATTTAAGTGGGGTGTAACAAATTCTTCCTTTAAGTAAAATGCTTAAAGTTAGAAACGAAAGGATAGGCTCGGAGGGGTGTACTAGGGGTTTCGTGTACTAAAAATGAGTACAACGCTAAGGGTGTGGGAAAAATTAGTTGACTTAACTAGCAAAGTAATATGACTTAAATGGTCAAGTAATTATAATACGGGTTTAACACAAGGGTAATCCTAATGCCTCTTATCATGTAGTAAATCCTACTACACGAATGTAGTCTCACTAGCGGTCTTGGGATGCATCACTAACGCAAGTTCTAGAATCTAAATGCTACCGGTACACTCATAAGCACTAATAGTAAATGCTTTTCCTATCAAATCTAAAGGCGAACCTCACATATTTGGGTGGAAAATTTTTCTGAATATACGGTTATGTGCTAGTCATACAATCTCCTATCCATGAGACGCTTGCTATGGCTAAAGTTTCACTCCTAAATGTTGTAAAAAAATTTAAATTTGGTGCTAAAATTGCACTAACAAGTATTTCTCATAGTTTTATTACACATCTACCATTAAACAAAACAAACTCAAGCGAAAGTGCATATGTAAGGTATCATCTTTTTACCCTCCCCTTACACTTAAGATGAACATTGTCCCCAATGTAACATTGTCCCCAATGTTCAAGTAAAGAATGTAAAAGTGAAAAAGTAAAGAGAATGAAATCAAATACTCCCCTGATTCGCTCGGTATGGATAATAAGTTGACCAGGTTAAATCTTCCTCCAAGAAAATGAACAATCAAAGCTTCCCTTCCAGAATATAAATCATCTTCTTGTCATACATAACCTGTAAAACCTGACAAAATAGACAAGACAACCTCGCGTAAAATCGGCGGCATCCTATATAAGTTTCTGAATCCTAGAAAACAAGATAAGATATAATGCTTGTGGAATGAAGTTTGCAGATCTCTTGGAGATTATAAAACTTAATAATTCACAAAAACCATAAGACTCCGTTAGAAAAACAAAACCGGTAAAATTTCCAGATTTTTAACTCCTGATGCCATCAAGAGTAAACTCCTGACGCCGTCAGAATTGACCTGCAGAAATTCTTATGTTAAGCTTCCGGAAAATTTCTGGAAAAACTTGGTCCTACTTCCTGGAAAATCCTGCAAAACTTCATTATGACTCAATACAAGCATTTGACTCTAACAAATACGAATATACATGTTCATTTAATATTGTGGAGAATCATGATCGGTTTGTTTCTTAAAAAACATATTTGGGGTTTCCCCTTACAGTTATTTTTTGCAAAAATACCTTTAGGTGGAGTTAAGACTAGGCCAAAACAACAAAGTAAAGTATTTCCACTATTTAGTTTAGAAACATGATCTACCAACAATAAAAATAAAGCATGCATACGGAAGCAAATAACAAACAAACAAATAAAATCACACAAAACATGGGTTGCCTCCCAAGAAGCGCTTTTCTTTATTTACGAGTCTTGTAGCTAGACTCAAGGTCATGGGTTACTACGTGACTTCATCATCAAACGTCACATCCTCCTCACTAATCATTTCATTGTTATTTTCTTGGTAGTGTTTTACACGTTGTATGTTAACTGTGAACTCTCTACCTTCATCATCTATTAACACTACCGCTCCAAATTTAGAAGAATTCTTTACCGTGAACGATCCATACCATCTAGACTTAAGTTTTCCCGGAAATAATCTCAACCGAGAATTGTATAATAGGACCTTGTCTCCCTCTGAAAATTCTTTGGGTTTCTTAATTCTCTGGTCATGCCATCTTTTAGCTCTTTCTTTATATGTGATGGAGGATTCGTAGGCTTCTAGTCTAAGCTCATCAAGCTCGTGTAATTGCAAAAACCTATTATTTCCAGCAGTTGTGTAATCTAAGTTGCATGCCTTAAGCGCCCAATAAGCCTTGTGTTCTAATTCTACCGGTAAGTGACATGCCTTACCATACACCATGCGGAATGGGGTCGTTCCAATAGGTGTTTTGTAGGCGGTTCGGAATGCCCATAAGGCTTCGTCGAGTTTAAATGACCAGTCCTTTCTGTTTTGACTAACCGTTTTTTCAAGTATTCTTTTAATAGCTCTATTGGTGTTTTCGACTTGGACATTGGTCTGTGGATGATAGGCGGTGGAGAATCGATGGGGTACTCCATACCTCTTCATGACCTTTTCCATTTGGGCATTGCAAAAATGTGTTCCCCTATCACTGATGAGAGCTTTCGGAATCCCGAATCTTGCGAAAAGCTTTTTCAGGAAATGAATGACTACTCTTGCGTCATTGGTCCTAAGGGCTTGTGCCTCAACCCATTTTGAAACATAGTCAATGGCGACTAAGATGTACTCGTTTCCCCCTGAGGATGGAAAGGGTCCCATGAAGTCAATCCCCCAAACATCGAACACCTCACAAACTTGTATAAAGTTCTGAGGTGCTTCATCCCTATGTGATATATTTCCGGCTCGTTGACATGCATCGCACGCCTGCACCATTTCTTTTACATCACGGAAAATTGTGGGCCAATAGAATCCCACATCGAGAATCTTTCGGGCGGTAACGTTTATCCCATGATGCCCGCCAGAGGGACCAGAGTGACATTCCCTCATAATCTTTACTGCCTCATTTTCCGAAACACAACGCCTTATAATGTGGTCAGGACACCTTCGGAATAAAAAAGGTTCATCCCAAAAGTAGTATTTTAGCTGGGAAAAGAACCTCTTCCTTTCGTACTTAGTCAGGTGTTCAGGAACGAGTCTACTTGCGAGGTAATTAGCAAAATCGGCGTACCACGGCTCCGAGTCACTCACTAACATGAGTTGTTCGTCAGGAAATGAATCCCTAATCTCACTTCTATCGTGCTCATCCAAGGGGTTCTCCAGACGAGATAGATGATCTGCGGCCAGATTTTCTGCTCCCCTCTTATCACGAATCTCAACATCGAATTCTTGTAGCAACAATATCCACCGAATTAGTCGTGGCTTAGCATCCTGCTTCGCGAAGAGATATCTAAGAGCCGAGTGATCAGTGAAGATGACTGTTTTTGAAAGGACAAGATATTGTCGGAATTTGTCGAATGCAAATACTACGGCCAACAGTTCTTTCTCGGTGGTGGAGTAATTCTCTTGAGCAGGATTCATGGTTTTGCTAGCGTAGTAAATAGGTTGGAAAAGCTTGTCGCGTCGTTGACCTAATACAGCCCCGACAGCGAAGTCGCTAGCGTCACACATGATTTCGAATGGTAACTCCCAGTTGGGTGTGATCATGATTGGAGCTTGAGTGAGTTCCCTTTTTAAGAGATCGAATGCATCCTTGCATTCTTGGGAAAAATCGAACGGGGCATCCTTCACAAGTAATTGAGTCATTGGCCGAGCGATTTTGGAGAAATCTTTGATGAATCTCCGATAAAACCCGGCATGCCCCAAGAAGCTGCGTATTGCTTTGACAGTCATGGGGTATGGTAACTTAGATATAGCTTCAACTTTAGCTTGGTCTACCTCTATTCCATTTCCTGAGATCTTATGTCCTAACACAATCCCTTCCTTTACCATGAAATGACATTTTTCCCAGTTTAGCACCAAGTTGGTATCCTCACACCGTTTAAGCATCTTTTCTAGATTAGCAAGACAACGGTCGAAGGAGTTCCCGAAGACTGAAAAGTCATCCATGAACACTTCCATGCTGTCTTCCATGAGTTCGTGAAAGATTGCGGTCATGCATCGCTGGAAAGTGGCGGGGGCATTACATAGCCCAAAAGGCATCCTTTTGTAGGCGAATGTTCCATAAGGGCAGGTAAACGTGGTCTTTTCTGGGTCCTCAGGTGCTATGGGAATCTGAAAATATCCAGAGAATCCATCCAAGAAGCAATAGTACTCGTGTCCAGACAATCTTTCCAACATCTGATCAATGAATGGTAAGGGAAAGTGATCTTTCCTCGTGGCATCATTGAGCTTTCGATAGTCGATGCATACCCGCCATCCAGTGACAGTTCTATGGGGCACCATCTCACCCTTGTCATTCTTTACTACAGTCATTCCACCCTTTTTAGGTACAACCTGTACAGGACTGACCCATGGGCTATCCGAGATCGGGTAAATCAATCCTGCATCTAAAAGTTTTATGACTTCTTACTTCACTACTTCCTTAATGTTAGGGTTCACGCGCCTCTGGGGTTGCACGGTAGGTTTATAATCTTCTTCCATGAGAATCTTATGTGTGCAAAAAGTCGAGTCAATCCCCTTAATGTCGGCTACACTCCATGCAAGCACCCCCTTGTATTTTTTTAGGACCTCTAAGAGTTTAACTTTTTGTTCATGTTCCAAGGAGGAGTTTATGATTGGGGACAATGTTCATCTTAAGTGTAAGGGGGGGGTAAAAAGATGATACCTTACATATGCACTTTCGCTTGAGTTTGTTTTGTTTAATGGTAGATGTGTAATAAAACTATGAGAAATACTTGTTAGTGCAATTTTAGCGCCAAATTTAAATTTTTTTACAACATTTAGGAGTGAAACTTTAGCCATAGCAAGCGTCTCATGGATAGGAGATTGTATGACTAGCACATAACCGTATATTCAGAAAAATTTTCCACCCAAAAATGTGAGGTTCGCCTTTAGATTTGATAGGAAAAGCATTCATTATTAGTGCTTATGAGTGTACCGGTAGCATTTAGATTCTAGAACTTGCGTTAGTGATGCATCCCGAGACCGCTAGTGAGACTACATTCGTGTGGTAGGATTTACTACATGATAAGAGGCATTAGGATTACCCTTGTGTTAAACCCGTATTATAATTACTTGACCATTTAAGTCATATTACTTGGCTAGTTAAGTCAACTAATTTTTCCCACACCCTTAGCGTTGTACTCATTTTTAGTACACGAAACCCCTAGTACACCCCTCCGAGCCTATCTTTTCGTTTCTAACTTTAAGCATTTTACTTAAAGGAAGAATTTGTTACACCCCACTTAAATGTACACCCAAATCGCCTTAGCCTTCCGTGTATGCGCTCATTTTTAGTGCATTATTGTTATTTGTTAAACCCTAAGTTAACTTTCTAATTGATTACATGGTTGCTAAGTCGAGTCATATCCGTGTACATATTGTTTTGGGACGATTGGGACTCATGGGTAAGTACTTATGTTATGGAGTAATGGGGAAGAACATCATATTATTACCCCCATATGTACGTTAATCTTAAAAGTGCTCCAAGTGTTTTGATTTTCTTAATTCGAGTCATTAGATTAGTTAATTGTAAAGTATGTAAAGATTCAAGTGTAAGGGGAATGCTCAATTCCCTATGATGTATTATTTCGGATGGTAGGGTAAGAGTGTATGCAAAAAAAAAAAAAAAAAAAAAAAAAAAAAAAAAAAAAAATCGAAAAAATCAAGAAAAAGAAAAAAAAAATAGAAAAAGAAAAAGAGAAAAAAAAAAAAACATACGGACTACCATCCCGTTTTTCATTCTATGTTCATTTTATGTTTTTGTTATTTTTCATTTATTAGCTTAAGTCGAGTCTAGTCTTGGCTTAGCAACGCCATCTTGTACATGTAATTAACCAAGATTGTTAACTCGCCACCAGTAAAACTTCCTTTATCCAACAAAACCGTGTAATTCATATCCCTATACCTAATGTTACAACCCTTTAAAAGACCTCTTTGATAGTTTATCCTAGGTGCTTACGCCATGTGGTGGAGGTTTGATCCTTTCCCAAGCCTATGGTAATCTATTTTGCTATGACAGGTAGTGAGAGATATCTTCCATTTCCATAATGTTGTATTACTTTATTACACCTGAGAGATGTGAGTATCTAAACACTATTTGCGAGGTGCTTGTGTATGATCTCCGTGCTTGTCTATTGGTCTTTAGTGGAACGATTATTTGTTGTAATTACTTTTATATTAGTGTTAAATGACCCCTAACTTGTCTTTTGAGTAGAATAAAAGCTCATTTGCTTGAGGACAAGCAAATCTCAAGTGTAAGGGTATATGATGAGGCGAAAAATGATCCGTTTTTAGGGGGTCATTTAAGCCCGAATCCGACTTTATTTGATCAAATATTGCCCTAAATCGTTCCTTTTGTGATTTTAGGTGTTTGGAGAGTGAATTCTGGAAAAGAAGCCATTTTGGACGTTTTTGGAGCATAAAAGTGAAGAAAACGGCAAAGTACCAAATTTCCATGCTGAAGATACAAGGTGACGGCGTCAAGAGTAATATCTTGACGGCGTCAGACATGAAGAATAAATTACCGAAGGTGATGACGGCGTCAAACGCCTTCATGACGGCGTCAAAGTGGCAAGAATAAAATACCGAAGGTGGTGACGGCGTCACATAGGCCGTCATAAGTGGATCAAGGCCGTCCGAGGAAGTATTTGGCGGCGAGGTGACGGCGTCACATGTAACTCTTGACGCCGTCAGCCTACTTTTCCTATATATAGTTTTCTAGTTTTTTCATTAAAAAGAGAGAAGTTTTGGTGAAACCCTAAAGACGAATTTGGTGCCTCTTTTACAGGTTTTTCAAGGGTTCCAAACCCTTGATACCTTGCATTGTAATTGAGATAAGTGTTCTTCTAATTCAATCAATATGTCTATGTGTTGGTTGTCTATCTCTTGTTCTTGTCTCAATTCAATTATGCTAGGCTAGATCTCTCTTGTGTTTGCTTAGATCTAATGAAACCTAGATGTTGATTATGTGTTGATTACTTGTTTATTCTTGTTCTTGGATGAATGATTTATATGTTAGGCTTAAGAAAACTGGCAGATCTCCAAATGGTAACATGCTTGAACGTCTTAAGAAACATGAACCGAGGCATACTAGGTCTTTATTGGTTGTATTTAATGCATGAGCCACTGTTTACAATCCCTATAGTTGTGCTGGGTCATGGTGTAGGAGGAGATAAGAGCTCATAGAGTTGGGGAGTTATGTATGCCACCCCACGAATGGTATTAAGGAATACAATCCGTCATCCATACAAGTATAACAAGTAATTAACGTGTAAAAGATATCTAGGGAGTAGTGAAGTCTAAGTAAACACAATTTCTCCAATTACTGCTCACAACCTTAGTATAATTTAGTTTAATTTCATTTTCAGTATTTTATTTTAATTATATAATAGCTTTGTGTTAGTTGAATAGCAACTAATTCTGCCCACTCCCTCAAAAACCGAGATTTTACTTGCTTTCATAAAAATATAAAAACACAAAAATAATCATCCCTCACCTCTAGAACTATTAATTAGGCTTTCTAATCCTAGCGACACTATTCCTAAGCTGAACGATCAATCCCCCGGTACTTGTCACTATACTATACTACAACGATCAGGTACACTGCCTGGTGGGGGTTGTAAGCTTCTCGAGATCCCTCGAGAGGTAAAGCAAGGTGCGATTCCCACGCATCAAGTTTTTGGCGCCGCAGCCCGGGGAATAGTCATTGTCTAGGTTAGGATTTCTTTTTATTAGGTCTACTTGCTAGATTCCTTTCTAGTAAGATTTTATTTTTATTTTTTTAGGATTTCTTTAGTCTATCTTTTTCTTTGTGTGTTTGTTCGTAATTTCCATTGACTATTCCGTTCACCATTATGGAGTACGCGAATCCACCATACCACCAACCAAAAAGGCCATTCTACCCTGTTGACATCTCGAATTTCAAACAATATCGAGATGAACCCATATATGATGCATGGACTCGTTTTAAAATTTTACTTCGAAAATTCCCTCATCATAGTTTCTCTTTAGCATCCCTAACCGAAACCTTTTACTATCGTGTCAACCAATGTGACCAAATGCGCATCGATGATTTTGCCAATGGGGGCCCTAGGGAATTAAATGATGAAGAAGCGTGGGATACCATAGAAAACTGTGCCCAATATTATTATAAAGTAGACAACCCAACAAACAACATCACAAATCAATCAAAAAAAAGTTTGAAGGAGCAAACAGGAAGTTTGTCTGGGGTTGAATATACTCATGTTGAGATACCTAGTTGGATGTCACCTAAAGCCATAGTACAAAACAAGCACATAGGTAATCTTGATACAATGGAGGATGAGGTGGATAATCCAAGCCCACAAAGTACCCCACAAGTCCTACCATCATTTGAGGCACACATACCACCCGTGACTTACCCTGAAGAAGTAGAAAAGACTATAGAAACCCCAATAGAGGTAGAACCCTTGGACCAAACACAACTAGAGGATATAGGTTTGAATGCTTATAATGATAACCTTACCCTTAGTTCTAGGGAAGTTCCTAGTTTTGATGAACCGGAGCCTCAACCAAAACCGTTACCTAATCTTCCATCCTTGGATGTGAATTTAGGAATTGAAATAGGTTCCGATCCACCCATCAAACCATATAGTCCGGGTAGTCTTAAGATAAAGGTAGTAGACTCTAAGCCTTGTAGAGAGGAAGTTGACATAGGAATAAACCATGACCTTACATACTTACATCACCCATTCATGATTGATCGTAAGAAACATTATGGGTTTAAACCGGGTTTATTAGGTCAAGACGGATTCCCAACTAGGAGTCTCTTGAAGCTGATTGAAAATGATCCCTTCTTAGGAGAAAACTTCAACTCACCCATTGACCAAAGTGAACTAGGTAAGGTTATGATGATAGGAGCACACCCCTTTGAGCATATAATTCATCCACCACTCTTTCCTCACGTGGCACACTCATACCAAGATGGTGTGTATCGCTACTATCACCCGCACTTAATCCTAAGTGTAGGGAAAACCTCACCTTTATCCGTGAAATAAGGATAGAGTCAGGCTCGTGACTCGAACAAAAACAAGCGCTTCTTGGGAGGCAACCCATGTTTTGTGTGATTTTATTTGTTTGATTGTTATTTTTTTCCGTATGCATGTTTTATTTTTATTGTTGGTTGATCATGTTTCTCAATTAAAATGTGGAAATACTTTACTATGTTGTTTGGCCTAGTCTTAACTCCAACCTAAAGGTATTTTTGCAAAAGATAAGTGTAAGGGGAAACCCCAAATATGTTTTTAAGAAACAACCCGATCATGATTCTCCACAATATTAAATGAACATGTATATTCGTATTTGTTAGAGTCAAATGCTTGTATTGAGTCATAATGAAGTTTTGCAGGATTTTCCAGGAAGTAGGACCAAGTTTTTCCAGAAATTTTCCGGAAACTTAACATAAGAATTTCTGCAGGTCCATTCTGACGGCGTCAGAGTATTACTCTTGACGGCGTCAGGAGTTAAAAATCTGGAAATTTTACCAGTTTTGTTTTTCTAACGGAGTCTTATGGTTTTTGTGAATTATTAAGTTTTATAATCTCCAGAAAATCTGCAAACTTCATTCCACAAGCATTATATCTTACTTTGTTTTCTAGGATTTAGTAACTTATATAGGATGCCGCCGATTTTACGCGAGGTTGCCTTGTCTATTGTTGTCAGGACTTACAGGTTATGTTCGACAAGAAGATGATTTATATTCTGGAAGGGAAGCTTTGATTGTTCGTTTTCTTGGAGGAAGATTTAACCTGGCCAACCTATAATCCATACCGAGCGAATCAGGGGAGTATTTGATTTCATTCTCTTTACTTTTTCACTTTTACATTCTTTACTTGAACATTGGGGACAATGTTCATCTTAAGTGTAAGGGGAGGGTAAAAAGATGATACCTTACATATGCACTTTCGCTTGAGTTTGTTTTGTTTAATGGTAGATGTGTAATAAAACTATGAGAAATACTTGTTAGTGCAATTTTAGCGCCAAATTTAAATTTTTTTACAACATTTAGGAGTGAAACTTTAGCCATAGCAAGCGTCTCATGGATAGGAGATTGTATGACTAGCACATAACCGTATATTCAGAAAAATTTTCCACCCAAAAATGTGAGGTTCGCCTTTAGATTTGATAGGAAAAACATTCATTATTAGTGCTTATGAGTGTACCGGTAGCATTTAGATTCTAGAACTTGCGTTAGTGATGCATCCCGAGACCGCTAGTGAGACTACATTCGTGTGGTAGGATTTACTACATGATAAGAGGCATTAGGATTACCCTTGTGTTAAACCCGTATTATAATTACTTGACCATTTAAGTCATATTACTTGGCTAGTTAAGTCAACTAATTTTTCCCACACCCTTATGCGCTCATTTTTAGTGCATTATTGTTATTTGTTAAACCCTAAGTTAACTTTCTAATTGATTACATGGTTGCTAAGTCGAGTCATATCCGTGTACATATTGTTTTGGGACGATTGGGACTCATGGGTAAGTACTTATGTTATGGAGTAATGGGGAAGAACATCATATTATTACCCCCATATGTACGTTAATCTTAAAAGTGCTCCAAGTGTTTTGATTTTCTTAATTCGAGTCATTAGATTAGTTAATTGTAAAGTATGTAAAGATTCAAGTGTAAAGGGAATGCTCAATTCCCTATGATGTATTATTTCGGATGGTAGGGTAAGAGTGTATGCAAAAAAAAAAAAAAAAAAAAAAAAAAAAAAAAAAAAAAAAAAATCGAAAAAATTAAGAAAAAGAAAAAAAATAATAGAAAAAGAAAAAGAGAAAAAAAAAAACATACGGACTACCATCCCATTTTTCATTCTATGTTCATTTTATGTTTTTGTTATTTTTCATTTATTAGCTTAAGTCGAGTCTAGTCTTGGCTTAGCAACGCCATCTTGTACATGTAATTAACCAAGATTGTTAACTCGCCACCAGTAAAACTTCCTTTATCCAACAAAACCGTGTAATTCATATCCCTATACCTAACGTTACAACCCTTTAAAAGACCTCTTTGATAGTTTATCCTAGGTGCTTACGCCATGTAGTGGAGGTTTGATCCTTTCCCAAGCCTATGGTAATCTATTTTGCTATGACAGGTAGTGAGAGATATCTTCCATTTCCATAATGTTGTATTACTTTATTACACCTGAGAGATGTGAGTATCTAAACACTATTTGCGAGGTGCTTGTGTATGATCTCCGTGCTTGTCTATTGGTCTTTAGTGGAACGATTATTTGTTGTAATTACTTTTATATTAGTGTTAAATGACCCCTAACTTGTCTTTTGAGTAGAATAAAAGCTCATTTGCTTGAGGACAAGCAAATCTCAAGTGTAAGGGTATATGATGAGGCGAAAAATGATCCGTTTTTAGGGGGTCATTTAAGCCCGAATCCGACTTTATTTGATCAAATATTGCCCTAAATCGTTCCTTTTGTGATTTTAGGTGTTTGGAGAGTGAATTCTGGAAAAGAAGCCATTTTGGACGTTTTTGGAGCATAAAAGTGAAGAAAACGGCAAAGTACCAAATTTCCATGCTGAAGATACAAGGTGACGGCGTCAAGAGTAATATCTTGACGGCGTCAGACATGAAGAATAAATTACCGAAGGTGATGACGGCGTCAAACGCCTTCATGACGGCGTCAAAGTGGCAAGAATAAAATACCGAAGGTGGTGACGGCGTCACATAGGCCGTCATAAGTGGATCAAGGCCGTCCGAGGAAGTATTTGGCGGCGAGGTGACGGCGTCACATGTAACTCTTGACGCCGTCAGCCTACTTTTCCTATATATAGTTTTCTAGTTTTTTCATTAAAAAGAGAGAAGTTTTGGTGAAACCCTAAAGACGAATTTGGTGCCTCTTTTACAGGTTTTTCAAGGGTTCCAAACCCTTGATACCTTGCATTGTAATTGAGATAAGTGTTCTTCTAATTCAATCAATATGTCTATGTGTTGGTTGTCTATCTCTTGTTCTTGTCTCAATTCAATTATGCTAGGCTAGATCTCTCTTGTGTTTGCTTAGATCTAATGAAACCTAGATGTTGATTATGTGTTGATTACTTGTTTATTCTTGTTCTTGGATGAATGATTTATATGTTAGGCTTAAGAAAACTGGCAGATCTCCAAATGGTAACATGCTTGAACGTCTTAAGAAACATGAACCGAGGCATACTAGGTCTTTATTGGTTGTATTTAATGCATGAGCCACTGTTTACAATCCCTATAGTTGTGCTGGGTCATGGTGTAGGAGGAGATAAGAGCTCATAGAGTTGGGGAGTTATGTATGCCACCCCACGAATGGTATTAAGGAATACAATCCGTCATCCATACAAGTATAACAAGTAATTAACGTGTAAAAGATATCTAGGGAGTAGTGAAGTCTAAGTAAACACAATTTCTCCAATTACTGCTCACAACCTTAGTATAATTTAGTTTAATTTCATTTTCAGTATTTTATTTTAATTATATAATAGCTTTGGGTTAGTTGAATAGCAACTAATTCCGCCCACTCCCTCAAAAACCGAGATTTTACTTGCTTTCATAAAAATATAAAAACACAAAAATAATCATCCCTCACCTCTAGAACTATTAATTAGGCTTTCTAATCCTAGCGACACTATTCCTAAGCTGAACGATCAATCCCCCGGTACTTGTCACTATACTATACTACAACGATCAGGTACACTGCCTGGTGGGGGTTATAAGCTTCTCGAGATCCCTCGAGAGGTAAAGCAAGGTGCGATTCCCACGCATCAGGTACTTGACCGATCTATCGGCTAGTTGGATGTTCATACGGGTAGGCTTCAATCCAGAGTATCCTAGTCTACGGAACATAGAGTGAGGCATGAGATTTATACTTGCTCCTAAATTAGCAAGAGCATTCTTGATTGATAGAGGTCCTATGGAGCAAGGCAGGGTGAAGCTGCCCGGATCGTCTACCTTCTTTGGTAGCCCTCGATAGGTCACCACTGAGCATTCTTCCCCCAGGGTCACAAGACCCTCGAGTTTCTTCCTGTTAGCGAGTAGCTTTTTGAAGTATGTGCTATACTTTGGCATGTGATAGCAAGCATCAAGGAGAGGTATGGTGACAACTGAGTCTTTTAGGTATGACAAGAACCTCTTGTTATCATTCTCAGTTTTCTGGTTCCTTAATCGGGATGGGAATGGGATTTTCATAGGTTGGTTAGGCAGGGCTGATGGGGAAGGGGTCGTCACGGGCGGTTGGTTTGGGGTGCCAACACCGACATCCTCCTCCTCCTCCTCCCCAGGTTTGTCAGGATCGAGGGTGATGGGGGACGAGTTCGGGTAAGGAGGGTCCTTGGTTGTCGTTCCAGCTCGCGTGGTTATCGCGAGCATGGGGTCTTTTTTGCTTACTGATGGCGTTTGAAGATTATCTAGGGCTGAGTTAAGCTTGTTGAAAAATTCTCCAATACCCTCCTGCTGCTCGTCGAAAAGCTCATTAAGGCCTTTCATTTGCAAGTCTTTTTCTTGAGTGAAGTGACCAAGGTCATCTTCGAAATTGCTCCTGATTTTGAATTCAGGGCCTTCCTCCCCTTCTCTTTTCTTTACCAGATTTCCCCAAAGGGTGTAATCGTCATTTTGGTAAAAAGGCAAAAGGGAAGGATCATCATAAATGTCCCCCCCCCCTGACAAGCATGCATGTTCAGTTGTGGTTGCTCCTTCACATTCTTCCACCTCATGCGGGCCCCCACAGTGATCGCAGATCAAGTAAGGATTTGACAGCTATTTAGGTAATTGCGATCCAGATAGGAATTCCACCCTCTTGTGAATTTTTCTCAACCGATCCGAGGTAATTTCAGAAATGCTAACAGTCGACTCAGTTTCATCCCAAGTGTCATCCTGGTCCTGAGCATATTCTTCAATCCTATCCCATCCTTCCTCGGCACTGAGATTGGCCAATCTTCCTTTTCTAGATTGGTTAATTCCGTTTCGGTCTTTAGAGGAGATATTATCGTAGAAGATTTGGACCAAGAGCCAAAGCTCAATGCCATGATGGGGAACTTGTCTTATTAAATCTTTGAATCTAGTCCACGATTTATGGAAGGGTTCATCCTTCCCCTTCCGGAAACGGAGGATCCTATCTCTAAATGCTGAGGTTTTTCCAGGTGGAAAGAACTTCTCATAGAACTTGGATATGAGTTGCTCCCATGTGAAGATAGATTCGGAAGGGAGTTTGTCATACCATTCTTGGGCTTTTTCATATAAGGTGAAAGAAAAGAATCGCAATCAGGATGTGTTTCTAGTAGCCCCATCCGTATGGAGGGTGTCTACTATTTTCAGGAAGTCCTTGATGTGTTGGATTGGATTTTCCTCATATAGTCCGCAAAACTTACACACACTTTTGACAAGCCAAACATCATTTGCATGCAAGACCTCGTTGGTGTGTTCGTTTGGGTAGACAATGGCGTTTGAGAAGCCACGAGAGGTTGGGGAGGAGTAGTCTTTAAGACGCTTAGGAATGGGGGTTGCGGGAGTACTAGTGTCGTCGTTGGGTTGGGAGCTAGGGGTTGTGACATGGTTTTCTGAATTTTCTTCAGAGAGAGGTGCATCAAAATCGATGGCAACGCTAGATGGTTCAGAAGTTGAGTGATATTGTCTCAATCTATGCAGTTCCCTTTCGGGTTCCGCATAAGGCAAGACTAGGTTTCGAGTGGAACTACGACTCCTAGTGATCCTAAGGTTAAAGGATTCGTCATTTGCCATGATGGCAGGTGGTGAAGAGTTACGAACAAAGACACAAAGAAATGAGATAGACTAAAGAAGACCTAAAAATAAAAAATAAAATCTTACTAGAAAGGAATCTAGCAAGTAGACCTAATAAAAAGAAATTCTAACCTAGACAATAACTATTCCCCGGGCTGCGGCGCCAAAAACTTGATGCGTGGGAATCGCAACAGGCTTTACCTCTCGAGGGATCTCGAGAAGCTTACAACCCCCACCAGGCAGTGTACCTGATCGTTGTAGTATAGTATAGTGACAAGTACCGGGGGATTGATCCTTCAGCTTAGGAATAGTGTCGCTAGGATTAGAAAGCCTAAATACTAGTTCTAAAGGTGAAGGATGATTATTTTTGTGTTTTTATATTTTATGGAAAGCAAATTAAAATCTCGGGTTTGAAGGATTTGGGCGGAATTAGTTGCTATTCAACTAACCCAATACTAAGATGCAATCAAAATAAAATACTAAAAATGAAAATAAACTAATTTATACTAAAGTTGTGAGCAGTAATTGGAGAAAATGTGTTTACTTAGATTTCACTACTCCCTAGATATCTTTTACACGTTAATTACTTGTTACAATTGCATGGATGACGGATCGTATTCCTTAATACCATTCATGGGGTGGCACACATAACTCCCCAATTCTATGAGCTCTTATCTCCTCCTACACCATGCCCAGCACAACTATAGGGATTGTAAACAGTGGCTCATGCATTAAATACAACCAATAAAGACCTAGTGCGCGTTGGTTCATGTTTCTTAAGACGTTCAAGCATGTTACCAATTGGAGATCTGCCAGTTTTCTTAAGCTTAACATATAAATCATTCATCGAAGACAAGAATAAACAAGTAATCAACACATAATCAATATCTAGGTTTCATTAGATCTAAGCAAACACAAGATAGATCTAGCCTAACATGATGGAATTAAGACAAGAACATGATATAGACAACCAACACATAGACATATTGATTGAATTAGAAGAACACTTATCTTGATTAATCATGCAAGGTATCAAGGGGTTGGAACCCTTGAAAAACCTGTAAAGTTACACCAAAATCGTACTTAGGGTTTCTCCCAAAACTTCTCTCTTTAAATGTGAAAAATTAGAAAACTATATATAGGAAAAGGGGTCTGACGGCGTCAAGACTAAATAGGTGACGCCGTCACCTCGCCGCCAAAACAATCCTCGGACTGCCTAGATCTACATTTGACACCGTCAAGAACAATACATTTCCAGGCCGTCATGACTTTAACTCTTGACGCCCTACCTTCATGACGCCATCAAAACTCTTCTGGGTCGTCATGGAATTTTACTCTTGACGCCGTCAGGGAACTACTCTTGACGCCGTCATGCACTGTTCCCAGCATGGAAAATTAAGACTTTGGCGTTTTCTTCACTTTTATGCTCCAAAAACGTCCGAATTGCTTCCTTTTCCAGATTTCACTCCCAAAGTACCTAAAATCACAAAAGGAACGATTTAGGGCAATATTTGATCAAATAAATTCGGATTCGGGCTTAAATGACCCCCTAAAAACGGATCATTTTTCGCCTCATCAATTAGGATTAGTGAAAATAATTAATTTGTGATTAGTAAAATGTTTAGTAAATATTTAGTGAAACGTTTACGTGAGTCTGAGAGTGAATAGTGTTTTGTGAATAGTGTTTCATGAATAGTAAAACTTTTGAAAAACATCTCAATATCACTAACCGACTCCAAAAACGATGAATAGTGAAATGATGAATAGTGTTTGGTGAATAGTAACCGATGAATAGTAAATTTGAAAAATGTCCTGAAAATGCAGGTTCGTAACAAATAAAAGAAAATTTTAATATTCTCGTGATTTTAGACTTTAGTGGTACATGTGTGAGCATTGTTCCAAGCAAAAAGGGATCATGAATATCGTAGTGATTTTAAGTAACATAGCATAAAAGGAAAAAAAAATCGTTATTGGTAAAAACGTTATTAATTAACGAAAAGTAATATTAGTCTTTGATTTACTTTTACTATTCATAGGAAAATTTACGGGAGATTACATTACCTACCCCTCATTCTGAATTTTTACTATTCATAGGAAAATTTACGGGAGATTACATTACCTACCCCTCATTCTGAATTCCGTCCCGGAATTCAAGTTTACCAAAATTCCTGTCTTAGGGAATTTTGATCAGAGGGTTGTCGAGAGATTTTTATTATTAAGATTTAGGAGACGTGGTTTAGTTAGACTTATTTGTGCTAGTCCAGATCAAGTAACTAGTGTATTTAAGGGTTGTGAATATTGAAGGTAATGGTTATAAATAGAAATTTTACGGCTAGGTGCACCGTGGCCAACGGTTGTGAATAGTGAATCCTTACGGTCCGAAATAGTGACTAACGGCTAGTTTTCTTCCTACATATACCCCTTTCAAATTTCCATTTCTTCCACCAACCATTTGCTTCTCATTTCCCATCTCCAAAATGCCGCACCTCATCACTATACTAGCGATTGTGTATGTCGTCCTTGCCGCTATCTACTTAGCGTATGTTCCAGACGAAGACTTTGGATTCTTGGTTGCGATCTTGTTGTTTGTCGTACCCCTCACGGTTCTAGCCATTACCGTGGACAAGATATGGGGGTAATAATCTTGAGCTAGGGTTGTTTTAAATTAATTCCTTGTCGTGTTTCTATGTATTGTTAACGAATAAAACTTGTTTTGTTTTTAGGGATTTGTCTTGTTATTATATTTTTAATGATTTGTTTATATTTATCTTTCAGCATAATTAAGGTGATTCATCCTGTGGTGGCTCTTGCTATGGTTATGTTGGTGGGGGTTTTTGTTGTCATAGCGGACCAACCTATTGAAGATTCTATGGTTTATATTGTAATTATTGTGACGTTAGCACTTCCGATGCTAATTATTTGTTTATTTATTAATTTCCTTGGATTTGGATAAATTTTTCGTTATTGGAGTTTTCTGTTAGTCTTTAGGGTTTTTCTTATTTGTACTTTTGTTGGCATCTCGTCCTAATGAAGAAGGAATAAGATAGGTATTTATTGTAATTTGTAATATTTATGAATAGTTCAGTTTATCTCTATTTGTTGCTTTTACATGAAGATTGTTATTTAGAAAATTTGACATTATGATTGTTCCTTCATAACATGATTCTTCCTAAATTAGACATAGTTGATCAGGCTATGTATAATTGAGGACTAAACGATGTGATGTTTGGCTCAGTCACAGTGGTGTTTATGTTTTTCTTTAAGTTGTTTTAGATGGTGTTCAACGTGTTGTTTTTATAATATAACACGTAATTTCTTTTAAAGAATAAACTAGGAAAATTTTTGTTCATACTATGATGATGAGTCAGAAATTTCTAGTCAGAAATTTCTAGTGTAATAATTGTATACTGTTAATTGGTAAATGGAATAGGAATTGAAATTGATGTAGATTATAATTATTTTGGAAATATTACAAAGTAGATTTTTCGATACGGTAGAAGGATAATGGTTATACTTAGGTTACATCCATCATAACTTAAAGTAAAATATGGGGAAGAGATACAATCTCAGGAAATTGGCGAACTAGGATTTACTTATTTACAACAGGAATTTATTCATCTGCTTCAATCTAGTCATCATTCCTTTGATACTATCGAAGTCTTTAAAGGTTCCTCATTTCTAAGAGTTTTTTTTTGCTTTTGTTTATTTCCATTAGGTATAACTCCTTGCCTAATTCCTTGGTTATGGGTGACGGTAGGGTTAGTCATTCCTTCTGGCGTTTTAAAGTGGGTTGGCCTATATTCCATGCAGCTTTCATGCTTATTGGATATGTCCGTCTCTCCCCTTGGATCAACTATGGTAGTCCCTTCGAGTACTACTGATACGATGTTGGTTACCAATTTCCTAACGGCTTCAGTAGTCATGGTGGTCTTTGATGAAGATGGAGTACATGTATTGTTTACGTTGTCCATCTTCTGAAATCATTAATGAAACTTAACTTAGAATCCATCTGATGTCAGAATAATTCAAATAATGAATTATAATTATTTCATTGATGATAGACTGAATTGACTCCTTACTGTAATCTAATTTCAAGATATGTCTGCGTTGTATCATAGATAGATAATCAACTCTTGATATGGGATTACTAAGGAACAAACCGATTCGTCCACTAAAATAAATTTTCTCTCCATTTTTCAAGTTCTCTCTTGAAAATTTATTTTTAGACAATCCTTTGGTTTTTGGTGAATTATAGTATGTTTAAGAAGTCTTAACAATTGTAAGAAATCTTACGGTAGATTTGAATAGTATAGTAGAAGTCATCATAATATTAATAACTTGACTGATCGTTTTTGTAAAACAATGAGTACAAGGTCTCTTATTAATATGTCATGGATCTACGTGGAGTTATTTGTTTATCTAGGGAGATAACAAAATGATAAGATTTTTGCATGAAAGTATGAGGATTCATAGTATGCATGCTTGATACGAAAGAAACGATTGATTCATAACAGAGAGATGTAACGGAAGAGGAGGTTATTATATATTATGATTCGATTACAAATTCTGAAAGGTTCAGATTTATTGAACATTACATGAAATACTAACCAAGTCTGTCTGGTTTAGTAGTTGCAACAGGAATACTTGTAAACTTAAGATTAGTTACGCCTCTGACGTAAATATCTAATCTCTTTCTCAAGTTCAAGTTGTGCTGCTTCCATGTTTGAGAAACGTTCCTGACACATGTTCATTTGGTTTGCCAACATACTCTCTAATGCGGCAATCTTTTGACCTTGGCTCCTGGCTGTCTCTTTAGCCATCCATAGGGTCCTTTCAATGTCTTCAATTCTACCATGTGTATGACTATGTTCTCTTCTTGCTGAACGGACCCTGGAATCCAAACTTCCAAGTTCCTGGTTGGTGTTGTCCTTTATCTCATTAATCTTTATTCCTAATTCACATATTGCTCGTCTCTCAGCATCCGCTCTTTTGAACAATGCGTCAAGGTTACGGTCGTACCATTCAAATTTTGTTGGTCGTAAACCTTTTAGCTGTTCAGTGTGAGCCTCTAATATGCTGGCTTGTTGATAAACAAGAGTCCATATTGAATCAGGAGTGCTTATATTGTACTTGGGAGAATTAGGTGAGGATAAATTGTTTGGGATATCTGGTATTGGGGAATCTGAAGTGTAGGGTAACGGAGAATTTGGCTCAACATTCTTCCACGGCCTCTCTTGATGTGAACTTTGTCCAACTTCGAATGTTGCCTGACCACCAATCACATCTTCATATGATTCAGTAGTTCTCCTAAGTTTTTGACGTAGAGGTGAACAGATAGGTGACGATGGAAGTGATCTATGAGTGGTTCCTATATTAAGTTGGGGCTGTGATATTTGTACGTAGGGGTCTTCAGTATTCGGAGAATTTTGATTGACGGGTGATTTATTAGTATTACAGAGAGTAGTTTTGGCGTTCACGAAAGTTTTTGGAGACATGTTACTGTAGTAACCGAGAATAGTATTTTATAAGTAACTTTTATGTTAAAGATATACTAGTACGGATGAAATACTAATTGTGTAAGCGCAATTTCTAAACATGCAGAATAATCTTAAAAGGTAATGTACTGAGCAAGGTAGTCTGCAGATACGGAAGGCACGAAGAGTGTAAGGCTATAAAATGTTTTGGTTTGTAAAAACAGTTATAGTTCGGATCTGTATTAGACCCGTTTCGCTATAACTAAAGCTCTGATGCCAATCTGTAACACCCCCAATTTTAAAATATTTGCAGCGGAATAAAGATTGGGTGTTACTTCACAGCTCACAGTTTTTAGTAGAAAATGATTTTTAATTTAGTCATTTTAAAACATTTATCATTCGAATTTTTATAAATATCAGAGTTTTCAAAATGAGGTCCCAGTGGTTTTCAAAATTTGTTGAATAGGTTTTCGAATGATAATAAAAATTTATAGCCTTTGTGAAAATTTCGTGCTCCTCCGTCCCATCCTTGCTCGTTATAGACCAGAGATAAACATGCTAAAAATAAAAAAAGTTGAGTGATATTCATAGGTTTATGTTTAATAGTTGAACACAAGTTATAAGTGATAATTGCACCGTCATACAATTATAAGTTAAAAACAGTTGTTATTGCATTAAGCTCATGACACTCATTCGATTAACAGATCTCATCATAAATGATGGATTATAGTAACAGGGCCCTCGGGATAGATTCTTGCCAGTAACCTATTAGATTTCAAATAAAGTGCGTTTGGTAGTTTTCTCCAACGCCCAAACGGGGATTGTCAATCCCTAAAAGATATATCCACAATTATTTACGTTCACCCTCTGGGTGACTAAGGCTCATGATATGAGGGATTTTTGGCAATAAGGGACTTAAGCAATAACGATATAAAGCATACCAAGAAAAATACTTGTGTTCAATTTGTAAAAACTAGCATGTATCCCCCTCGCGAGGTTTATAAAACATTTAAATAAGTAAGGCGAGGCTATGAACTCACCTTAGAGGTATAGTGGTAAAAATATATCGATACTCAGTTTGCAATAAGGGAACGGCTCCACACACGACCTAGATAATATATGGCAAGTTTTAGTGTTTGATAGTCTTAATGGTTTAATCGCGAGTAGTTTTGAATACGTGAGTTGTTAATTTAACGATAGTAAAACTGGTGGTTTGATAAAGTATCGTAAGTTTTTAAATAAGTTATATATATATATATATATATATATATATATATATATATATATATATATATATATATAGAGTTAGGATCAAATAGGAAGAATAATTAAAATATGAAGGATAAGAAATAACCACAACCACACATTTTAGATGCACCTACAAAAATGGATGCATCTTCATCCAAATTTTCCTTCCCAAATAAAAATGTGTGGCTAGAATTACTTCTTACCCTTCTTATTTTAATAAATCTTCTTATTGGATCCCTACCCTATATATATATATATATATTAGTCTTTGATTTACTTTTACTATTCATAGGAAAATTTACGGGAGATTACAAGGCACTTTTCAATGGCTTTTTGAACATTCACAATTCTTTTCATGCAGTACTCCCTGATGTACTCTAACAAAGTGATAATAGGTTTGTCCCTACCAAGGACAAGCTTAGCATTCAACACTTCACACATGTTATTGAGCAATACATCTGAACGAGCTCTTCCTACATACAGAAATAATATATTCTTGTAAGGAATTAATTGATTACATCATGACAATTATTTCACTAAACCTAATTGAATTTACCTGAAAAGTGTGATCTGGACCAATGTTCTGGTGGAATCTTTGCTAACCAGTCATGTGCAGCTACACTTTGTTCCTTAAGTTCTTTCATTACAGCTTCAAACTTAGTTAGTGTTGTAGCTGTAGCACACTTCCATAGCAGTTGCTTGTATGCAAGTCCATTCCATTGCTTCTTCATGTTTTCATGGATATGCCTTAAGCAGAATCTATGTTCTGCACTTGGAAACACTTCATTCATTGCTTGAACGATACCCTGTAATAAAAATTAACAATTATAATACAGATACAATAGTATAAAACAAACCTATTCAAATTATACAACTGTATTGTACCTTTTGTCTATCTGACATGAAGGTAAAATGGGAGTTTTGTTGTAGATCTAGGTCATCCCCCAACATGTTCAAAAACCACAACCATGAATCTTTGCATTCAGCTTCAACAAGGGCATAAGCAACCAGATAGATGCCATTGTTAGCATCAAGTCCAACAACTGTTAACAATTGGCCAGGGAAAGGGTCACTGATAAAAGCTCCATCCAACCCCAACAGTTCCCTTCTACTAGCTTTGAATCATTTCTTTAATGCACCAAGACACACATATATTCTCCTAAATACTCTAGTAGGATAGTTATTATCTTCAGGCATTTCTACTTGACATTTCACTGTGGTTCCTGGATTTTGAGTCATCAACTCTTGAGCATAATCTCTTAGCAAAGCATATTGACCCTTGTGATCACCCACTATCAATTTTTCGGCTGCAGCCTTGGCTCTGAATGCCTTCATTCTAGAAACATTTACCTCCCATTTATTCTGAAGGGCATCTTGAACTACTTTTGTAGGGATTTCTGGATCCACAGCAACTTCATCCATAATTTGAAATGATAGAAATTTGTAGTTGCAAGCTTTAATGTCCCTTGTTTATAGACATAAATGCTCACTGTGGTGAGTCTTGCAAATCCAAGTTTCCTTACCTAACTCTTTAGTGCAATAAAGTTCCCATGGACAACTCTGATTACTTGTTTCTTCAAATATTCCCTTTCCTTTGTCTTTGTTTGCAGAACCAACTTTTGACTTAGACCTAGTTTTTGGACCAGTGGACTGACGTGGGCTTACCTTTGATGGGTCATCCACAAAAGGCCCATCATTTAATGGCCCAATATTAAGGTCAAAAACAGGGATGAGACCTTCACATTTGGCCCTAACTCTAACTTTGTCATTCCTTACCAGTTTGAGTTTTCTTCTAGTTTCTATGGAATGTATGTAAACTCTATCTTTTATAGCCTTACTAGAACCAAATATTTGTCCTGCATAAAACCCGTACTTCTTAACTATAAACTCATCTTTCTCTTTCTCCTTCCTTAACTTTCTAAGTTTCTTTTGTACATTAGTAGTTAGTGTTTCATCAAAGTCACTATCAAAATCATCAGAATCAAAAACTTCTGACTCAGTATCACCAATCAAGTTATATGGAACCTGATTGTTTAAATTTGCGAAAAGATCAGGGGTTTCCTTATCAGCTGAATTACCAAAACAAAAACGTGTTTCAATATGAGGTTCATGGATAACATTATTCTCATAAAAAAAATACCTCATCATCATCCTCACTTTCAGTATCATAAGCATAACTCTCATCATCATCGGCATTCTCAAAAGGACCACGTGGTGAATACACATCATCGACCATCATCGGTATACCATTATCATTAATAATGATTTCAGGACCTAAGTTAGCATTCATATGATCACCACCTACATTGCCATTCATTTGATCATTACTTCTATCTAAACCCACAGAATTATCACCTACATTACTAGCATTCACTTGCTCATTAGTTTCCTCTAATGTAGCATGACTATCAACAACCATACGATCAACATTATCAAGGTTTTCTTCATTTTGACCTACCCTAACGTTATCATCAACAACCATATCATCTAGCTCATAATCTTTTACCCTCAAAGAATCTTCAGCTACATGTTCCTGCATAACATTATCTCCAAACTGACTTAAGTTTATACTACCAAATACCCCATCTATCTCATCTAGTTCTTCATCTAAAGCTGGAACATAAGACTCTTTAACAGGTAATTGAGTAAACCTAGACTCTTGAGTTGGTATTTCATTCACCCTTGGCTCTTCATTAGGTAACTCAGTAAACCTAGACTCTTGAGTTGGTATTTCATTCACCCTTGGCTCATCATTAGGTAACTCAGTAAACCTACTAATTTAATCACTTACTTCAGCCTCCTCAGGAATAACATATTCCAATAATAGCCTCTTAGATCGAGTTCTTCTAGAAATACTACTACCAATAAGACTACGGTTACTAGGACTAGCATCATTGTCCTCTTCTATTTCATTAAGAACAAGACCCATTGCCTGATATGGCTTGAAGTAAGTTCCTACTTTGGATACTACATGTTCTATGTACACTTCAATGAACTTATGCTCAGCTATAAACTTACTTAAATAACGTACATCATCATCACTAGATAATGAATGCAAGCCAATGTCAAGATTCTTACCAGGTTCAAGAAAGTTATAAAACATTATTTTTCTATTTGTCCAACCCAGGTCCTAAACCATTTCATCTAAGTCGTGAATCGAGAACATTTCAGTATCCACCATTTCCACAATACTTTTCCTACCATTACGGTATACCTTTCCAGGAAACAAGTCAAACTCACCTCCATGGTGTATCCTCATACAAAAGCAAGTAGGAAGATTTTCTGCAAAAAGTCAAACAATAATTAGGAACTCATGAATATAGAATGTGAACCATTTTATACCTAATCGAACAAAATTAAAACTAAAACTAAAACTAAAAACCAACGTAGGACACTTACTATAATCATCCTTTGCATTATGATACATCTCTTCATCAGTATAATATTCTTGATCGTCGCCCATTAACTTCCATTTAATAGTACCCATTTTGTTAAACAACCATAAGAAATTTATGAACAAGATTTTTAGGAAAAAGATTGGGGTTTAACTGTGTGCAATTGAGACAAGTTGCGAGATGAATTTTGTAAGAGAAATGATGTGAAATTGTGTTGGAAAATGGGGATAATACGAGCGGGAACAGTGAAAGGACAAGTCGTCAGATAGTAGCCGGGGAAAGTAGGAAAAAGTGATCGGACGAAATTGCCCTCGTGTGGGTTGCACGTGAAACCGACTTAACTGGGATATTTAATGACCGTCAGGATTTTGGACTAGCGGCGTAATAAAATCTTGATTTTGGATGAAAAAGGAAAATATCAACGCTTTTGGATGTCGTATGAAATCTGGGGAAAGTATAGGGATGAATAGTGTAATTTACTCTAATAACAATAGACTACCATTTGCTTTTCTACGTTTGGGAAATTGGATATGGAGACTTTGGATACACTTTCACGTATTAAGTCTATTTCTATTAGCCACTCAAGCAATGCTAAGAGTCGTGCACTTATCTTTCGTAGATTGAGTTTTTGTATTCAGAAAAAAGTGAGAGCACAACTTGTGTCTAGACTCCCATTCAACTTTATGTAATCTACTAATAATAATAATAATAATAATAATAATAATAATACATTTATATAATAATAATAATAATAATAATAATAATAATAATAATAATAATAATAATAATAATAATAATAATAATAATAATACGGTAAATAAACTAAACATATATAACAAGGCAAAAGTTAGATTCCGGATTATTGGGTTAAACCCGAGCAGATAAAAATTTGAAAAATTAAACAAGAACTAGACGGCAGCTATCAGGCAATCCGATAGACACTAAGCTAAGTTGGGCTCGAATCAACATAACCATATAGGGCTTTACTAGATTCAGGTCACTTGAAGCCACCAAAATCGAAATAAGTAGTTACTCCCTCACTCAAATTAAAAAAAGTCCATTTTACTGTTTATGTTTTTTATAGAAAAAGTGTCACGTGTTTATATATGGATTTCTATTTGGCAGTTGAATTAAAACTTTAATTGTTCATTTCTATTTTTTTTTAGTAGAAATGAAAGTAGTGTTGGAACATTAATTCATAATCATGGATAGATTTTCTCGAAAGTCAATAAAGGGGGTCAGTTTCTACTTTTTTTTCCCGCTATTTTCTTTATTCCCGCTTTAACTTCCCGCTACAATTATTTTCATTTACCTCCTCAGGTTGTCATTTTTAATATCCACAAGTAACAAATATTTTCATCTAAACACCTTTTACACACATTCTAATGAAAATGGAAGCTTTGAATGAATGTCGTTCGTTTGTTATTGCAACCCTAGAGAAGCTTTGTATCTTTACTTTAAACTTTGTATCTTTTTTTGTTCTAATAGCAGCCTTTTTATCTGGAACAATAGTGAAAAATAGTAAGCGACACTGAAAGGGAATTCAAAGGTAAAGACAACAGTGAAGACAGTGGCGATGACAAGAGATGCTGCGTTAGATATCGGTGGAGGTAGAGAATCCAAAAGGCTCATCACAGATACCTCGTCCGCAAATGCAGTCGGGTCCAATGATGATCTTTTAATCGAAATATTACTACTATTACCTGCTATCTCACTTTTACTCTTTAAATCCGTATCCAAACAGTGGAGATCTCTCATTAAATGTCCAGATTTCACTCTACGACTTAGCCAAAAGCCTAAAATCGATCCTTCTTTCGGTCTCTTTGTACAGGGACCTAATCGCAAACCCAAACGCAAAAGCAAAAGATATATGTTTGAATATGATTTCATCTCGTTTGATATCAGAATTCCTTCCAAAATATCAACAGTCTTTACTTTTAACTCCAATACGGCTGCCAAGATTTTGCAGTCGTGCAATGGTTTGCTTCTGTGTTATATCGAGCATTCTAAGTCTTATTACATATACAATCCGTCCACTAAAATGTTTAAGATGCTTCCACGACCCAAAATTTATGTGCAACCATTTATTATTGTTGGTGGTATTAGATTGGTTTTTGATCCTACAAAATCACCCCACTACAAAGTTGTGCATGATGGAATTAAGACTGATAGTACTTTTGAAGATTTTGGTGATTATGATTTTTATGATGGTTGTTATGATGATGAGGATGATGATGATGATCTTTTTAGTGGTGGTTCTTACATGAAAATAGAGACTTACTCATCAGAAACAGGCAAGTGGAGGGTTTGTGTTAATCGATTTCACTTCAAAAGGTTTCATGGTTTTGAAGAAGGGATATGTTCGAATGGTGCCCTTCATTGGCTAAATTTTGTGAATGGGCGGTATAAGCATCGCAAGTTGGATATCCTTGTAAACCGTCCGGTTTTAACAACCATACAACTCCCTGTAATGTTGGATGGTGAGTGGTTTTGTGATGAGAAGTTCTTTGAATCTCGTGGTTGTTTACTTCTTGTTTGCAAGGATTGTCCTGATTCCCATCAGTTGAATATTTTTGAGATGAGGAATGGGTATTCTGAATGGTCATTGAAGTACCTTGTTAATCTTGATGACATTATGATGCCACTTCCTCAAAACTGGAGGATTCATTCGAGTGTTTGGTGTATCGTTTCGGGAGAAAGAGAAGAAGATTCTTTTATGGTCATTGAATCAAATGAAAAGGTGTTACAATACAAGATCGTGCTAAAGACCATTCACACGCTCTTTGAATTGGAATCAACTAGCCCTCATGAAAGCTTTCCGCTCACTGCATCTTTTGCTCATGTGTGATTCTAAATTCAGGTATGATGTTATAATGTTACTGCAAAAGATTATATGCTCAAATTTCTTTTTATGATAGTGTTGGTACCTTCTAATTGCTTAGCTATACTATTGATGCTTCAAGTCCTCTGTCACGACTCACAGTTGACAACCCGTTGAATTTTGTACAGTACTAAGCTTACTGATTAACCTGTGTTTCAGGTTCTGAACATAAAGGTACCCGCAGTAGAGGAAAATGACCTGCCATCTATGGAATTTTTTGTCTATCATTTGTATGTGACTGTTTTCATGATGAGCAAAGAACGTTTATTAGAAGTTGTAACTAAGACTGTTGTACTCTCGACTCTTAGTAGTGAATTAGTGATTGTATCTCAAATATGACTCCTCTACTTTTTACAAGTAATCTTTTCGTTTTAGTTAGTTTATATTCGACTTGTGATAGCGATATTTTGGGTTCTTGTTGACGAAAGTATTCTTCATCCTTATGCTCAGTTGGATCTGTTACATGCGCATTCACTACCTGTACACCATCTCTTTGTGATTATATACTGCTAAGAGGTGGTGGGATCAGAATGTGTTCCCATTTGTATGTGGCATGTGAAAAAGACGAATTTAACAGAACATGTTAGAACATGCCAACCTAAGTATGTATCTAAACAGAAATGTCAAATAATTGTAGCATTGTGATACTTTTTAAGTTAGGATAATAAAACATTTTTCAAAAAAAATACAGCACTATACTACTAGAAAAGGTCTCTAATACTCACTCTGTTAAAACTACCTAAACTCGTTATAACCGACCTAAACTTGAATAAGCTTGTTAGAACTGGAGATTATTCGGATGTATATACTTTAAACAGGTTATTCGGGTTAAACCAATTACCCGAAAAAAGAAACAATTTTTTTCGTGTTGTTGGTATACTTTCTTGTTTTTTCTCAAACTATTTACCCACTTTTTCTATCTCTTTTCTTAGGACTTTCAATGTGGTAACCTCGAGTTATGAGTTAACACTGTGCCACGTCAGCGTCAATATTAACAAAAAAAACATCCCTTATCATAACACCACATTTTCGGACTCACATTTATTTAAATATTTACAAATTACACGCACATAAACACCAATTTTTTGTCCACTAGCAAATCTAACTCTACGTTCCACCCCATAAATCAAGCCATAACTTGAGAAGGGCGGTATAATAACTTCATGTTAACACACGTTAACTTTTCTCCACGTCACCTTTAACGCTATGTCCAAGTTACCACACCGAAGGCTCTTATGGTTGTGTTTGGCATTGGGTTTATTGAGGCTTATAGGTACTTGAGCTTCTAAAATAAGCGTTGTTTGTCATATAAGATTATAAAAGCTTTTATTAGTCATAGGCTTTCATAAATCAAAGCCAATTGAATTTGACTTATAGTTGGTCTAAATACCCTTCAAAATATATCAATTAACCATAAAAGCTTAAGAGTGCGTTTGGTTGGTGAGGGTAGGGTTAGGATTTGGGGTTGATGCCCAAAAATGTTATTTGGTTTATTTGTGTAGGCCACACAAATGGGGATGAGTCTCAAATATGTATTCATGTGCAAAACCTATCCTTCATGTCAACTTTTGGTTATATTATCATGTAATATGAGTCCATCTTGTAACTCAACCATCCATTTTTTATTTTATTTTCTTTTTTACATTAAAAATATTTTTAAATTTATAAATTATAGCCATTTACAATATACTCCCTCCGTCCCATATTAAATATCCACTTTCACTTTTCAAAGCCTTTTTTTATAAACTTTGACTTTAAATATTTTTATGTGTGTTATATAATACTTGATGCAAAATATATAAATAAATTGAGTTTTAAATGTATTTTCGTTAGATATAATTTTATCAAGTATCATATAATACAAACAAAAATATTTACGGTCAAAGTTGAAGAAAAAAGACTAAAAAAGTCAAAAGTGTACTTTTAATATGGGATGGAGGGAGTATATAATATATTAATTATTTATATTTTTTTTTTATCTCTCCTCATTCAATTAAAACATATATTAAGGGTGCGTTTGGTATCCTGTCATGAATGACAATGTGTATGAGTTTGATAGTAGTGGTGGGTCCCTCACCTATGAAAGATGCATACCTAGGTCTCTTGATGTATATGGAGTATGAATTATATCTATCATTCATTACCATAGTGGTGGGGCCTCTCATATTAAACAACACCTTTAATCAATTTTATAGTTATAGCCTCATTCCCATAGTGGGATACCAAACGCACCCTAAATCCAAATTTTAAGGGTGCGTTTGGTATGCTTGATGGAATCACTATAGGTATAGGTTTGAGAATAGAGTGGAATGAAAATGGGTATGTAGATATCACTTTTCATGGGTATCTACATACCCACCAAATCATACTCTTATGAGGAAACCAACATATAATGGGTATCCTCATTCCATTGTGGTGGGCCTCATAACTAACCAAACAACATTAATGAATTTTAAAGTTATAGATTCATTCCCATAGTGGGTTACCAAACGCACCCTAAATACTGATCCTAAACCCACCTACAAACCAAACATGCCCTAAATATATCTGAGTTTAATATAATACTAGCAGGGTACCCGCGCGTTGCAGCGGCGGGTACCCTAAATTAAAATTTTCCTGTGAATCGTGTAATTTTAGTTTATTATGTTCTTTTTGACAATAAATTTACGGATATCAAAATTTCGTTTAGCTCGTGTCCGTTCGGGCTCGAGCCCGTTGGCTCATGTCCGTTCAGGCTCGAGCCCGTTTGGCCCATGACCGTTCAGGCTCGAGCCCATTTGACCCGTTGCCCGTTCAGACTTGAATATTTGTATAATGTGCTTTATTATTTGTATTAGTGACATTTAATGTAGGAATTGTGTTTAAGTTGGTTGTACAATATGCTTGATAATTTGTATTTCTTATGTAAGGGGTGTTTTAATAAGTGCATTAATTGTATTTATTGACCGGTTAATTAATTGTATTTAATGTATATAATGTTTTATTTATTATATTTAATGTTAGTATTAATGGTATGTTAGAATTAAATGAGAGGAATATTGGTGTGTACTTTAAGCTTATTAACTTGTAAATGTCTAATTATATTTCATCACTTGTACTTTAAGCTTATTAATTTGTAAGGCTTAAAATTAAGCATGCTAAAATTAGAAGGCATTCATCCTTTATAATATACTCCGTAGTAAGATAAGATATTTTTATTTTTAATTGATAAAATTAGGCACTAACTAATTCACGAAACAATTAAATAAAAATAAAAATCAACCAAAATTCCTCAAAAGTCAAAACCCAAATAGTACTAGTAATATTTGTTCGGGTCGGTTAACCCGATTGACATTCTTTAATTTTATCAACCCATTTGACGAATTGACGGTAATGTGTTTGTAAAAAGATGAAAGAGCTTACCGGGATTATCACTTTCAGAGGCTAATATAATACTTACAGGTAAAGATCATATTACCAGCCAAAATAAGCTGACCTTAATAAGCCATTTTTGTGGCTACTTTTTGGGTGTTTATTTTAGGGCTTATTTGCCTATCTTATGGGTCAGGGTGTTTATTTATGGGCTTATCTGTTCTCAACTTAAGCTCAATTATTTAACACTAGCCAAAATAATCAAGCTGTTTGCATAGGTGAGCTTATTATCAGAGGGTTTTAAATAACCCATTCTATGGCTTTATATACAGTTTTTTTTTTTTTTTTTTTTTTTTTTTTTTTTTTTTTTTTTTTTTTTTTTTTTTTAACAACCACCAAATGGTAAGACACCTATGAAGTTTAGGGTACACTATTAGATTAGTCCATTGCGTGTTATGATTTGCGCTTAACCCAGTTTGCATTATTTAATGAAACTCCGTTAGACCGTGTATATCTAAGTCAAAGACTCGCCTTCCCCAGGTAACCTATAGACACGGAAGACCTCACCCGTTATTATGAGCTTAGGTGTTTGTTTAAGTTTATACGAGGGGGGAGTCTGTTTAAGCTTATTTATGGGCTTAGGAGCTAATTTGATTTCGAATTCTATTTCATAAGCCTTATTTTACAAGTGTATTTTGATTCTTAGGCTTATACATGTTTATTGTGATAAAATGAGTTTATCAAACATAAGTCGGAATCACACAAGCTCATAAGCCCAAAACTAAGGGGTGTTCTAGGAAAAGACTTTTATACCCTCATATAATAATTGGATTTATGTCCCATTGGTACCCCATGTTGTGTAAGAAGCTCCCTAATCAAATGGTTCTGTGTTTGTTCAAGTTCTGCTTATGACTTGTGAGATAGATTTGTGGTATAAATATTGTGAGATAGTTAATTTTGCCGTTCTAAAAAAAAATAATAAATAAATAAAAAATAAAAAATAAAATTTAGATGCTCATGTACTCTGTGGTCATTCAACGACATTAAAAATAATAAGCTAACCCAAACACTAAGCAAGAGCTTATTATTCATGAGCCATAAGCTGCTTATATAAGCCTAAGCACAAAATGGGAGTTGTCCATTGTTAGCCTCTAATTTATTTATATCAAAGTTTAGTTAATATGTAAAGCCTGTAAATATTAGATAGGATATGGGCTGGGTCAATATGGGCAACGGTTATATAGTGTAGGGTTACAACGTTTAGACGTTTTATAACGATTTGATGAAACGTTGCATCTCTTGTGAGGCAACAATTCACTCAGTATAAATAGGTTTAGGATTCTTTGTAAAACTTAACCCTTCGTTATTATATATCAGATTCAATAAAGGGTTCAAACCCAATCTTTTGTTCTTATATTGTTCTTGATGATGATTCATACATGATGCTTGTTTGATTATTGATGATCCTGGAAATATCAAATATGGAACCTATCCATGGTATGCCATAGTTAGATTTGTTTATATTTTTTGGTGCTAACACTATTTGAGTATCTGATCTTACTCTAATCGTTTTTTTCTCTTTCAAACAGATACCATATATAAGGCTCTTAACAGAAGAACGTGTGACCGCTTCAGGAAATTGACGCCGAAAAAAATGGTTCACGGAAATTCATCTAAGTTTCCTGGACCGTCAGAGGTAGGCAGCAGACGTTCCAAAAGGTTCATCACGGATACGAGAGACAATGTACTCATATCATCTGCAAATGTAGTCATGTCCAATGACGATCTTTTAACTGAAATATTACTACTATTACCCGCTATCTCACTTTTCCTATATAAATCCGTATCCAAACAATGGTTATCTGTCATTTCATGCCCTACTTTCACTCTACGACTTAGCCAAAAGCCTGACATCGATCCTCCTTGTGGTCTCTTTGTACTGGGGCCTAAACGCAAACCCAAATGCAAATGCAAAAGCAAAAGCAAAAGAAATATGTTTGAATATGATTTCATTCCGTTTGATATCCGAATTCCTTCTAAAATCTCAACTGTCTTTACGTTTAATAACTACACGGCACCTGCTAAGATTTTGCAGTCGTGCAATGGTTTGCTTCTTTGTTATATCAACCCTGATAAGTTTTTCGTTTACAATCCTTGCGTTAATCTATTTAAGATGCTTCCGCAAACCCATATGTCTAATTATTTGAAATCATCGAGTTTTATTGGTGGTATTAAATTGGTTTTTGATCCTACAAAATCACCTCACTACAAAGTCGTACATGCTCGAGTTGTAACTGACGATAATGATGTTGGTTCTTACATTCTAATAGAGAATTACTCTTCCGAAACAGGCAATTGGAGTGTTTGTGCTGATCGAATTCTCTCGTACAAAAGTTTTATTGATTTTGAAGATGCAATATATTGGAATGGTGCCATTCATTGGGTCGGTTATGTGTATGGGCCTTCTTTGCATTTCAAGTTGGATATTCTTCTAGACCATCCGGTTTTAACAACCATAAAACTCCCCGTAATGGTGGATGGAAATTTATATGGTAATCGCAAGTTGTTTGCATCCCGTGGCAGTTTACTTCTAGCTTGTAAGGTTTATCCTTATTACCATCAGTTGCATATTTTGGAGATGAAGAATGGGTATTCTGGATGGTCGATGAAGTACGTTGTTAATCTTGATGACCTTATGATGCCATCTCCCGAATCTTGGGGAATTAATTCGAGCGCCTCGTGTATCGTTTTGGGAGAAAGAGAAGAGGATGCTTTTTTGGTCATCGAATCACATGGAAAGGTGTTGCAATACAATTTCATGCTGAAGACTGTCCGCACACTCTTTGATTTCGGATCAACTAGCCCTTGTGAAAGCTTTCCGTTCATCGCATCTTTTGCTGGTGTGTGATCAGTTTCAGGTATGGTTTTAATATGTTGTGTTTTAATGTCACTGCAAAAGATTATATGCTCAAGTTCTTTTTGTTGGTACATTCTGATTGCTTAGTTCTAGTGACTAAGATATTCTTCATCGTCCTTGTCGGTTCGAATAATTATATCCGCTTTCTCAGCTGGTAATGTATGCCCTTCTAACTGTAGAAGCCTAATTCCATGATAAGTTATATTTTTAAATTCCTTGACTCTACTTAAGGATGTTTTAAATATCTATAACGTGTTTGTGGATCAGAATTTGTAATAGTGTAAAACCGGACAACAGTACCCTACACATTGCTGGAAACTTTTTATCATCGTTCCAAACATGTTTTGTTGCTGTATTGCTCAAGGAATTCGTGTCTGTTCAGATTTACAAGTTTCTGATGCAAGTTTCTATTAGTTAGTATTTCAACACCTTATGCCATTAACAAGTTTATCTGATAACACCTTCAAATCAATTGAAAAGCATGTCAAAATTTGTTAGTAGACTTAAGAATCATACGGGGCTTGTAAATTTGTTATATGTGTATAGTTGTTAACAACTCAATATGTACTAAGCTTAAGCTTATTGATTAACCTGCATTTCAGGTTCTAAACATGAAGCTACCTGCAGTAGAGGAAAGTGACTTGGCATCTATGGAAGTTTTTGTCTGTGCAAAAAATGTTTATTAAAAGTTGTAACTAAGACTCGTAATAGTGATTTTATCTCAAAGATGGCTCATCTACATTAAAAAGTTAATTTTTCGTTTTGGTTTTGTTTATATTCAGATAGTGATGTTTGGGGTCTTTTTGACATAAGTATTCTTTATCGTTATGCTCAACTGGACCTGTTATATGCGTGCTCAGTACTTGCACATCTCTCTTCAATTCCAGTATGGTATTTGGTTTGCACAATGCAAAGAATTCTTTCTAAATGTGGTCCATCATTCATGGAATCTTGAAATTCCCCATCTTTACCCAAGGATTTCAGCTCCATCAGGGACCTGGATTTGTAAAAGTGTACTATCCGATAAGTTTAACACCATTGCTTATTCAAGTACTTAACTTTAGAAGCAAATCAATGACTATAGGAGTTATTAAATTGAGTTCTTCCGAATTTTGGTTTCTTTGGGTTTCAAGGGAGTGCACCAGGAATTTAGAGTAATGTAATGCTTGTTTTTTCAAAACACATCATCATACAACTTAATCCATTGCAACCTTAATCATCTATGAATCTATGATGATGTATCAACTGCGATCATTGTATCTTATCATTTTGTGATAGCTATAAAGAGCTTATATCATCCCGTGTTCGTTACGGAATAGCTATAAAGAGCTTATATCATCCCATGTTCATTACAGATTAACGTACATAGGAGACTGACATGAACAGATGACATACTTACATAAGCTTTGACATTTATATATATAGATTTCAGACATTCCGTATGGGTTCTACATCTATAATATGCGGAAGAAAACCACTCGAAGCTTATTCACAACAGAAACAAAGCATATATTGCCGTTACAAAAAAGGGATCAACATCTAGAGTTGAACTTGATAATATTACAAGTTTCAAGAGTTTGAGATCAATCACCACAACACTACAACACAAACGAAGCCAAACCATAGTACAAAAAGAGGATAATTTGCCTTATCAACTCTTATTCTTGTGCATCGCAAATTATTGGCCGATAACATCAGCTAATGACTTGTTGATAATCTGGACAAGCTCTTTCCTGCAGTCACATGATTGAAGCCAACAAAACGGACAGTTTAAGTAACAGGTGAAAACAGGAAATTTTGTACGGGTTAGGCTCTCCATCGATGCAAAATTTATTCTTTCACCCGCAATACAAACTAAATCCCGTAATCCCTATTTTTTACATGTCCTAACTTTAAGAATCCTGTCCTATAAAAGATACTAGTGTGAAGTGACAATCATACACTATAACATTAATCTTAGTTTCCAAAAAGGGTCTTTTATGTCATGCACACTGCACAGGGCTAAAAAATGAGTTGACAGCACTCAATTTTTATATATATTAGTAGAAATAATTTAGATTCTGATAATAATCCAACAGAAGACAGAATGCTTTACCTGTCGGGTTTGAATAAGAGATAGCGATATACGAACCACTGGAAGTCAAGTAAACAATGTTAATGTTTTACTACTGATAACAAATTACAAGGGTGAACTATATAGTCGATGTTAACATTACTTACCGTTGAAAACCAAATGCCAATGAGCTCAAATACGCCTGGGACAACAGGAAGCTTGTCGATAGCCTACTCATATAAAAAGGTGTTGATATGCATTATGCATATGTAATATAATTTGTATAAGATCTAAAATTCAAAAAGGATACGAAGAGAAAGAATATACTGTGACTAGATTAAGTGAAGCCCACAAAGCGACGACTGATGCAAATCCCAATCCAAAGAGAGCAACTCGATCCTCGGGTTTATCCCACTGTGAAATGGAACATATATACAAGATTTTATTACCATGCATAGGTGGTGATTTTATTACCATGTATGGGTTGTACTTTATCTGTACATTGCTGATAAGGCGATAATGTAACTTTAATGCATAAATCTACTAAATTAATTATTTTAAAATACACGCTAAAAGACACAACCCGTCTGACCCGCCTATTTTCCCCCCGCTACATGCAAGACACACACTCATGGATGACTTACAAAACTTTGTACGGACTCAATGATGTTCAAAGAAGTAGACTCAGAGCTGCCACTAGCCTTTGCAATAACTGCAACACGACCTTGTTGTCCTGTACTCAAGTGATGGTAAAAACGGGATTACTTCCTACATTTGACTTTTAAATGGTCAAATGTATTACTATTGAATTCTAACAGCCTCAGTAAACCATATATAAGCATTGCAAATGAAGGCATCGAGGAGATAAAAGGACTAAACGTTCCAATTTTAATATTAAAAGCATTCCAAAGTGATTATTCAAAACTACTTATCTCGCACTCGGATAATCACTAAGCATTCCTAACACCCTCAAAACTGCTTATGTCATATAATTGGCCTTGATAAGCAATCCCAAACACCCTACGATACTATATACCAAAACGGCCCCTACTACATATCATCTTTACCATGATATTTACAATAACATCATATAGTTACATCTTGTGTAACGTTTTACACACTGAACTTATATTAACTGATTCAGAAAGTATCTGACATTGCGTTTTGAAGGTGATTATATGTTTACTGTTTTCAAGTGCCAAGTTGCTGGTATCTAATTTCTAGAATAACAAAGTCGTAGTGTGTCTAAGGGTATACGCTTAGTGTTAAACTCTTAAAAATACTAATTTTCTTCTACAATCTGATGGTGTTCACTTGAAACCTAAATACATTAAACACTATGTTACGATCCCACATCGGCCAAAGTATGAGATTGGTTGGTGGTTTATAAGTCTAGGTGTCCCCTCCTCTTACAAGCTAGCTTTTTGAGCGAGTTCTACACTTGGACTAATGAAAACGATACGAGCCTAGTATGGAATAAGTTCGTATCACACTATTTCTTTCAGCCTATTTTGTTAGGTACCACCGAATGTTTGATGCTTGTTCTTACATCATAAACATAAGCTAAAAGAAGATGCAAACTAGCCTATATAACAAACCAAATAATAATAAACAAACAATAAGCACTATGAAAATGTACCTTTAAGAACAGAAACAGTGTGTTTATGCAAAGGTGCACAAAAGGGTCGGTTTTGAATAGCAAACAGTGGTGCAAAAGGCAAAGTTGACATTAAACAAGACATTGTAATAATATGAAACTTTTTTAAGATTGAATTTTAAAAGAGTAGGTGGTATGTTACTATGTTGAAGATGATTGATATGAATGATATTCAAAGACTATCCACAGCCACAAAATTATCTGAAGAAATGAAATGATATTTTGTATTAGTATAATTTTGTAGACGCAAATATCAAATTCGGGGATGTAGCTCAAATGGTAGAGCGCTCGCTTTGCATGCGAGAGGCACGGGGTTCGATCCCCCGCATCTCCACTTTGTTTTTTCAGTTTAAAGTTTATTTTTAGTAATTGCAAAAATTGTCCCTGTGATTTGTTAAATTTGCATGTTCCGTCCCGGTCTTTTTGTAAGTGCAAGCATCATCCTTAAAATCTTTTTCTGGTTTATTGGTTTTGTCACCTCTCCAACTATCTCGTCCTTAGTAGGATGGACCAAGTATTTATTTGTTGAGGAGAAACTAATCTAATTCAGAGTTGTTGATGTGTATATCGATCGATCATAGAAGAAAACTTCTGCTTCATTTCGATTAAGCTTCTTTCCTATTAAGCTGGAAAGTCTTCTCATATACAAGAAAATGATTCAGTTCCAGAGCTAAAGATCGTAGTTCTCGAACGAATAACCGAAAAGATTCTGGAGCATCCTCAGGAAGCTTTTTTTTTTTTTTTTTTTTTTTTTTTTTTTTTTTTTTTTTTTTTCTTCAGTAAATTGTAAAAATTGTCCATGTGATTCGTTCAAATTGCATGTTCCATCTCTGTCTTTTTGTAAGTGTACACATCATTTTTGTGAGAAACTTATGAATGCGCATTTCGTCCAAGCCGAAATAAAAAAATGCCCGTCCTCTCTTTTATTAAATAGGAATGACATGAGGGTAATTAAGTTATTTCACTTTGGTCAATGACAAAAATTGCACTCGTAAATTTCTCATTCGGATGATGTCTGCAATTTCAAAAAGATTAGAAATGAAACAGACATGCGTATTAAGGTGTATATAAGAAAACATACATGTTTTATATGAACATGCATGTTTTCTAATGCAAAATTGGAGTTCTCGCATTTCCCGCACTTAACAGGGTTCTGAAAATAAAGCCCCCTATATATATATATATATATATATAACAAAAAATATAATAAAATCAAATAAAGGGTATTTACGTTCAAGATCAAAGATTGAAAAACAGGAGAGATATTTGTGTGTTTCTCTGTGTATGTAAGAGTCGGTGGGAGGAAACAAAAGACTTTTTATATGGCTACAAAGCCTACAATTATTGTCGATGAAACCAAAAATTTATTTTTTCAAGTATATTGTATAATATATCTAGATATATTAGTAAACATAAAACAAATTCGGGGATGTAGCTCAAATGGTAGAGCGCTCGCTTTGCATGCGAGAGGCACGGGGTTCGATCCCCCGCATCTCCACAATTTTTATCCTTTTACCAATTACTAGTATTATTTTTTTTTTTTGGCTAAAATCTTTGATCAAGTCAACAAACAAAGGTTGATAGAAGTGCTAGTTTTAATTTCTTAGTGAAAGTAGAAGTGTTGTTCATAATTGAGAGCTAGGCGAAAATACTTGAGCCAGAGGGCATGCACGTGCATACCTTTTGGACACTATCGGTTGAATGTATGCATTTTATAAATGAAAAATTGAATTCTAACATGAAGTGCATATCGTGTGACAAAATTTTGCATCCGCCACTGGAAATGAGTTTCATGTTTATTATCGAGTTAATGTTTTTGAATTTGAGCGTAAGGTCATTTGAGCAATAAAAAATTGATATGAAAGTGTATAAGGTTATGTTGATTATCTTCAAAGGTGCTAGTCGACGTTTAGGTATATTCTTGTTCGTGTTCTTCTTGTTGGTCGACATTTAGCGATCAAAGGTGCTAGTCGTTGTTTGCTTTTTGATCTTCAAGTTGTGTTTATTCCACTCTAGTTTCCTGAACAAATTAATTTAGTACACGATAAGAAAAGGTCATGCGTAAAATCTCTTAATGGGTTGTGGGAATAAGACTTGAAAAATGCAAGAATTCTTTAGGATAACCATATATTTTTTTACTAGGGTGAGAGTTTAACATAGTATGATTGTATGAGTACAAGATTAGCACTTATAGTCCAGTGCTTTTGTACTTCCTATATTTACACATGACAAAATTACACAGACTCCTTTGCAGGTCTGAATATTTACACATGAAACTTCATTTCTATACATCTAATATGAATTTTGTTTACTGGCGTCCCGATGGACTTCTCGACCCTAAAGTCTCGAGCTTCTCAAGATACGAAAGTTTCTTGCTATTTGTAGCGGATGGTTGTTTTGCCAATAGTCCGGGTTCATTTCCATTTGATAGTTCTCCTTTTGAGTCTTTTTCTTGCTCTGAAGTCCAACCCATGAATTCGGATAATGTCATTGAGGTTGGGGCATCAGAATAGTTGAGTTTTTCTAACTTTTCTTTTGCATTAGGAAATCTCCCTGATGTAATTGATGATGACGCTTTAAGAGAGTTTCGTTTTAGATCTCCTGATGGATTGTGTGCTAGATTATCCGCGTGCATTACATCTTCAATTCGTGACATAACCTTGTGTGCTAAGCTTTCTAATATTCTTGAATAGCTCTCGAGAATCGCGTGTCCTATATCCTGTAACCCATTTGTTATAAAGTTTGAAATCATGTAGATAAGATATAACCCAAATCCAAGTGGCTTGGTTTTTTTAAATATAAATAGGCTGAAATTTTCACGTTTAGTGCTTCGTTATAGACCCAAAACAACGAAATGATAAGCATATAGGGGTATGATAGTCTCTTACTCGATTATTTTCGATTTTGCTGACATCTAGTGCAGATTGAGGAGTGCCAGGGTACCGATGTTTCAGAATAAGTAATATTGTTTCTGCTCTATCTTCAAATTGTTCTCTTTTTTCCAAGCTCACACCTGAACCCCATCCAGATTTACCATCTTTATTCGTCATTTTCCTCCTCCATATCACAACGGATGCCTCGATTCTATTCTTGAGATCAAGGATTTTATGCTCCGAAGACAAGTCCATAGCTGAAAGGAAATTGTCTGGATCAAAGTGATCCACCGTAATATTTTTGTAGATGGAGTCTCCTAAGCTGGCCCGCCCATTCTGTCACAAAATGCATCAATGATGAACAAAGTATACAGATAATTTGTTTGATGTTTCTGATAACAAAAATTGCATAAAAGAACAACACACTTATGTCAAACTATATTTTTCGATCATAGGGTAACAAAACTGTTAAGAATGGTAACTTTAACCCCTATGGGTAACATACTTACCTTGGGGAGGGCTTCGATGTAACTTTCGGGGATTTCCATCTCGGTAAGAATGTGAGAATTCATAGCCATGGCTGCTTTGAGTACTTGGTTCACCGAGTCTTTCTGAAAATGCAACCATTTCCGTGTAAGATCAGATAAACCGTCTGGTGGAACCTTTGGCGTTGGTAACCACCATTTTTCTTCTTCCCTTTTTTTCTTTGATTTTGCTCCAACGTCATCTTTAGATGCATAAGTAAATTCATTTTGATCCTTAAAATTTTCTAAACATTCCTATGTTCACACAAGGAAACATAAAAGATGTCAAATTTCAGTAAATGCAATGTATAATCCAAACACTCTGTCAAGCAACCCGTTTTGTTATACCATTTATCTTATAACGCAGCATAACATAACTCAAAGTTGTGTCAGATTGCCGGTTGTAACAGTGAAGTGTTGTCCCACTATCTTTGGATCGATATAATAAGTTGCAAAGTAATATGAATAAGTAAATCTATATATTGTCTAACCATTAAACGATTCTAATACATATGTATATATAAGGTTTGAATCGACATGACCCAACCATTGTGTCCTTTCGGTTATAGTTCCAACCGGTATAACTAATAACTAACTTTTCAATAACTAACTTCTGTAACTAACTTTCGGTTACAAAGTTTCTAACTAACATCTTTGGTCCTTCGAGTTTTGAGAAGCAATGAAGCGAGATTATAGGTTCACATTCTCCTCCTTAATCTTGATCGTTGCTTCTTGTTAAATCTTGAACTCCGAGCATTTGTCGCATTGTCATGAACTTCAATCTTGGTAGAGCCTTTGTTAGTATATCTGCTCTTTGTAGTTCTCCGCTGACATGTTCTATGTTGATGTGTCCATTCTCCACGCATTCTCGAATGAAATGATATCGAATGTCGATGTGTTTACTTCTTCCATGAAAAACTGGGTTCTTGACTAGTGCAATTGCTGAAACGTTATCTACCTTCAACGTAATCTTCTTTTCTTCATTTCCAGTTAATTCACTAAGTAATCTTTTTAACCATAAGGCTTGACATGATGCTGCAGTAGCTGCCATAAATTCTGATTCACATGATGATAGCGCCACTGTCGGTTGTTTCTGAGTACTCCAAGTAATGGGTGACTCTCCAAAATAAAATACTATGCCAGTAGTTCCTTTTCCTTGATCAGTGTTGATTCCATAACTACTGTCGCTATAACCTGTAATCTTGCATCCGCCTTCTTTCTTGTAAATTATGCCATGCTCCTTTGTTCCTTTGATATATCGGATTACTTGCTTTACTGCCTTTAGATGATGTTCCTTTGGGTCTTGCATCCATCTACTGAGTAGTCCGACTGAATAACTAAGATCTGGTCTTGTATGTAGTAAGTACCTGAGACTTCCAATTAAGCTTCTGTAATAAGTTGCGTCAACTGATTCTCCATCTTCCGCCTTGACCAACTTAGTACCGGGGTCCATTGGTATCTTCGTATCATTACTATCATTCATATTCGTTTCCTTCAAGATCTTGTTAATATAACCTGTTTGCTTGATTGTAATCTCTCCTCCTGTCTGTGTAACTTCTATCCCAAGGTAATAAGCTAACAATCCTAAGTCGCTCATTTCAAACTTTTCTTCCATATGGGATTTGAATAATTCTACTTCCTTCTTTGGAGTGCCAGTGATTATCAAATCATCTACATAAACTCCTACTATAATTGTAGAATTCTTGTTCCTCTTTGTATATACTGCTTGTTCGAGATTACACTTCTTGAATTCTAATGACTTTAATGTTTGATCAAGCTTCACATTCCAAGCTCTCGGTGCTTGTCTTAAGCCATATAAAGCTTTAATAAGCTTGTACACTTTTCCTGAGTTTTCTGGTTGTACAAATCCTTCAGGTTGTGTAACATAGACTTCTTCTTTCAAATCTCCATGTAAAAATGCTGATTTTACATCCAAGTGATGAACTTGCCAACCATGATATGCTGCTAACGCTAATATTAATCGTACTGTTTCTATCCTAGCAACTGGGGAAAATACTTCATCAAAGTCTATTCCTTGTTCTTGTACATATCCTTTTGCTACTAACCGTGCCTTGTATCTAATGATCTTTCCTTGTGCATCCTTCTTGGTTTTAAAAACCCATTTGAGTCCAATTGCCTTGTGATTTTCTGGCAATGTAGTAAGAATCCATGTCTTATTCTTATTGATTGAATCTATTTCAATTTCCATAGCCTCAATCCATTTCTTATCTACTGATGCTTCCTTATAGTTACGAGGTTCTTCTTCTGTGAAAAATAAACTAGGTGTTTCCACTACTCTTGCAGTTTCGTAAATTTCTGCTAAACCTTTTAATCCTCGTACTGGTGTATGATCATATCTTTCATCTGATGTTTCTAATGAACTAATAGTAGCCTCTTCTTCTGCTGAGTTAGGGTCATAATGGAATGTTGGTGGTGTAATTGGTGAGTTTGGTTCTGATGTTGGATCTGGTAATGGATCCGGTGTTGGATACATATCATCATCATTTTCTATGTTGACAGTTATAGGAGTTGTATTGTCAACTTTGTCTACCACAAAACTAGTCCAAAATGTGTCTTGTGTACTTGTATCCTCTTCATTCTTCTCCCAATTCCACGGCTTTGTTTCCATAAACTTTACATCCCTACTAACATGTTTCTTTTTCCTTATTGGATCATATAACCTACATGCTTTTGATCCTTCCTCTACTCCTAAATAAATCATTGGTATGCTTCTATCATCCAGCTTCTTTAAATGAGGAATTGTTACTTTTGCATAAGCTGTGCATCCAAATATCCTTAGGTTCTCTAAATTTGGTTTTCTATTATAGAGTGCCTCATATGGAGTTTTATCTATCAGGGCTCTTGTAGGTACCCTATTTAGTATGTAAATAGCATGTTTCACTGCTTCCGCCCAAAAAGTTAAGGGTAACTTCATGGCTTTCATCATACTCCTCGTAGTTGATAACACTGTTCTATTCCTTCTCTCCACTACTCCATTCTGTTGTGGTGAATATGGTGCTGTCAACTGTCTTGCTATTCCATTATCTTTACAATATTTGGTGAATTCATTTGATGTAAATTCGCCTCCTCTATCTGTTCTTAGCATTCTCACTTTCATTCTTAACTCCATTTCTATTTTATGCTTAAATTCCTTGAATATACTAAATGCCTGATCCTTTGATTGTAGAAAATAAGCCCACATAAATCGTGTACAATCGTCTACTAACAAGAATATGAGTTTCTTGCCTGAGTGTGTTGCTGGACTAATAGGACCACAGAGATCTCCATATATTAAGTCCAACGGGTTCTTTGATCTGAATTTAGCTTGGTTTGGAAATGGTGTTCTACTATGTTTTCCTAATAAACATGCATCACAAATCTGTCCGGCATGATTTATTCTAGGTATTCCTTCTACTAGACCTTTTCTAGTCATCTTGTTGATATCTTCAAAGTTTAGATGACCTAATCTAGCATGCCATAACCATGCTTGGTTATCTATATTTGCTAAGAGACATATAGGTGTGTCTATCCGTAATCTAATACTGTAAAGTCTGTTCTTGGATCTTTCAACTTTCATCAATAACTTCCTGCTCTTATCATACAAAGTCAATCTATTTCCCTCCATTATAACTTTACAACCTATTTCTGTAAGTTGTCCTAGACTTAGTATGTTGCTCTTAAGGTTTGGTATATAATATACATCCGATACGACCTTTTGTTCTTGGTTTTTGCAACCTAACAATATAGAGCCTTTTCCCTTTATCTGTACATATGATCCATCTCCAAAACTTACTCGTCCTGTTATGTTTTCATCCATATCTCTAAAATGACTCTTGGTTCCCGTCATATGATTACTTGCACCGTTATCTAAATACCATATGCTTTCGTCCTTTGAAGCATATTTTCCTGGTTGAATTTGGCCTTCATTCAACAAAACTTCCTCGTATTTGGTTTCGTGCTTAGTCATTAATAGTGATGGTTCTTCATCTTCTAAGATAAGGTTGGATTGTTCCTTATCTGTCAATTTTACTCTACACTTTCTCATAAAGTGTCCAAGTTTGTTACATCTGTAACATCTTAACTTACTCACATCCTTTCTATTCGTGTTCTTATTAGGGTTTTCCTTATAATTGGGTTTTCCATCTTGTGAGTTATTTCTGTGTTTGTTATTTTGCCAGTTTCTTCGTGCATAGTTTGATCTACCTCCATGCTTATTAAAATGTTTTCCTCTACTTGAGTGTTCACCGTGTGTGAATAATAAATTATCCTGGCTTTCAACTTGATCTCCCTTCCGGAGTTTTATCCTTTCCTCAAATGCTTTGAGTTTTCCTGTGATCTCATCTAGGGTAATGTTGTCTAGATCACTAGTTTGTTCTATGGATGCTACTATCTGAATGAATCTATCTGGTGTGGAATCTAAGAGTTTTCTAACTATAAGTGATTCATCTATTGTTTTCCCTAGTTCTGTTGCCTTCGTGACATAACCATTTAACTTATCTGCAAATGCATCCACCGTCTCATCATCCTTCATCTGAAGGGCATTAAATCCTATCATTAAAGATTGTAATCGTGCTTGTTGCACTTTCTCTTCGCCAACGTGTCTCCTTCTTAATGAATCCCATAATTCCCTCGCTGTTTTACAACTTGCCACTTGTAAAATTACATCCTCTGTCAACGCTTGATATAACAAGGCTATTGTTGCCTTATCTTTCTTAACATCTAATTCTGTATTCTCCGTAGGTTCTATTGTCTCCCACAAACCATGTGCTTCTAATATAACCTTTATTTGTATAGCCCATACCGTGTAATTTGTGTTTTTCAACTTAGGACATTGGTATTGTGCTATAGGTGTTAAGGGTTTTAATGTAGTTGTTGCGTTCGTATCATCGCCCATCTTGAAAGTATTTATGATCTTCACTTTCTAATATTCACGGGAATTTTCTAATATGGTATCTCCTCTAATATGGGAATATATATAGTTTTTCGGGAATTCCTAGTAATTACGGGATCAATAGTAGTTCTCGGGATTCCTAATAGTATAAACTAAAAAATCTATACTATTCTAATGAATTGAAATCCAGAAAATTAGAACTTGTGACCTCGTTATCGTATTTGAATATGAGATGTATTCCCTTGTCTCCTTTTTCGTTTATTTTCTGCCTCGTTATTTCTTTCCAGATCGACTTCAAATCTTTCCAAGCAACCTCTCGAATTTTTGCCTTATACCACTTTTGCTTCTTATCCGAACCAACAGACAAACACCAAAGATTTCCCTTTGTTCTCCTTCTTGTCGAATTGTTTTTTTTTATTAACGAGTCCCTGCTTTTTTGTTGTTGTTGTTGTCGAATATTGTTACAGAAATTCGACACAAACAAAAATAATACCACTCTACACGTTGTTATCTCCTTCTTCTTGTGTGTTCAACTTGATCTCGTTTCTTGAAATCTCCACGTATCTTACACACATCTACTTGTTACCACGCCTTGGTAAATATGAATCAAATCTGTCTTGTCGTTTGATCCTTGCTGCAACGAAACAACCAAACTATGGTTATACAGTTTCTTGCGCCTGTCGTTGTTGTTGTTCTTTTGTGTTAATATCGACACAAATTCCACACTCTTCTTCCAAATGATCAAATAATACTACGTATACGCTTTTCTCAACCAACAACGCCCTTTGCTTTGTGTTTCTTTGCCTCGAACTAGTTCCTTTTTCTTAATACACAAAGTCTCCACTATCTTCCTCGACACCAATACGCTTGATGCTATGCGTTTTGCAACTTCTACGTAAAACAGATCGTGCACTATCTTTTCTACGCGTTTCCTTATTCAAAAACGTGTTTCCTTCGAAGATTTAAAAGAAAACAAGTTGTATCTTTTCTCGCTCAAAGGGAATAACGAATTGTTCTTCCACTTCTCCTGCGTTTTTTCTTTTGGCTTCTCACTGATTTGTGTTGATTTCGTTATTGCAGAAATCGTTGTGATGATGTTGATGTATAATCCTTGCTCTTGATGCCAATTGTTGTCCCACTATCTTTGGATCGATATAATAAGTTGCAAAGTAATATGAATAAGTAAATCTATATATTGTCTAACCATTAAACGATTCTAATACATATGTATATATAAGGTTTGAATCGACATGACCCAACCATTGTGTCCTTTCGGTTATAGTTCCAACCGGTATAACTAATAACTAACTTTTCAATAACTAACTTCTGTAACTAACTTTCGGTTACAAAGTTTCTAACTAACATCTTTGGTCCTTCGAGTTTTGAGAAGCAATGAAGCGAGATTATAGGTTCACATGAAGTACACGATAACAGTCATGAGTCATTGCTTACCATGAGCATACCGTCAAGCTTTTTTAAGGCAGGAATATTTGAACTCACATCGCTTCGTCTTCTTGTAACCATTATCTGTACACACATTAAATGATTTAGCAGCTTCAAAAGATTCAGATACAAAGCATAAAAGAGATGCGTACCTCCATCATCACGCCATTAGTATTTTGCTTGGACGGCACAAATTCAACAATGTGATCTGTGACAGATAACAACCAATCGATTTCTTTCCGCCACCTTGCTTTACTATCAGGTGCCATGGGTTCTAAACGCGATATTTCTCCAAATACAGAAGCTGCAAAACAAAGTTTAAAAAAAAAATTTGGATAACAAACTTTATGTTCTCTAATGTTATTGCAACTATTATAGCAGAATGTTCATGGAAAAACTGTAAAGGTATTTGGAACTATGTCTGCAGACTGCTTCATTGATTCTGGCATCTTCAAGTCACGGCCACTTATGAATCAGGTTTGGATTATTTGGTTGAGAGTAGCTAACACAAACTCATTATATAATTCTGATTATGCTACCTCTCAAAAGTCAAAATCATTTATAACTGAAGTGGCATGTGAAGCACTCAAAGGGCCTGTTTGTTTAATTTTTCTATTAAGTCATGTTAATTAACAGATGACTTAATGCATACAACCTTATTTTTATTACTTAATATTTTCAGCCATTTTTCCCTATTAAGTCACAAACAAACAGTTATCATATGACTTAATTAATTCAGTTTTTTTATATTAAGTCAATTAAGTCGAAATCAAACACACCCAAAGTCTCATACAACTTGTAATCCATTTGCAATTTGCAACGATATCAAACTTTAACAAAAAATCCAAACAGTATCTCGTGCATTGCGTTTGGAAAGGGCTAATTGTTTGATCCTATTTGACTCGTGTATTTGTCGCACCACAAAATTACTCGTATGTCACATTGGGAAATTTGGGATTCTTAATCACTCTCTTATCAATTTTTTGTGGTTATCAGAAACACATTGGCAAATTTGGGATTCTTAATCACCTATATTACATTACAATTTCCTAAATAGGTCATAGAGTTGGTATTCTTGTTCTAGCAAAGCGAAATCCAATACATTGCAAAACTTTGAGCAATCCACTTTTCAAACTTATTCAGGCCTAAAAAGTCCTCTTTTTGTAACATGTTGCACCCCAAAATCATATCATGAAAGAAGGATAAAAAAATCGCTAACCTGCTAAATTCGTGATGGCATTTGACAATGCCAAAGCGGACGAAACACCTTTGCCTCCACCCGACATATCTTCCCCTAACAACAACTTCGCAAACCTCTCCTTCATCATTTCCATATCTACAAAACAAAATCACACAATTAACATTAAAAACCAAACACAAAACCAATGTACACAAACCTTAAACACATGCATAATAATATCATCACCTGCGTATATTGCTTCTAGTTCAGGATCCATATCCGACATCGAATCTAAATGATCTTCCTCCATATTTACGACAAGAATGCTCAAACTATTCTCAAAATCTATCCAAAATTTTCACACAAAAAAGATTCATAAACAACAACAAATGATGTTTTGTTTAATGAAACATTTGAAAAAAAAAGGTTGTTAGAAAGAAGGATGGAGGGAACGTGGGGTGCATGTTATTAGAATGAGAATAAAAAAATGAAAAACAAATATTTTAAAATGGAAATTATTCTCTTATGCAAGACAAACAAATTTCAATGGAGATTATTTTATTTCTTTCTTTGTATATGTTAAAACTAATTTAGTAGGTATAAGACTAATGCTAGTGAGCGTTGTTTGGCAATCACAACCCCACAATGCAACGGGCCTTTCCCCCTAGCTCTCCCCAATACAACGCATCATTTAATGATTTTTTCCAAAACTCGGTTGGTGATGCAACCGAAACAATTGTGGGGTTGCTTTTGTGATTCTTGAATGTTGGGGAGTAAATGTGGGAGTTATGGGGTTGCTTTTGTGGTCACTACTAGCTAATTGTGGTTGGGATGGAGTTGTGGAAAGAGAAAGCTGAGATGGCGCTGACGTGGCGTGGTTGCTTGGGTGAGAAAGTTGTCACACTAACATTAGTCTAAACCAATGCATTGTACTCATGCACTTTTTTCATTATTTTTTTGCTACATGATATATTAGATTAACTTAGAGGAAAGTTCAATGTAGACCCAAAATTTATTAAAGACCCAATAAATCAATTCTAGTCATTCATTTTTTCATCAAATTAAAAAAACCCACTTTCATCTCTTATATATATATATATATATATATATATATATATATATATATATATATATATATATATATATATATACTAGCAGGGTACCCGCGCAATGCGGTGGTGGGTACCCGGTGACTAATTTTGTGGCGAGCAAATATTTTTCATTTATACCGCGTGTTGCAGCGGGCCGGGTTGATTTTTAGCCGACGTATTTTTTTCATTTTTTTATTGTAGCTTTTTTGTTTCGTAATTTTTATGATATTTGTATAAATTTAAACCATAAGCCACTCGTAAAGCAAAAGTAAAATATTCATGTTTTAGGCTGCTGCTGGATCTCGAATAATGTGTTAATTATATTGTACTTTGTGGTTAAAAAAATGTATTTTTTGATGAAGGAGTGTTTTTAATAGTGTATTAATTGTATTAGTTGAGTATTATTTTTTTAGTTTTATGTGTGCTTTGAATCCTTGTAAATAATGCTTATAAGGTAGTATTTTTCACTTAAGGGGTATTTTAATGACTACTATTTAATATCATTAATGTTTTTTGATAGAAAAGTGGTCTGAAAATGAATCCAAGCTTATTTTTGTTGTACCATATGCTTGTTTGGTTGTAATTCTCAAAATTGAGTGCATTAAAGTGTTGTAAACCATGCTTTATTTCTTGTAAGTCTGAAAATTTTGGAGAGAGATTCATTTGTGCATTATATGTAGTATAGATATATATATACTAGGTTCATGACCCGCCCGATGGGCGGGCGAGTTTCATGTGAAATATTGTTTATGATTTATAATATATGTACTTAAATCACTAATATGATAAGTTTTGCAAACATGACCGGTAGCATGTGTTTTTTCTATATAAAAAAAATGAATATAGTTGATACAAAAAATTTAAACATTAATACAATAATGAAATACAGTTGTTCAAAATAAAACCGACATGTGAATGTTCAAAAGTAATACAAATATGGTTTTACATGTGTTTGATAATCCTAACCGACATGCGATTTAACTTATGTTGATGAACATGCTTAGTCAACAGCACAAATTTGCGATGATGGCTCTCACCAATAGTCGCGTTATTGACCAAGGTCTCCTCCTTTAAACTTTCTCCAATTGCAAAGCACACTTATGGGGTTACCCTTCTTTGCTTTCTTCATCATGTTTTAATACCTGGTAATTTTAAACCACACTTATTGGGGTTACCCTTCTTTGCTTTCTTCAACACGCTTGATACCTGGTAATTGTATGGCATCCGCATAAGGCAAAACATACATGCAAAAGTACAAAACATTATCATAATTAACAATAAGTATATCGACATGCAAGAACATAATAGATGAAAATTTAATTACTATATCACCATTTACCCATCCAGAGTGTGACTTCTTCTTTTGGCACCCTCAGGATTTCTCATCTTGCTCGAAGGAAGGTAGTTCTGGAAAATGACAAAAACTTTATAATTTATAAAACCTAATTACATGACTGATCTTGTGAGTTTCAAACGAAACCAACTGACAAAATATTAGCTGTAAAAACAAACAATTAATTTTCTGTTATATATGATATACATATCTATCTATAAGAGAAAATGCAAACTCACAACACATACAACTCTATATTGAATCGATTCCTACACGTTTCTTATAACTTTACCTCATATGTGACCCACAAGTATGAATTTTTACATGAGCTCATATATACTACAGAATATGGTTGTTAGAAACATAACATGTAAATATGAAATACTAATCATTACTCAGAAAAAAGTATACTTTAGCGGCAAACATACTCTTACTAATATATATTAAATCTTTATATGATTAACCAATACTTTATATTGCTCACTATTAGTGCATACTTCAGAAACAAAATATATTTTAAATGGAGATCAGAAATGAGACGTACCCAAATATTTACCCATTATAATACTGTGCGGAGAAATTTGAGCTTATGTGTGAATAATTATGTTTAAATTTCAGTTTAAGTTCGATGGGAATAACACTAAATTATGTTTAAATTTTAGCTGGAATATAGAATCTTGTGTCGAGTAGAATTTTTACCTCGCTTTGCAAAGAGTTTTCATAGTGTTCGGCAAATATGGGGGCATCTCTTATGGGCTCTTAAAGTTCCAGCCACCACATTCATGTGTTCACCATGAGGCATCATTTTTTCAAGTCTGTACATATTCCCTCCATAGACACCTCCTGATTTGTTTACTTATAAACTTTTTAATCTGTTTATAAAACCAATGAAAACAATTTCACAAACACATAACGTATTACATATTGTAATTTCATTCCAATGGTTAAAGCAATGCGTAAAGGACTCAATTGACCCTGTTAGCTTTTTGTGTAAATGAGTATATCAACAAAATACCAAAGCCTAGAAATCCCAATGGGGCATGCACCATGGCACTCATGCCCACGGGCTCCCACGCGCATTACATACACATGACATTCAGGTGAAAGATCAGACTCAGGACATCGTCCATGGGGCATAGTGTGCAAGTATTTGGGATAGTACTATGGTTAAAAAATGTCGTCCTCATTTCTACTCGCACATCTATCATTTCTATACTTTCTCCATCCGGTAAAAGTACACTCCACTTTTACATTTTCATTAAACAGTATCTTAATTTAAGATGACAGAGATGTATTTGATGTTCTTAAACTACACAATAAGCATTTAGTTTAGTTCTAATTAACCATATGTAAAACTGTATATAAGAATGTCTATAAACTTCCTCTAGACTTAAAGTGGCCAAGCATTATGGATAGTATATGTTATTGTCTTGCTACCAGGGGTTACGGGTTTTGTCTAAAAAGACGTCATGGGATTCCCTTCGGAACACTTCTAGTTGGTGCATAAGATACAGCGTATAGTTTATCAGATGCACTTTTTGACCTGGTGCATAGGCTACAACATATAGTTTATTAGACCCATTTAAGATAAAACACAGCCCAAGCCAACCCATTTATAAGTTTTTTTGATCAATATCGCCACTTGTAATAACATGGTGCTGATATAATGGAGGAAGTAGGTATATTGTGGATGCCAGCAGACGGGGTCTAAGCGAGAGTTGTAGGCGCCCGAATAGCTGGAGCTAGTGCCGTAATTGATACTTATTAATTATTTTCAGTTTCAGGCTGCACTATAAAGGCTTTGATTACAATAATAACATTATAAAGGTAAGAGTTAACACAGCGCAACTGCTATTTGTAATGACTACTCTATATTTCTTAAGACATATATAACCATAATTCAGATCAATAACTTATCAACTGAAAGATATTGTGATACTATTAGTCTATTACAAAGCTTCATACCTTAATCAATAAATGAGATGAAATGGAAGATGAAGACTTCAAATCTGGCCGAGCAATATCATGTAATATATTGTTAAAAATTTGTAATTTATATATCTAAACAGTATCTTATTTATAACTATTAGTATAAACTATTCATACTTCAAGTATTAAACACACTGTAATATTGTTTTTAGGGATATCTGATAATGATTTCACATATTAAAATAAGCAATTTGAAATCCTAAATTCACCTTATGATCTTTTTGTTGTTGTGTCTCATGAGCATAGACTAATATCTCTGTTGCTTTCTCACTCGGAGTCTTCGCCATTAATAAATCCATACTAATAGCAGCCACTTCACCCGCAACAGCACTGTCTGTATACAATACAATATTTAACTCATGATAAATACCTTCATTAGCAGTCATTAATGAAGACTTTGTTGTCTTCTATTTTTTTTACCACCAGAAGCATAAAGCTTAATAAACAACTATCTATAAATATGATATAGATCAAATGAATGTATTTTTTCTTGTATAATAATGATAATAATAAATTTCTCTTTTGGTGGGCGTATTATATTTACTTTTAGTACAGGAAAGATGAGTATTTGTTATTACCTTTCTCTTGCTGAAATGGCACCTTTTTACTGTCTTTTTATTGTTTCCTGATGCTTGCGTGTTGTCAAGGTTGTTTTAATGGTCTGGTTATGTTCTAGCAGACATTTGGTGGTGTTGCGGGATTTGTGTTGGTTTCTTTGGTGTCGCCATCTCTGGTAGATATTTCCATGATCCGGTCAATCACGAAATCTATTTTTTTCCTTTGGAGGTTTTTCGGCTGTAGTGCAACTGGAAAGTCTTTTTAATTCCTATGAGGTTTAAGATTGGCTCAGGAAGCACATGTGGATTAGTGTGTCCCAACTTCACTACCATTTCGCTGCAATCATGGTTTGTTATAATGTTAGCAATGGGACTGAAGAAAGTAGCATATGCTTGTGCGATTTCATCAGTGAACGTAGCTAAGCAGAACCTATACTTTGTAATAGGCATAATCAGGTTTGCATACTCTTTTAAAATGCATAACCAGGACTGGGTAACATATGTAATCATTTAAATTTATTTTGAATCTTACATATGTTTGGGATCTTGGTTCAGAGGTCCATGATTATGGCATACATAAGTCCCGTCTGTATTTATTTACTTTATTGAGCACTCTGGACAACCCATGTAAAACCAAGCAACTGTTTTACATATATCCACTACTATTGTTGCTTCTATAGTAAACTTATGTGTCTGCAATGGTAATATAATAGGTGAGAAACCTAAATTTAAAACATTGGGAAAAAAGAGTGTATCATTGTTTATTAAAGATAAGCTATGCACCTTGTATCTTTTTGGATCTTGGTTAAGTAACGTGTCAACGGATATCGTTTCCTCATCTTCTCTAGCTCCACATCGTTGAAAGGTTGTTTCTGCACAAGTGATAAGCAAATCACAAGATCTTCACTTTGACCAACTAATGATTGTAAAGCAGCAGACATGTGGGCTTAACTCTCTGTCTAAGACAGTTCCAAGCACCCCTGAATTCAAAATTAGTCCTAAGCACCTTTGAATCCAACTATTAAAACAGTCCCAAACACCCTTTCAAACTTCATAAATCTTAGAACAGTCCCAAACACCCCTGAATTGACCACACTTTTCTTACTTGTCACATTTCTTAAATTCATATTTCATGAATTAGTCTCACAAGGTATATGCTTGATAATATTTGACACATTCAAACTATATACAGTTGATAATTACTCAAAATGAATAACCCAACTTGTTGTTCAAGAATGTTTCCAGCTATAGTGGAGAATGCCCTAATAAATTTAGAATGGCTAACAGCAATTAGTTTGAGGATTCATTACCTGAGAATCAATGGATTTTCCCTCTGCTTCTTCCTTGAACTCTCTAGGTGTTTCATTCAGCTCCTTGGCATAAGCAACTGTGATTTCATTTCTAGATTCTATTTCTTTTACACCCTCACATGTTGCATCTTGTGAGCTAATAACACCATCATTATCAACTTGGTTTTTCTATATTGTGCTGAGAACTTCTACCCTTACAGTTTTAGTTTGATAAATGTAGCTATCAAGCTCATCCACAAAACCATTAACAGCCAATAAGTTGGCTAATGCAACAACTTGCAATACAACCGACTCAAAATTAGGAGATAAAGACTTTTCAGTATAGTGTTTAGGATAACTTACATGCTTGAGAAGCTTTATCAGGCAATAACCAATTCACACACACTTGAAGAAGCAATTCCAACCACCTCGTTACCGAAATAAGGAGTTTCATTCGAGCATTAAAAAAATCCTCATGTCTATGAAATAAGGGATTCTTTGAAATTGTTTGCTTTAGTTGTCTGTTGTGTAAAAAAAAATGCATCCCTCTTGAATACGCAATATAGACTTGCACACATAAAAACATACTTGTAAATTTTTTTTTTTATAGAAATTGGGTATAGTGGAACTGTTTTAAATTGCTTTACCCAAAACTTCCCATTTTGACCCGTTACCCAACCTGCCAATTTTACCACCTCTAGTGAAAACGTATGTAGTATATGAGAACTTACAATTTTCTCCTTGTCCTCTTGCTCCGAGGCTATCCAATTTGCAGCTTTAAGTACTTCGTCTACAACACACAACACATAGCTTATAAACGTTACAGTTGATTTACCATACATCAACGCTTTTTGGAGCATCATGTACCTTAGACCTTATAACTTAAATATGGACTTACGAATGTATACTGGATGGTTTGTTTATCTAACCAAGATTAGAAGTAGCCTGGCATGGCTCTTGACCAAGCATCATGGATTGAGGGTTGATTGTACGGAATGCCTCTATGACAACCACTTCAACAACTCATTGATTCAAAGCTTCAGAATTCTAAGCATACCAAAGATGCATCAAAATTAGATTATTATATGTTGTAAAGAAAATCATATACTTATAGATTTGTGCTTATTATTAATGGACGACATGGTTAGAAGTTAGAAATGGATGCAACTATGTATGTAAATGACACACCTAATTATTCAGTGGTGCAAATTCATAAAAGTAAAAGCTGTGTAATCATAAATCATTTTACCTCAAGAGTATTGTGTGAATCTCGAGAGCTGGGCTCCATTTGTCTTTTAAGTATATCAAGACATATCCTGCCAAGATGCATGGATAAGGCTAATAGTATGAAATAAAAAGAGAAAATTAGGACTTAACAATTGACAGGGATGAGAACACAAGACCTGCTTGATAGCTTCTGTCTAACCTGTGTGTTATTTTAACCATCTGCAATGAAGCAAGTCTATTAATTAAAGCATTCATACATGTTACAAAAAGTTAAAAAAGTATTGAGATATTCAAGCATTTTATCAAACTTTATATCAAGAGCACTTGCAATATCAGTTAATGAATCCATATAGCTTGATATAGTACATCTTTTCAAAGCATATAAATCACTACCAGAGTAGGCAATCATCCAGTGTGCATAGTCTAGGCTTATATGAACTTAAGGCTTTTGATAGATTAAAATGATTCCAAAATCGAATCATTCAAATCATACTATCAATGATTCCATTTCATCAAAATCGTTTATCTTGTATAAAACCATATTCAATGTTCAAAATTTTAAAACTACCTAAGTAGCCCTAAAATAAACCTGGACCTAACAATAACAGATATAGTAACTGATCAAATGTGAGTAAAATTAACATTCTATATGATAATTGAATGCAATTGATTCTTGTGGATTCGAAGCCATGAAAATTAATCACTTTTAAATAAGCAAATTCATATTCTATGTTGAATCACATGTACTAAATAATCGAAAATCAAATTTAAAATCAAACAAACCTAGCTAAAGATTGTAGGTTCAAGAGTATCATCAAGACCCGTATCATCAAGACCCTAACTTCAATCATCATCATCTACTGTTGCTATTTAATTAGAAATCGCCAGTAAACAATTTTGTTATTTTTCTGTAGAAAATCGAGCAAACAATCAGCAGATTCCAAGGTTGATATTAGTTGCCTAGTGATTTTTTTTTTTAGTGTTTAACGAAACATATATTTTGAGGTTATTGATGGAATGAATATCATGAGGATGTGATTGATCGGCGTTTGTTTTTACTGATTTGATTTAGCATTGAGTGATGGGAGGCGTGATTATAGGCGTGAATTTTGTTAGGGTTTGAATGATATTGAGAAAAGTGTGTGTCAGGCATGTGAAAGGCGTGTGTTTTGCTGAGTTGGCTTAAACGTGGCAATAGTTGAGAATTTTTTTTGGCCAAGTGGCATTAGTGACTTGGCAGGTATTGCTAATATATATAGGGGAGATATATATATCTAACAAACCATTAATCGTTACGCAAAACAAATCATACAATCGCGACGAGAATTAAATCATCTTTCTATAGAGGGGCACTTCTATATACTTTTGACGAACATTTTTTTTGATTTTTTTTTTCAATTACATCTGAAAAAATCACATGTGATTTGTTAGCACAAATCACGTGTGATTTATGAAATCACATATGTGATTTATGAAATCACATGTGATTTGTGATACAAATCACATGTGTTTTTCCTGACGTAACTAAAAAAAAAAGTTCGTCGAAAATATATTGAAGTGCCCATCTACCGAAAGATAAAAAAAATACTCGTCGTGATAGTGAAAGAAGGAAGAGGGCACAGGGATGGTTTTTGCAATTTACTCCGAAAGTAACTTACATAAAAAAAAATTAAAAGGGAAGAGAGAAAGAGGGTATTTTAGTCATTTAACTTTTGGCAGGGACGAAATATGCTCCAATTCAGGGATGGTATTTGCAGTTTCGAAATGGTTGGACGAAACATGCAATTTCGTCAAAGTACAAGGATGATTTATGCAATTAATTTCTTTTTTCTCGCTTTTTATTTATTTATTTTAATCTATCCTTAATTTCTTCTCATTTCTCACTCCCACCCTCTTTTTAGTCTCTAAATAACAAGCAAGAAATTTTTTAATGAGATATTGTGGATTTGAATAAATTCTATATTGTAACACCTTCAAAAATAGAACGAAAATAATGTCACTGGGTGCTACTAAATTGATATCACAACACAAAGTACAAAGAACGGTTTTATCTTAACCATTTAGTAGAAATTTCATAATCAAAAGTATTAAGTTTACATCATTCAAGATTAGTATGGAAATACAGGCCCATAATAATAAAGTAGTCCCAAATATATATATCAGAGTAGTCTATGACCGTGCCAATGCCAGGCGCTTCCAAACATATGTTACGCAGCAGTAAAGATGAAACATTTCAGAGATGACTTGTGCTGTGTTCCAAACATTTTCAGAGAATTCACATTTAAATAATAAGTGATCCAAATCTTCTGCATCCTTCAGACATAAAGGACACATATTAACTGCATAATTATGCCATTTCCTAAGCTTATCCTGAGGGTATCCATTATGGATGAACCTATTAGAGGTTTATAAAATTGCCACATCATATAATGTCATTAATTCTTAAAACTTTTTATGTTATGAACCTATTCCTACTATGGATAAACCTTTTGATGTTTATAAAATTGCTACAACATTTGAATGTCATTTATTATTTAGTTAAAAACAAAAGTAAAAAAAAAAAAAAAAAATAAACAATTTTTGGACCTCTCCAAGATCCTAGACCTTTTCATGCCACCTAGGCATGAAATGGTTTCTCACTATGGTATAAAAATTCTTGGACCTCTTCATAAGTGTTTAGACCTATTCTTAAACTTCTATAGTGGATGCTCTGAGTATTAAGACTATGTTTGACACAAAGCTTTTTGGAGCTTTTTTGGTCAAATAGCGGTGAACAATGAGCTTTTTGATTTTTAGTGTTCGTTTGGCATGAGAGCTGTGGGCTTTGTTATTTTTTAGGAAATCTCATTTTTCCAATGCTTCTTTATGAAGCTGTGAGCTTTTTTGGTTACTGCTCACAGCTCACTGCTACCGGTCACTGCCACTGCTCACAGCTACTTTTGCCAAACATAGCCTAAGTCTATCTTGAAAGGCCAACCATAATATAAAGGAGTGTTTGGGAATGCAATGAGAATTCCATTTCCTTTCCACAAGATGAATAGATGATTTCCGCACAACTTTATCATTACTCATTGGATCAATCTTTGGAACTTCTATTTTTGCAACATGAGGAAATTACTCATACCAATCAATAGGCCGATTCCACTTACCATCGGTTATCATTTCATTAACTTTCATAACATTTAACCTTGCATCATAGATATTCATATGAGAAATATGATGATACAAAGGCCCAATAGAACTCCAAGTATCATACGACAAAGAAGTGACTTTACCATTCCCAATTTTGTATACCACTTTGCTTTTTATCTTGTCTATGATATTCAACAGGTTTCTCCAACCACAACTAACCTTAACGTAATTTTTGATATCCCAAAATATATTTTTTAATCAAAATATATTATTGTTGTTTGATTTGTGTTTGAAAAAAAAGAAAAGAAAAGAAAAAAAAAAAAAAAAACTCATGAACAATTAAAAAAAATCAAGAACAAATTGGAGGAAGAAGATGAATAATGTTAGATGACGAAGGACACAAAAGTTGAAATGAAAAAAAAATAAACAATTAATGAATGCATTAAAGGACAAAAAAATAAACATTAAACAAATATATAAAAGGACAAAAACAATGAAAAGACCAACATACCCCGTGTGACTTGCACATGGCAAATTAGGGAAAACTAAAAGTTGGACCAACGGTGAGCAATTTTTGAATGTTGGGGACTAAATGTGCAACTTTTTCCAAAAATGAACTAACCATGAAATCTTGCCAAACTACAGAGACTGACAGTGTATTTTACTTAGAGGTGGCAAAACGGGCGAGCTGGGCGGGCACGGGCTAAACGGGCGCGGGCTAAGCGGGTGCATGTTATACGAATCGCTTTAAAAAAGACCTAAAAAAAAAAAAAAAAAAAATTCTCAAACGTAACACCTCATTTATATTTATGTAACTAAATATATTATATCCATAACTTTTTCATTAAAAACAATTTAATGTTCTCTAATTGAGAGAAAAACATATGCCCATTATACTCATTTAACTTTTAAATGGGCAATATATGCCCATTTAACCAATTTTTTTGATTTTGGACACAAATTGCCACACATAATTTTACTCTAAAATAAACATAGACAGCTAAATGTATTAGATTATTGTAAGATATCAAAGCTATCCACGGTGGAGGGCAAATCGACTGTTACCTTTTCATCATTCTTTTCAGTTGTTATTGCCATTTAAACTCGGATAAATATTATTATTCCTTGAAAATAGTCTCGCTTAATTAATATAGTTCTTAATGTGTTTCGCGAGATGGCCAGGTTGCTGGAAGAAGGTTGAAAGAAATCAAAGAAAGTGGATTTCTTTGCGGTCATATTTTAAAAGGGCAAAACAGAGCATGTGCAATAGGGTCATGGACTCATTGGAGGAGTCCTAAATTTCAAATAAATGTATCAAGCCTCTTTTCTCTTAACTTACTAAAAACAAAATTTTAACAAATACAACCACTATATTTTTAGAAATCATCAAAGAAAAGAGCACTAGAAACTTGAAATTAAAGAGCTTTGATGCCAACTAAATTAATTAAACACACTCACAATAATACATAATACATGGTTAAATCATGACAAATCATAGTCAGATACATAAATGACCGCAAACACACTTCGATGCTGTCTTGACTTAACCAATTTATTCTAGTAGATACATAAATGTGTTAAACCATATTCAAACTTGGAGAATCTTCAGGTATCTGACTCTTCGGCAGTGCGTGCCACTTGTCAAGGTATGCCATAGAATCCATATCAAGGCTAGGAAGTTGGCGCTCTTTAAGGATATTCAGGATCATTTTGGATTTTCCAAGAATACGAGCTGCGGTGCGGATGCTGCCTTGCCTTTTCTCTATTGCATCGTGATGGCACTTCATGGTTATGACGCGTGGTAAATTGGTAAAGCAAGCTAAAAATATATCTACAATTACTTTCGATACCCATTCAAAGACTTCCTCTTCTGTGAGCCACTCTTCTTGTTCGTTGCAATGGATCAGTATGGTTCGGCTTATTCGGTACATGGACTTCGCGGCAACATTTTCATGTGAGTAATCTAGGCTTCCATTTTTGTTGCTCTTGGACTGTACTATCTTGTCTGCTGTATCACCCAACCATTGAAGAATGTCTTTTGATGTTTTTCCTTTACGAGCCTTCTTTGTAAGATCAGATTGTAGCCAAGTACGGTATACTCCAACTTCTATGCCCACACGTCTAGATGCTTTTCTTGCATTCACCAATTCTTCATTTACATTGAGGCTCTCTTCGATATGCTTTACAAATTCGAGACCTTCGGTCATGCTTACAAGTAACCCCTTGACGTTATCCTTTGCTATGTTAGGAAGTGCAACAGCAATGGCTGTTAACGTCACTGCTACCAAACTCCATGAATTTTGGGCTTCTTCTGAACATAAAGGCTGTACCTTGTCATTATCAAACTTTAATACTCCACTGAATCCTTTAGATTTTGTTAGAAGCTTTATCAGATTTTTAGGCTTTTCTTTTTCAGACGCCTGAAGAAGCCGAGTTATAGAGTTGAGAGTATTTTTTTGTACTCTCTTTGAAAGCTCTATATCATCTTCAATTTGTAATACATAAGGCGTATATTTTTGCATCTCGGATATCGCATTGTCATGAGAGACATTTGCTTCCTTTTTAAAGATTCCAATCAGGAACTTGCACAAGTACCAGCAAATTGACACTAAGAGCAAAAATAATACTGGAACAAGACATATGATTTTACACGTAACCACAGCCATTACTTGCAACGCAATGCAAAAGTTTATAATCACGTTTTTGAGGAAATTGAAAATTATTTTGCAGTGACGGCCTGGGATATGTGAAATGACATGGAAGAGTTTCCACACATGAAACATTTGGGTCCAATGATTCTCGACTCTGAACACATTTAGATGGTTCTTGCCTAATTTCGTGGAGAGGTTGAAATAACTAATGCTCGTCAAACATCGAAAAATTGGTGCTATACTACCTACTATAATCCCAAATGACTGCACGATGATAATTACTTTTATTGACCACTTATAATCTGAGTCTTTTGAAGAATAACCTGACGGACTATAAAATAGTATATCTGCTAATAGGAATAACGAAGCAGAAACAAAGACTGAGCATATAACCCCAAATGCAGAAGAAATCTTTGAACAAGCAATAGAAAATTGGGGGTTACCAGTTTCTGCCATCATCCAATAGTTTTTGACATGGTGCTCGAGTTCTTCTGAGGAGAACTGTATATCTTGAGGAGATGAAGCCAATTTGTGCAACTCCTTGTACTTGTGCTCTAAAATTTTCTCGAAGTTGGAACTGTCAAAGCTATCGGGAACACCAATAGAAGAGGAAAAAACAATAAAGAAATGCCAAAGACCAGTGGACTTAGAGCTAAACAGTGGATCACTACATTTACGGTAATGGTGATCAAGAGAATAACCCATGCTATCATGTTTACAAGAAGTTCTTTGTCATCCATAAGCCCTAAAGAAGGGAGAAAATTGGCTAACATAACGACCAAGAAACGGATGCTAATAATCTTTGTATATATTTCGTTAACCGTGTCTGCGGATAAATCGACTGGTAGCTTCATTGCTATTGCGATAAGTGAGATAGATATAGTATTCAGAGCGAAAAATTTGTTTGGAAACCACAGTTTCCATTTTCGAATTCCTTGGAAGGCATCTGCTGCCATTGCAAGAGTGCAAACCAAAGATGCACCAGCAATATACAACCCCACCCATGGCATGGCTTCCTTAGGATCGTCCAAATAAGGCATCCTTCTAGACGAGATAGAACTAAAGATTTGATTTAATTTAGTAGAACAACAACTAACAAAGGGTTTGAGACATATATATATATATATATATATATATATATATATATATATATATATATATATATATATATATATATATATATATATTTTAAGAAAGTGACTAATTAAGACTTATTTTCAGGTTCTAGGAAAGAGCGTTCAAATTTGAACATGTGGTTCTTAGTGTAGTAAACACAGTCATTATCTAACCAAGCTTGACTCAAAGTAAACGCATATAGAGAAATGTTTGGATTTTCTCGCAGTTGTGAGAAGATTCAATTCAAATATATCGTGTGGATTGGTTTTGGCCATACAAGATTTGCATGGATAACTCTTGGAAGTTTCTCCACTGAATAGATGCTTATTATTCTTATTGCACTGACTTAGACAGAAGTAAAGCATTTTCGTCAATTAAAAAAAAAAAAAAGAGTAAAGCATTTTTGTAAATTGCAATGACTTAGAAATGACTTTTTTATATCTTCTTAGGGAGAAAAGTTTGATTATAGACCCTTATTTTGATGCACATCGAATACCATTATAAAATCAATTTTCTCTTTCAGCCTCCTTGTTATCCCCTTATTTTTCACACGCAATTCCCTCTCATCTTCCCCCAAATTCAAAATCAACCAATCAAACCCTAATCTAACATTTAACAGGCCCGGTCCTAAGATTTTCGATGCTTTGGGCGACTGGTCAAAAAATGCCCCGACTACCATACATGATGTAAACAAACAATTAATGGGTTTTAATTTGGCTATTAGATAAGCTCAAAATTGGAGAAAACACACAAAAAAAAAAAAAAAAAAAAAAAAAAAAAAAAAAAAAAAATTGAATAAGATACATATTTTCATGAAGTTCTGCTTGACACTTTCCTCTTTTTTTTTTTTTTTTTTTTTTTTTTTTTTTTTTAATTTTTTATTTTTCACACAACTAATTTTCTTTTCCAGTTTGATGTAAGAACTTTGTCTTTCATATTATATGAATTATCACAAGTAAAAATTCTATGCACTTTTGATACATTTTCAAACTGTTGTACATTCGATAAGATGAAAAGTACATTTTCGAATTTTACCATGGATACACACAATAGGTAAATTAAGTACTTATATCAATAAGATGAAAAATAGTTTGATATCAATGGAACAACTAAGTATCAAGAAGCAGAAAACCCACCAAAATGATGGTTTAAAAGAAATAAGAAAGTGATAAGTAGAAATGAGAAAGATTAATCGTGGTTCACAAAAAAAAAAAATAAAATAAAAAAAAAAGTTAATTATTACAACCTCCTATTTGCATCATTTACATGTGTGTGGTACAAATACAAGACAAAAGCAAAATTTGTTTATTTTCTTGCTCTCTTTTGTTTTGTTCGTCTTCCCCATTGAGCTAAACAAGACCTGCTTCTATTCTTTCTTATTGAGCTTCAATTAATCCTTTTTGTAATTTCTCTCATGTATACGAATCAGAAATAAAATTCCCTTTGTTTGTGTGATGCCCTGGGCGCCCATAGCCTTCAATTTGATCAAATTTGTCATCATGTTCATGCATCATTTTGCTCCATGGTGTTTGTCGCTACAATCATATACCACCAACGTCGCCGCTGCCGTTGCCGTAATCACAACCATCATATCTGCAATAAAACAAAAATAATTTTACAACTTACATTTGTTACCCTTCAGCAGTTTCTACTTTGCATAATTGTACCTTTTGCTTTAGCATTTGTATTCATTTAAAAATCTAGATCACAAAAGAGAGTGTTTTCGTATTGTAAAGTGTTGTATCCTAAGCTTTAAAATTTGTACATATTAAAATTAAAAGAAATAGTCATTCATGATTTATATATAGTATAGATATGTTGAATAATTTCATGTTATAAGCCATGCAAAATTTATGTTATTAAACCATGCAAAACATATTTGTCATGCCATCATAACTATATATTCAATGTATAAACAAACAATTAAACACATTAATAAACTAAACCCATATTATTTTCATGCATTTGTCTATGGAGGACAAAAACTTCTCTTCCAAATTTCCTAAGATTTCATTCAAACTTGACTTATGTTGTTTTGAAAATAATTACCCAACATATGCTTAGATTTATGATTAAGTTCGATAGAAGTTAACTTGGATTTGTTGTATGTGAGTGGCCCATTAACCTTGAGGTTGTGGGTTCAAGTCTCATTGGAGACATTGTGAGGTATTATGTGTGAGACAGGTGGGATAGGAGTACAAAAAGTTGTCGTTCTAAAAAAAAAAAAAAAAAAAAAAAAACCTTAAATGGTTAAGTTATTGTTAAAAAGGTGCCGGCTAAGTACTCGCAATTGTGGCAAATTGTCTTTCTCCTTGATCTAATAAGTTACTCTTTCACTTAACATGGAACTATATCCCAATGTAGTGCTATATATAGTTGAAAAAAACTTATTAATAATTTACATTGAGTTCATTACTCAAGTTCCGTTAGTTGTACTTGTTATTCTCATTTTGTAAGGAACCTGTCAGCAGTATCTTCAATAATTCCTTACACATTTGAACTCTGGTAAATATATTCCTTGAAAATAGTCTCGCTTAATATAGTCATTTTGGTGTGTTTTCTGGATGAAGGTTGAAAGAAATCGAAGAAAGTTGATGTCTTTGCGGTCATATTTTAAAAAGGCAAAACAGAGCATCTGCAATGGGATCATGGGAGGAGTCCTTAGCCAAGGTTGCGGTCCTAAATCTCCAATAAATGTCTCATGCCTCTTTTCTCTTAATTAATAAAAACGAGTATATTGTTAGAAATCATCAGACAAAAGAGCACTAGAAACTTGAAATTAAATAGCTTTGATGCGAATTAAATTAAACACACTCACGATAATACATAGTATTGTTAAATCATGACAAATCATAATTGGATACCTAAATGACCTCAAACGCACTTCGATGTTGTCTTGACTTAACCAATTTATTCTAGTAGATACATAAATGTATTAAACCATAGAATCTTCATTCAAACGACTTGGAGAATCTTCAGGGATCTGACTCATCTGCAGTGCGTGCCACTTCTCAAGGTATGCCATAGAATCCATATCAAGGTTAGGAAGTTGGCGCTCTTTAAGGATATTCAGTATCACTTTGGATTTTCCAAGAATACGAGCTGCTGTGCGGATGCTGCCTTGTCTTTTCTCTATTGCATCGTGATGGCACTTCATGGTTATGACGCGTGGTAAATTGGTAAAGCAAACTAAAAATATATCTGCAATTATTTTCGATACCCAATTAAAGAGTTCCGCATCTGTGGGCCACTCTTCTTGCTCAGTGCAATGGATCAGTATGGTTTGGATTATTCAGTACATGGAGTTCGCGACAACATTTTCATGTGAGTAATCTAGGCTTCCATCTTTGTTGTTCTTGGACTGTACTATTTTGGCTGCTCTATCACCCAACCATTGAAGAATGTCTTTTGATGTTTTTCCTTTACAAGCCTTCTTTTTAAGATCAGCTTGTATCCAAGTACGATATAGTTCAACTCCTATGCCCACACGCCTAGATGCTTTTCTTGCCTTCACAGATTCTTCATTTACATTGAGGCTCTCTTCGATATGTTTTACAAATTCAAGGCCTTCGGTCATGCTTATAAGTAACCCCTTGACGTTATCCTTTGCTATGTTAGGAAGTGCAACAGAAATGGCTGTTAACGTCACTGCTACCAGATTCCAAGAATATTGGGTTTTTCTGAATATAATGGCGGTACTTTGTCATTATCAAACTGTAATACTCTACGGAATCCTTTAGATTTTGTTAGAAGCTTTATGAGATTTTTAGGATTTTCTTTTTCAGATGCCTGAAGAAGTCGAGTTATAGAGTTGAGAGTATTTTTTTGTACTCTCTTTGAAAGCTTTATATCATCTTCAATTTGTAATACATAACGCGTATATTTTTCCATCTCGGATATCACATTGTCATGAGAGACATTTGCTTCCTTTTCAAAGATTCCAATCAGTAACTTGAAAAGTACCAGCAACTTGACAGTAAGAGCAAAAATAATGATGGAACAATACGTATGATTTTACACGTAACCACAGCCATTACTTGCAATGCAATGCAAAAGTTTAACATCACGTTTTTGAGGAAATTGAAAGTTATTTTGCAGTGACAACCTGGGATATGTTAACTGACATGGCTGAGTTTCCACACTTGAAACATTTGGATCCAACGTTTCTCGACTCTGAACACATTTAGATGGTTATTGCTTAATTTCTTGGAGAGGTTGAAATAACTATTGCTCGTCAAACATCAAAAAATTGGTGCTATACTAGCTACTACAACCCCACAAAACTGCACGTTGATAATTACTTTTAGTGACCCCTTATAATCTGAGTCTTCAGGGTAATCTAAAGTATCTATTAAAAAGAAAAATGAAAAGACAACAAAAACTGAGCATATAACCCCAAATGCACAAGAAACCTCCAAACAAGCAATCGAAAATTGGGGGTTACCAGTTTCTGCCATCATCCAATACTTTTTGACATTGTGCTCGAGTTCTTCCGAGGAGAACTTTATATCTTGAGGATATGAAGCCAATTTGTGCAACTCCTTGTACATGTGCTCTAAAATTCTTCTCGAAGCCGGAACTGTCAAAGCTATCGGAAACACCAATAGAAGAGGAAAAAGCAATATAAAAAAGTCCGGGGGATATAATATCCCAGCTAAAATTTGGATCATTACATTTACGGTAATGGTGATCAAGAGAATACCCCATGCTATCATGTTTACGAGAAGTTCTTTGTCATCCATAAGCCCTAAAGAAGGGAGAAAATTGGCTAACATAACGACCAAGAAAACTATGCTACCAAACTTTGTAAATTTTCTGTTAAATTGCCTGTGGATAAATCCACTGGTAGCTTCATTGCTATTGCGATAAATGAGATAGATATAGTATTCAGAGTGAAAATTTTTTTGGAAACCAGAGTTTCCATTGTCGAATTCCTAGGAAGGCGTCGGCTGCCATTGCAAGAGTGCAAGCTAAAGATGCCCCAGCAATATACAACCCCACCCATGGCATGGCATCCTCTGGATCGTCCAAATAAGGCATCCTTCTAGACCAGATAGAACTAAATATATGATTTAATTTAGTAGAACAACAGCAAACAAAGGCTTTGATATATATATATATATATATATATATATATATATATATATATATATATATATATATATATATATATATATATATATATATATATATATATATATATATATATGAAAAAACGTATTTTAAGAAAGTTAAGACTTATTTCAAGTTCTAGGAAAGAGCGTTCAAATTTGAACATGTGGTTCTAAGTGTTGCAAACACAGGCATTATTGAACTAAGCTTGACCCAAAGTAAACGCATATAGAGAAATGTTCGGATTTTCTCGCAGCAGTGAGAAGATTCAATTCAATTATATCGTGTGGATTGGTTTTGGCCATACAAGATTTTCATGGATAACTCTTGCAACTTTCTCCACTGAATCCATGCTTACTATTCTTATTTCGGTGACTTAGACAGAAGTAAAGCATTTTTTGGAAAAAAGTAAAGCATTTTTGTAAATTGCTATGACTTAGAAATGACTTTTATATCTTCTTAAGGAGAAAAGTTTAATTATAGACCCTTATTATGATGCATATCGAATACCATTATAAAAACAATTTTTTTTCTTTGCGCCTCCTTTTTATCCCCTTATTTTTCACATGCAATTCCCTCTCATCTGCCCCCAAATTCAAAATCAACCGATCAAACCCTAATCTAACATTCAACAGGCCGGTCCTAAGATTTTCAATGCCTTGGGCGAAGTGGTCAAAAAATGCCCCGACTACATGGTAAACAAACAACTAACAGGTTTAGGCTATTAGATAAGCTCAAAATTGGAGAAAAAACCAGAAACAATTTGAATGATACATATTTTCATGAAGTTCTGTAAGGATGATACCGATAATGTCTAATGAAAACTTGACATTTTTTTTTTTACATAACTAATTTTCTTTTCCAGTTTGATATAAGAACTTTTAGTATTTCATATTATATATGAATTATCACAAGTAAAATTCTATGCACTTTTGATACATTTTCAAACTGTTTTACATTCGATAATATGAAAATTACATTTTCCAATTTTACCATGGATACACACAATAGGTAAATTAAATACTTATTATATCAATTAGATGAAAAATAGTTTGACATAGATGGAACAACTAAGTATCAAGAAGCAGAAAAACCACCAAAATGATGGTCTAAAAGAAAAAAGAAAGTTATAAGTAGAAATGAGAAAAAAAGATTAATCGTGGTTCACAAAAAAAAGTTAATTATTACAACCTCCTATTTGCATCATTCACGTGAGTGTGTACAAAACTACAAGACAAAAGCAAAAGTTGTTTATTTTCTAGCTCTCTTTTGGTTTGTTCGTCTTCCGCACTGAGCTAAACAAAACCTGCTTCTATTCTTTTTTATTGAGCTTCAATTCGTCCTTTTTGTAATTTCTCTCATGTATACGAAATCAGAAATAAAATGCCCCTTGTTTGTGTGATGCCTTGGGCCGTCGCCTGGACTCCAGGGTCGGGCCTAACATTCAAATCATTAAATTAATCACCTAATCATCATCTTCATCGGTTATAACCTTCAATTTGATCAAATTTGTCATCATGTTCATGCGTCATTTTGCTCATGGTGTTTGTCGCTACAATCATATACCACCAACGTCGCCGTTGCCGTTGCCGTAATCACAACTATCATATCTGCAACAAAACAAAAATAATTTTACAACTTACATTTGTTACCCTTCAGCAGTTTCTACTTTGCATAATTGGTCCTTCCTTATAGCCTTGCAGCATGTAACATCTCTGCAGCCAACAGCATGGATGATTTCCCCAAAGTTAACGGTTTCCTACGTGTAATCAAATCAAACATATTTATTTGAATAAACAAGCTTTCAGGAATTAATCAAAGTTCATTGTAGTTATTGTAAATGAGTAATCATAGCCTATGCTGCATTAGTTTAATGCTTATTTTCATTGGCTAATATCACATAGGCTCACGTATTGCGGCTAATTATGACTTAAATATTAAAAATAAGCCTTTAAGTTGAGTCAAACAAGTTCATAAGCCCAAAAATAAGCTTAAACGAACATTCCCTAGGAGCAAGTTATTGTTTTTTTAGTAGTATAGCGCAAGTTAGTGTCTATATATACGAGATACATGGGTTATTTTTAGTTTAGTCATAGATGTTTGAGGAGATGTCTGTATTGAGGGTTTGGGGTAGTCGATCGTTTAGTTTCCCATGTTCAGAAAGTACCCTAGGAGGTGACCGAAATTACGAGTTGGGGTAACGCTCACGAGTCGACTTGGTGGTTTGTGTCAATTACTCGAGGGAGTAATCGACTTAGGAGAGAGGTTCCATGGCATACCTGGGAAGTGTGGCTAGTTATAGGTGTGAGTTAGCTTGGGCCATTTTGGGGACATGGCCTAATATTTATAGGGAGTCCTTTAGGATTGTGAGAACCCGTAAAGGTAATCTCATGGTCCACTTGGTGGCCATCGAGAGGGGGACTGAGGAGAGCATGTAGTACTCATATTAATAGCCTTGGGCAAGTTTACCAGGCATACCGTCTTCTTAGGCACGCTTGTCAGGCAAGTTCTGCCTTAGTGTCAGCTAGGGAACTATTTCTCCAGGCCTTATCGGACCTGGGCCATGTTGGGCTTATGTTTGGCCGAGTCTAAAGTGTATGGGCCTTAGTCAAGTGGGTTGAAGGCCCTATATGCTATCATTTCTTAGTCATTTAAGAATCTCCTTGCTTGGAGATTATGAATATTCCCCGGTTTGTCCGTTTTTGATATTTTAGAGTCTGACTCTTCAAAGTACGTTACTTTCTGCCTGAGGTTCATGCTTTTAATGATGCTTTGATTCTAAAGGATTTTTGGACGCGTATTCGTTGGGCCTTATTTTTTCTATAAAAGGGGAGTACCTTAGTCCTCTTCGGAGTCATTCCAAGGAAAGTTTATGTGTTTTTCCCTTAGTTTCTTCTATTTCTTTGCAAATGTGTGTGTTTGCATCTAGTTTTCAAGTAAACTTTGTTAATTAGCAAAGTTCTTTTGATTTCTGCTCTCTTTTGTTTGCAAGAGTTCACAAAATTTCCGACTTAGTTTGTAATATAGCTTATTGAGGCTCAGGTTGAGCATATGATTGTTGTTAGCTTTGCCTGTTTCGTGTTAGGGATTTTAAGTACTCAAGTGGAAGAGTGTGTCATTTTGTCGAATGTTGTATGATGAGGATGATACTGAAGTTTTCGAATATCCTAATATTGTATCCTAAAGCTTGTTACCAAGAGGAGATGTTCGCTTATTTTGGTTATTGGTTTATTAGCTATTAGTTCATATGTTCTTTTTGACAATAAATTTACGGAACCCTTTAACTAATGACAATGTTTTTTATTATTCAATTATGAAAATAAATATTTTAGTGAGCAATGTTTTTTCGTTTTTTAAAATATCTATTTGATTCATATAAAGCTAAGTTTTATAGATACTGATGTTAAAAAACATCTGTGAAACCGACAAACAGAGCCGACCGGCTCAATCCGAAACCGCAAAAACGATAATTAAGAAATCGAATCCGAAAGCCACAAATCGGATAAAGCATCTTATCGCAGTTCGATTTCAGTTACTACCCCCGTCCCATAATTATTGTCCATATTTGACTTTTTAAGTCTTACTATTTCAACTTTGACCTTAAATTTTTTTGTTTGTGTTGTAGAATGCTTGATAAAATTATACCAATGAAAATACATTTAAAAACCAATTCATTCATATATTTTGTATCAAGTATTATATTGCACAAGTAAAAATATTTAAGGTCAAAGTTGTAAAGGAAAGACTTAAAAAGTCAAACATGGACAATAATTAAGAGATGGAGGTAGTATTATTTTTAAATACCAACGGTTACCTTAATCGGAACGTGTTTTATATACATGTAGTTTTAAACAAATTGAGGTTAGATTAGAAATTGTTAGACGATAAGTATTAGGGGATTAGGCCCGTGTGTTTTAGGCCCATATTGTATCTTATATATTATCTCATGTATCGAACATATTATTCCATTCAATATAACGATTATCTCATAATCCTATGGTATCAAACCAAACCGATCTTCACCTTCCGCACCATTAACTCTCATTAATCTTCACGTTTTTATTGTATTTTATTTTTTTAAAGTTTTCTGGTTCTGTTTGTATTTGTCGACCAGTGTGTTGTCGGCGGGTGTTTACTTAGTTTGTCAACCTTGTGTGTTGTCGACCTTGTTTGTTTCCTCAAAGTATTAAGTATTGTTGTTCGTTTGCTGTTGCTGGTACTGTTCGGTTGCTACTGTTGCTGTTCGTTTGCTTCTGTTTGGGGCTGTAAAACCCGAAAATCCGTTTTTCTAAATTTTCCCATATCATTTGAATTTTTCTAAGTTTGTGAACTTAACCTAAGTTATGGACTTTATGAATTTGGAAGACTATATACTAATAAACTTGTAACCTATAATATGATAAAGTTGACACAACCTTAATCCTAAATTAATATCGCACGTTATGAATTGTCCCTTGTAGGCCTAATATTATTTAAATCTATACGCCACTTTAATTGTAACACCCCCAAAATCATCACGTCAGCGGAAGACTTAAAATGTCAGCGGAAGACTTTTTGGGTGTTACTTCGAGGATCTTTATCACAATCATAGAAAACGACACAAAAGTGACGCTTTAAAGTTTAATTCATTCAAAATACCAAATATTCGAGACATCAAGATGTTTCATAATTTAAACAACAAGTTTATTTGAAATATGTCAAAATGTTTATTTAAGCCCATGCCGGGTTACAAGCCCACTCCGTGCCTTCAAGTTCCTTCTTGTATAGTTACCTGAGATAAACACATGCTAAAAAGTGTCAACACAAAGGTTGGTGAGTTCATAGAGTTTATAGTTTTGAGTATCGATTTCCAAAATCAAAGAGTTTATGATTCCATAGAAGTTTTAATAACAGTTGATTATCAAATTAAAGTGTGAGTAAATCCATAATATTCATAGCTTAAATCATTGATTTATCAAAATCAGAAAATGAGTGATTTCCTTATCAATTCAAAAATAGTTCGTTGGTTTGCCCTTCACCGGATCAACATCAGAAATAGTAATTGGTTTATAAATCCATTTAACACGAGATTCGAATCACAAGTTAAGAATGTATTGTAATCACATACAATCAATAAGTTTAAATCAATGTTCCTGTTATTGCCTTAAGCTCATGATACTCAACGATTAACAGCCAATCATAATCTCAAGTTATGACGGTAAGTAGTAGGCCCTCAAGATAGGTATTTGCCAATAATCTATAATAAGAACAATAAAGTGCGCCTGGTGTTTTCTCTAACAACCAAACGAGGATTGTCAATCACTAATAGTACTATCCACATTTATTTACGTTCACCCTTCAAGTGATTAAGGTTCATGATCGAGGGACTTTTGGCAATAGTAACTTAAGCAAATAACATTGGCCTGACGGTATTTCAATACCCGGTATAAAATACTTGTGTTCGAGTTTTAAGCATGTATCTCCCCCACGGGAAAATAGTTAAAGAGTGGGCTATGAAATTACAGTAATATGTAAATAGTTAACGAGTACTTGTAAAAGTATAAAACAATAGTTAAACATGTATCTCCCCCAAAACGTTTATAAATCATTGTAAATCAAGTAAGAGTAGGGGCTATGACTCACCTTAGTAGCACAGTAGTAGTGGTAGTAACATAATCTCAACGACGCAAGGCAACGGCTTCACACACAACCTAAAAGATATGGTATGTTTTAGTTGATAGTCTAAATCTCGTTTTATCGCGAATATTAGTCATTCAGGTTGTTATTAAAACTCGTGTTCGTTTAAATGTTTGAAGTTCAAGAACAAAGTTATATATATCGTTAAAATTTATTATAGTTACGCGAATATTTATATCGTATATATTTATAAGAGTTTTATACTAAACATGTGTATTTATATATAAAATATTAATATTATTTTATAAAATAATATTTACAGAAAATCCTTTACGTTTTACCAAAGTTACACTTTTAACCCTAACAAATATAGTTTTACACCGTTAATCCGTAGTTAACAATCGTTTCATTTTAAGTCCAAATAATATCAATATTTACATTTTTCAACTCCAATTATCTTTATTTACAGTTTTAAACTCAGAAAATCAGAAATTACAGTTTTGACCTAAAGTTTGCAAAGTTTACACTTTTAGTCCCCGGTTAAGAAAATTTGCATAGTTAGTCCAAAAATTACCAAATTAATAACTTAGCTTTTTGACATGATAAATAAGCTCAGGGTATTCAAAATAACTTATTTTAACTGCTTATTAGCTTAAAAACAACTTATTTCACTAAATGGACTTTAACGAGACAATATCAAGGCCCGTTAACATTTTCCGATCCAATGAGCTTACGAAAGGTTTGGGCCTGAGTTTGGACTATATTTTAAGTTGTAAAAACGTTACAAACAAGCTTATGAGATCAGCTTATCGAATAAGCTTGTTAACAGCTTAACGGGCTTTAAGGCCCAAAAGTTATAAAAGATTTCTGAAAAATAGCTTAGAGGTCGATTTACTTTGGCTCTAGAAAACAGTTCATACGAGGTCAATAGGTCGAATAAAAAGTGTTTCTCAATTGTTGGTCATGTCAAAAATGAGGTCGAGCCTTAAAAATAATATGTCACGTGTCTAAATATTTATTTACGAGACCAAAGTGATCGAGCAAACTTCATTTTGAAAACAGTTTCAACACTTAGAAATATTCTAAGTGTTTTTGTGCTTATTCGAATGGGTCAAGGTATACATGGAACGTGTGATATAATTTACGTATACGTTATTATTAGCTCAAAATTATTATCATACTCGATTTTTAGCGTGGTCAAAAATGAAAAGAAGGAAAAACATATATATGTTACGTTTAATATTTACGAAATAAAAGATAAAAGTAAATGTGTAAAATTGATAAATATAATGAAATAAAATAGAGAGGATTTGTGTTTTTCTCACCTCACCACGATTTGGTGGGGAATAAGGGTACGTATAGATCAAGCTAGGTACAAGGTTCAACGTAGTATGGTTCACGGCTCAGCAAGGTTCAAGACGAGCAAAGAATGGTTCTCTTGGATCACTTCTATGGTTCTTATGCCTTGCCAACTTCTCGTCCCAACTTAGCTTGTAAACTTCACGTAAACTATGTCTTTGGTACGTATGATTGTGTGTGATCAAATGAGTTTGCATGGGAAGTTATAGAAGGCTTGTGAGGGTTTAGGACAAGCGAATGATGCCAATGGTTGATGTGTTGTCTCGGTTTTAAGGTGTGGCACCAAAATGTCCACCAATCAAGAGTAACCAACAAGAGATTGTGTAAGAGAGAATATCAAATCATTCCTGACATTTCACTGTTCGAATGAAGGCAATTGGTGAGCTCGTGTGGCGTATAGAAATATTTGGACACGTTTATGATTAACTTGGTACATGGTTTGGTTCGTTTACTTTGGCCAGAAATGAGTGTCTAAATGAATGAAATATAAAACGAGGTTTGTCACTTTCGAAAGCTAGCTGGGTCGTGAATCGAGTTAAGCGAAAATATGTATAGGTTGTGTCTCGAAATCTCGAGAAAAAGGGTGCGTTTTGGAGTGGTGTCGCGGCAGGAAGAAATAAATGACAAAGAGGGTGGTTTGGGTTCAAAGAGCCTGGTGGGCTTGGGCTTATGTTTCGGTCCAGTAAGAAAAAGAAGAAAAAGAAAATGAAAGGGTCCGGTTGGTTTGTTAAGTGGGTTTAAGTGGCCCAATGGTTCAACGGGGCCCACCTGGTGTGTTTTGAGAGTCGGGTTACGATCAAATAATATTAATGAGTGATCTCGGGAATTTTCGTAGGCTCCGGGAATATATAAATATTGTACCTTAAATATACGAAACGTATATTATAAAAATATAAACGTTTAAAATATATATTCGCGATAATTAGATTATCTAGGTTTGTGTGCATCGTTCCTAGGCAAATGGTCAATCATAAATGTCGTAGTGGTTCACATAATATGTCATGCATAATAAAAAAAAAAAAAAAAAAAATTCTCGTAAAAATGGTTAATCTATGTTATGGTAACGTGTTAATCGTAGGAAAATTTTACGGGGTGTTATATTACCTACCCTTTAAACGGAATCCCGTCCCGGGATTCTAAGATAAGGTAACTGTAAAGGTGAGTGGGAAGGGTGAACAAATAACGTATTTATTATTAGCTTCCTAATTGTACTTTCCAGCTTAACGTATCTACTACTACATTAGATTTTTACTTGATGATAACCAATCTTAGTATGATTTTGAAAGAAAAACTTGGGGAAACTTTAGTCCAAAATTATAGTTGTTACTTGGCAGTATTATTTGAAATTTTTTTAAGGTGTAAATAGTATTTTACCACAGTGGTGTACAGTACCCAACTCTTATTCTCTTTAAATAACCCACTATTACACTCCTTTTTACCTAACTTTTCTTTCACTTTATCATTTTCGTCGACATGCCGCACTTCATCACCAATCTTGCAATCATGTATGCCATTGTTACTGCTATCTATCTAGTGTATGTTCCGAACGAAGATCGTGCTATGTTGGTTGGGATCTTAATGTTTCTTGCACCATTCGTGGTTCTATCGATCATCATTGACAAGTTTTGGAAGTGAGGAATAGTATCGTAGTGTAGTGGTTGGAATGTTGAAATAAGCTTTGTTGTGTTTCCATGTAATTTCGAACGTATGAATGAAATTTTTATTTCGCTTTATGATGTCTTAGTTTATGTTAATTTCTTGCTTGTTTTTACCGCTTATGAATCGTTATATTTGTAATTAGAAGGTCATTATGTATCAAAAACATTGGTTGGTTTGATTGTAGTTAAATTTTCAAAGGTGGGTTTTAATGAATTATAACCAAAACTATATATGGAAGTTTGTTTGGCTTCGAATACTCATATAAATATGATTTTTGATTATAGTTGAGTGAAGCAATTGGGTTGAGTTTTGATGAAAAAAATTTGACCATCGAATGATCGATAAATTGAAAGAGATTCATCGCACTTGATTCTTAGGTTCATGATAAATTGAGATGCACAAAAATATTGATAGGGTGCTTAGAAAATGTCACAGAAAAAAAAATGGTTCGAAACTATATGTCATGAGTCGGTTTGGAGTAATATTTAGGTTTTGGGCTTGAGCAATGTCGGGCTTAAGTTGGTGATCAAGTTCAATGGTGTGTTGGGTTACTGAAATCTCGAGGCCCAAATGTGTGTCGGCGCATAGAGGCAGTGGGTTAAAGCCCAAGTTAAGAGAGTGTTTTTGATTTAGTTTTTGCGAGTATGTTTTATGATTCTAAGATATCTGAGGTTACGGGTTGGTCAGAGATCATTGAAATTTTATATAATGTTTGAGAGTTTGGAAAAATTATGGAGGAGTTCACAATTTCTTAGAGATTGAGGGGTCAAATCATGTGAGAGTGTATTACTTATACGTGGCGTGTTCATGATTTAAGTTATGGTGTTATGCGTTTAATGTGATCTGTTTCTTGCCACTTGTGTTGAAATGCGAAAGACAAGGTAGAATTTTCACCACGTATCCTAAAAAGTTTGTTGCTAGTTTTGTTAGACACAGGTTTTAAAAGTTTTACCGTTTGAATACAAACGGTCATATTTAATACAATAATTGAGAATTATTTTTTTCCAATTCTTTATAAATACCATTGGTGCGTGTTGGGTTATCCACATACACACACACAAAACAATCAATGGCTTGCAAGCTACCACATACCGCTGAACAAATTCAACAATATATCAAAGCAGAAGCCGAAAATAGTGATGTGGATCGCAAAAATGCTATTTTGAGGGTCATCCTGGAGTTTGAGGTGGCGAAACAATTGAAACAACGGCTTAGAGAACGCTATGTAGAGTGCACAGATATATCGGATGATCGGAAACATGTGATTGATACTTTCTTGTATGACGGATATCGTAAGGATGCGGCTATTATTGAATCGTTATGGGTTTGTGTTCATCAGATAGAGGACCAGAGTTCCAACAAGATCCGTTGGAGTTTTAAAGAGAATGTTGAAGCAGCTAGGATTGAACAACAACAGCAACAGCAACAGCAACAACAACAACAGCAACAACAACAACAACAACAACCAAATCCACTACCACCACCACAACAACCACAACAGCAATCACTACAACAAGGTGCATCAAGTTCTTCTGCACCAAGAGTGGTTGTGCAACAACAACAATTGCCTCATCTGGATCAATTCCAGCCAAGTTTTGAGGAAAAAGTGGCGGTCGATGATGATGGTTGGACTTCTGACATGGAGCGGGAGCTGAGTAGGTTGGAGGCTCAAATAGAAGAAGAGAGATTGGCAAGCTTCGACCCTTATGATGATGGATATGATTCTAACAATTCTCAGACTTGGGATCACCCAGACTACCGCTGAAGTGTGATATTTAATTTAGCGTTGTTTGTAATGTTTTTATGTATTTCCGTTCAGTCTGCTTTTTAATAATATGGTGTTTGAATAAAATTCCTTGTGATCATACATTGGGTGAGAATTTATTCTGTTACGTTTAGATAAATTTGTAGTTACAAAAATCTGTGCGGGTAACCTACCCGTTAAACAAAAGAGTTTTGTTGATATAGGTTTTTACAAAAAGGAAGAGGGTAGAGAAATTTCTTAAATTATCAGTTTTTGTGGATAGAAATTTAGTCTGGGGAAAAGTGAGTGCACATGGTATTTTCAATCAGCTGGGAGGGTCAATCGTTTAGTGACGTCAAGGTTTACCTAATGATCTTGGTAACGTTAGCATTATCGATGTTAGTCATATCGTTGTGTATCAATATTCGTGGTTTCATATGCCTGTTAACTCAGAAGTAATTAAACCTATTTATCTATATTTCGTTATTTACATAAAGAAGCGTCCCAAACTATGTAACTAAGGAAATATAAACTTATGGTTCAATGATTTACAATTTCTTGATTTGAATAAAAGGGCGTCCCAATCCATTCAAATTAATACGTTGTAAATCATTTTAAGATTCTGACTTAACTAAAATAATTTATGTGCGGATTTTCCGAGAGTACGAAAAGAGTATGTCGTAAGCATCTATAAAGATGAAAGCGAGACAATTAAAGAGGATTTGCATAGTACTCAAAATAGTTGGGGGAGCATATATATATTAATATACTAGAGTGTAGTTGTACCATAAACTATTTAAAAGTCACATAATAGTCTAGCGGATGGAAATATAAAGGCACGGTATTTGTAATAATCCCGATTAGTAAATGTAAGTCATTAGCATAATCATAACATGTTAACATATATAAGAAATCATGTAAAAGTAATGTCTCTACCAGATGTTGGAAACGCGTAGGCACGGAGGGCATAAGGTGGTATTTTGTAAAAGTGGTCCGTTTTAAACGTGTAGTTATAGTCCAATGTTCAAAACATCTGGTTCTCTATAACCGTGGCTCTGAATACCAATCTGTAACACCCCCAAAATCATCACGTCAGCGGAAGACTTAAAATGTCAGCGGAAGACTTTTTGGGTGTTACTTCGAGGATCTTTATCACAATCATAGAAAACGACACAAAAGTGACGCTTTAAAGTTTAATTCATTCAAAATACCAAATATTCGAGACATCAAGATGTTTCATAATTTAAACAACAAGTTTATTTGAAATATGTCAAAATGTTTATTTAAGCCCATGCCGGGTTACAAGCCCACTCCGTGCCTTCAAGTTCCTTCTTGTATAGTTACCTGAGATAAACACATACTAAAAAGTGTCAACACAAAGGTTGGTGAGTTCATAGAGTTTATAGTTTTGAGTATCGATTTCCAAAATCAAAGAGTTTATGATTCCATAGAAGTTTTAATAACAGTTGATTATCAAATTAAAGTGTGAGTAAATCCATAATATTCATAGCTTAAATCGTTGATTTATCAAAATCAGAAAATGAGTGATTTCCTTATCAATTCAAAAATAGTTCGTTGGTTTGCCCTTCACCGGATCAACATCAGAAATAGTAATTGGTTTATAAATCCATTTAACACGAGATTCGAATCACAAGTTAAGAATGTATTGTAATCACATACAATCAATAAGTTTAAATCAATGTTCCTGTTATTGCCTTAAGCTCATGATACTCAACGATTAACAGCCAATCATAATCTCAAGTTATGACGGTAAGTAGTAGGCCCTCAAGATAGGTATTTGCCAATAATCTATAATAAGAACAATAAAGTGCGCCTGGTGTTTTCTCTAACAACCAAACGAGGATTGTCAATCACTAATAGTACTATCCACATTTATTTACGTTCACCCTTCAAGTGATTAAGGTTCATGATCGAGGGACTTTTGGCAATAGTAATTTAAGCAAATAACATTGGCCTGACGGTATTTCAATACCCGGTATAAAATACTTGTGTTCGAGTTTTAAGCATGTATCTCCCCCACGGGAAAATAGTTAAAGAGTGGGCTATGAAATTACAGTAATATGTAAATAGTTAACGAGTACTTGTAAAAGTATAAAACAATAGTTAAACATGTATCTCCCCCAAAACGTTTATAAATCATTGTAAATCAAGTAAGAGTAGGGGCTATGACTCACCTTAGTAGCACAGTAGTAGTGGTAGTAACATAATCTCAACGACGCAAGGCAACGGCTTCACACACAACCTAAAAGATATGGTATGTTTTAGTTGATAGTCTAAATCTCGTTTTATCGCGAATATTAGTCATTCAGGTTGTTATTAAAACTCGTGTTCGTTTAAATGTTTGAAGTTCAAGAACAAAGTTATATATATCGTTAAAATTTATTATAGTTACGCGAATATTTATATCGTATATATTTATAAGAGTTTTATACTAAACATGTGTATTTATATATAAAATATTAATATTATTTTATAAAATAATATTTACAGAAAATCCTTTACGTTTTACCAAAGTTACACTTTTAACCCTAACGAATATAGTTTTACACCGTTAATCCGTAGTTAACAATCGTTTCATTTTAAGTCCAAATAATATCAATATTTACATTTTTCAACTCCAATTATCTTTATTTACAGTTTTAAACTCAGAAAATCAGAAATTACAGTTTTGACCTAAAGTTTGCAAAGTTTACACTTTTAGTCCCCGGTTAAGAAAATTTGCATAGTTAGTCCAAAAATTACCAAATTAATAACTTAGCTTTTTGACATGATAAATAAGCTCAGGGTATTCAAAATAACTTATTTTAACTGCTTATTAGCTTAAAAACAACTTATTTCACTAAATGGACTTTAACGAGACAATATCAAGGCCCGTTAACATTTTCCGATCCAATGAGCTTACGAAAGGTTTGGGCCTGAGTTTGGACTATATTTTAAGTTGTAAAAACGTTACAAACAAGCTTATGAGATCAGCTTATCGAATAAGCTTGTTAACAGCTTAACGGGCTTTAAGGCCCAAAAGTTATAAAAGATTTCTGAAAAATAGCTTAGAGGTCGATTTACTTTGGCTCTAGAAAACAGTTCATACGAGGTCAATAGGTCGAATAAAAAGTGTTTCTCAATTGTTGGTCATGTCAAAAATGAGGTCGAGCCTTAAAAATAATATGTCACGTGTCTAAATATTTATTTACGAGACCAAAGTGATCGAGCAAACTTCATTTTGAAAACAGTTTCAACACTTAGAAATATTCTAAGTGTTTTTGTGCTTATTCGAATGGGTCAAGGTATACATGGAACGTGTGATATAATTTACGTATACGTTATTATTAGCTCAAAATTATTATCATACTCGATTTTTAGCGTGGTCAAAAATGAAAAGAAGGAAAAACATATATATGTTACGTTTAATATTTACGAAATAAAAGATAAAAGTAAATGTGTAAAATTGATAAATATAATGAAATAAAATAGAGAGGATTTGTGTTTTTCTCACCTCACCACGATTTGGTGGGGAATAAGGGTACGTATAGATCAAGCTAGGTACAAGGTTCAACGTAGTATGGTTCACGGCTCAGCAAGGTTCAAGACGAGCAAAGAATGGTTCTCTTGGATCACTTCTATGGTTCTTATGCCTTGCCAACTTCTCGTCCCAACTTAGCTTGTAAACTTCACGTAAACTATGTCTTTGGTACGTATGATTGTGTGTGATCAAATGAGTTTGCATGGGAAGTTATAGAAGGCTTGTGAGGGTTTAGGACAAGCGAATGATGCCAATGGTTGATGTGTTGTCTCGGTTTTAAGGTGTGGCACCAAAATGTCCACCAATCAAGAGTAACCAACAAGAGATTGTGTAAGAGAGAATATCAAATCATTCCTGACATTTCACTGTTCGAATGAAGGCAATTGGTGAGCTCGTGTGGCGTATAGAAATATTTGGACACGTTTATGATTAACTTGGTACATGGTTTGGTTCGTTTACTTTGGCCAGAAATGAGTGTCTAAATGAATGAAATATAAAACGAGGTTTGTCACTTTCGAAAGCTAGCTGGGTCGTGAATCGAGTTAAGCGAAAATATGTATAGGTTGTGTCTCGAAATCTCGAGAAAAGGGTGCGTTTTGGAGTGGTGTCGCGGCAGGAAGAAATAAATGACAAAGAGGGTGGTTTGGGTTCAAAGAGCCTGGTGGGCTTGGGCTTATGTTTCGGTCCAGTAAGAAAAAGAAGAAAAAGAAAATGAAAGGGTCCGGTTGGTTTGTTAAGTGGGTTTAAATGGCCCAATGGTTCAACGGGGCCCACCTGGTGTGTTTTGAGAGTCGGGTTACGATCAAATAATATTAATGAGTGATCTCGGGAATTTTCGTAGGCTCCGGGAATATATAAATATTGTACCTTAAATATACGAAACGTATATTATAAAAATATAAACGTTTAAAATATATATTCGCGATAATTAGATTATCTAGGTTTGTGTGCATCGTTCCTAGGCAAATGGTCAATCATAAATGTCGTAGTGGTTCACATAATATGTCATGCATAATAAAAAAAAAAAAAAAAAAAAAATTCTCGTAAAAATGGTTAATCTATGTTATGGTAACGTGTTAATCGTAGGAAAATTTTACGGGGTGTTATATTAATACTTAGAATATATTGATAAAATGGCATATTTGGAAAAGATTTTGGTCTTCTTTGACTTCTCCTATAACCGGCCATTCATCCCTCTATACCTCCTACAATTTCTCATTTTTACGCACCATTTAACTCACACAAATATCACACACTAAAACCCTAGAAAATACAAGTGGCGGCACAACTTTCCTCCCTATTCGATCAGCAAGAAGAGTAGAAAAGGTAGTGTGTTTGCTTCGGTTCGAGGCGTAGGACATGTGGTGTGTTGATCGTGGTCCAAAGGTGGTGAGTGTAAAACCTCGCAAAAATTCATATAATTAAAAACGTTTAATTATATATTCATCTCTGTCATTATCTTAATCACTATTTTTACGGGAAAATTTAAAATTTTCTTATTATATTAAAATGGTCACAATTACGATATTGAAAAATTCACCAAACGACAAAACAAGTTCTCGACGCGTTTAACAAAATATTAAAAACTTACTAAACTTAATTAAAACTAATTAATACCAAACGGGCCCTTAATCATTTTCAGCCCCCTCTCGTTCACTATTCACAGGCCCAAGGCCACAAGCCCAACTCCAATTTTTATTAAAATCTCATTTGTTCGACTAAGCTTCAAGCCTCCAAAACGCCTCGTTTATTCTCGATTCTTACACACGACGTGCCAATATTCTTACACCATTTCGTTTACCACATAGCCAACTATTAGTGTGTCAAATCCCAAGTTCATTGGACGACGTTTGATGCGTTTTTAAGGGGCAAAGTGTTTGACGAATATTCATATCAATCGATCCATCTATTATTCAAAACTTAACCGTTTTGATTCCTGTTTGTTCCTACGTGTTTCTAATAACATTTCTAACATGTTTTCATGTTTAAATGTCATCTATGATCAGCTATAATCAAGTAGTACAAGATTATGCAAATCGTGTATGTAAATATATATATATATATATATATATATATATATATATATATATGTCGACATCCTTGTGAATCACCAAACCATATCCCTTGTTTCATGCACTCACAAATGAATTTAATATGATAAAAGTCGACCAAGAAGTCCATTGTAACTGACAATGCATAGTTCTTATAGTTTCCTTGGAAGATTTAGAACCATACGTATTATGAAATGTAACCATATATATTCTACATGCATGCATCCGTTTCCATCATTCCTCATTCACTATCACAATTCCCTTTCTTCATAAAAACTATCTCTACAAGACCAGGAGTTGAAACAATATCGTTTGGAAGCAAGAAACAAGGATCGAGTTTAATATATTCGTATATTACTTGGGTTATAGTCGAATTTGATTATATCTTGTGTTTCCTCCGTTCCTACTCGTTTCTCCACCACCCTAGAGGTGTTGTAAGTTGTTTCAAGCTCATCTCCATTCATTTCACACGTTAAATTAAGTCCATGCATCAAGTATATATATTTTTCGATCGTATATAGTTCATGTATATATTTTACGTACGTATATAATTGTAGCAACACAAACCTGGCTAGCCTCTATCTTGGAAGGCCTAGGAGTCACGTAGCACACATATTTCACGTTAGTTTTTACTCGACATGCATCAAACAAACTCATTTTGAACCATGCTTAATCGGATGAAAATTATATAAATACTTAGAAAATATTCCAAGTCTTCAACACATATAAAAACGATCCATGTAGCCAAGAAACGCACGTATACATTCAAATATTACTTAACGAGCACCCAATATTTTTACTCGACCTAATAGACCAACTAGAAAACTACCACTTTCATTTAGATAACATGTAAAAATACTCACATCTCGACATATAAATTTAGCCAATTTGATCTCGACAACTACAAGGTTTTCAAAAATTCATTTCTATTTTAAACTAAATATTTTCGGTTTGGGCTTATTCAAGGCCCAACAAGGAATAACGAACCATAAGCCCACTGGGCCCATATGAAATATTTTTAGAATCATAAAAAAAGCCCAAGTTCAAGACCAAAACAATTTCCATGCCCTCGCCTCCAAATTTTCTAAATGGGCTTTCGTTTGGCTCGTTAAGGCCCATAAGCTAAAAAAAAAATAAGCTTTTAATCAAATAAGCAGCTGAAATAAGCTTTAATAAACTTAAATAAGCTACGGAAATTTTCCTATAATTTTTCTCACTTTTTCTTACACGTTTGGACTAAAAATGTAACGCGACGACACTTAGGAGGACTAAAACTGTCAAGGACTGAAAAGTAGGGACTGAAAATGTAAAAACAAAATCTATAGGATATAAATTGATATATTATCATATTCCAGGACCAATAAGTTATTTTGGACAAGTAGTGGACTATAATTGTAAATTAGATACGAAAAGGACTAACGGTGTAACGCTAACGCCGTTAGTATAAAAAGTGTAAAAATGGGAAAAGGACAAGGACTAAACATAATCTATTTGACATTCTTATTTATTTTCTATTTTCGTAAATTTATTCCGTATTGCATTTAAACTTTCGTTTATATATATATATATATATATATATATATATATATATATATATATATATATATATATATATATATATATATATATATATATATATATATATATATATATATATATATAATAGTTAACGTAACGTTAATAATATATATAACGATATTTCAAAAGTTAATATTTTTACTTACAATTAAAAAGGTAAAACTTCGATGGATAATTTAAATAAAGTATTTTATCATATCATGCATGGCATAATAATTACACTGCATATCATCTATTCGTCATAACGAATAAATATTATTCGTTATTCGTTCGTATTTACCAAATAGTATTTGGTCAAATTCTCAGATAAATTTATTTATCAGATTCCGTATCAAAGACGTTTCCTTAATCATTCTCATAAATCTCATCCTACTTTACTTTTCATCATTCCCGTATTAATCAAGGTGAGTCATAGCCCCATTTCCAATAATTGTTTTTAACTCATTGGGGGAGATACATGCTTACATATACTTTGATAATTTGATAAGTATATGAATAAATTACATGATTCAAATCAATTTCCATATTAATAATTACCTGATGAATTAATTAACTGAAATACTGATATTCATATGATAATGTTTCCAATTTGATTATTGTGGCATGTGATATATATGTATGTTACTGGTGAATTACTTAATTGAAATACTGATACTTCGATGATAATGTTTCCAATTTGATTATTATGGTATGTGACATATGAATGTTATTAGCAAAATACGTAACTGAAATACTGATACTTTGATGATAATGTTTCCAATTTGATTATAACTGGCGAAATACTTAAACTGAATTACTGATACTCAGATGATACTGTTTCCAAATTGAATATTATGGTATGATACTTGATTATATGATGCTATCCTAAATGATCCCATTATTACATTGATATTGCCTAAGTTACCTTATCGCCATATGTTAGGAATACGATTATTCAGTTAAAGACTCGGTCACCCCAAGTATTGCTAAGCATTACATAGCTCGTAGAATTATCCTTATTATAGTTAGTACGTAGATTATTAGTAGTTAATATAATAGTATTCGTAGAGCGGGTCGGGTCTTTACCCTCTGTCAGCTCACTCTACAGCTCGTTTCATGGAGCACCAAGTATTGTAGTATATATACCCTCTCCCACCCAAGGGAGAGGGTTGGACCTTCATTCACAAGCTAATACATTTCTAGTTTCTCTCAAGGCTCCCATCTCTTTCTCTCTCTAATCTCTCTCTCTAAAACTACACTAGTTGATCCATACATGCAACACCATACGAGCTTATGATTATGTATATTCTACAATTGGTATCAAGAGCCAAGGTTTCATCTTAGGGCCTTGTAGAATCGGATTTGGTGTGGTTTTGTGTAGTTTTTGTGAGTTAGAAGAGTTTTCTTTGAAAACATCATGGTTTGATCTTTCTTGTGTTATTTGACATGTTAGTGATGTACTTTTATGATCATAGGTGTTAGTTGAACATTGTGTTTCAGTTGGCTATACCATATCTTTAATCTATTTGAAGTTTGGACTTGATTTTGGGCGTATTTCATAGTTGCGGTTAAGTCTACTGTTGCATTGCTTGTCTGCGTTTAGTTCCTGATTTCTGCGGTTAGTTTGCTGCGATTACTATTTTGGGAATACAAACAAATCGCAAGGAAAGTGACAGATTTGGATTTTTGTATACTGCGATTAGCTCTTGCGGTTAAGTGGTCTGCGGTTAGTTCATTGTGGTTAGCTTTCTGCGGTTAAGTGGTCTGCGGTTAGCTCATTGTGGCTAGGTTTCTGCGATTAAGTGGTTTGCGGTTAAATCTTTGCGGTTAACTCCCTGCGGTTAGTTGCTCCCTGCGGTTAGTCACCTTGTGGTTACCTTTCCTGCGGTTATCTCACCTTGTGGTTAACTCACCTTGTGGTTACCTTTCCTGCGGTTACCTTGCCTGACCCTGCGGTTAACTCTGTTTGACCATAGTTGACGTTTTACGTCGAAACTTCAAACGGTCATAACTTTTGAACCGTAACTCCGTTTTCAGCGAATTAGCTGTCAAAACGTCCGGAACAGGCTGAATATTGTAAGGTTTTACCACGAAGTCGTGAAACGAATTTTTCGAGGCCCAAATCACCTCTGGAGTGAAGTTATTGAGGTTTTAAGTTTTCAGACCAAAAATTTCACCGCAACAACTTGCATCAACCTAACCAAATTACAACTAAATAACATACAATCACTGCTATGGAACCTTCGTGCTCGAATTCAAATGATAATGTGCTTCATCAGCCAATTATATTGCCCGATAATGCAAAGGATAGTCGCATTGAATGTTTTCGATCACTCCATTCACATCTCAAGGTTCTCTTTGCAAAACCTGGATACTTGGGAGGTTTCAATCGTGCATTCGCAACACTTTTTGGTCAAAATGTTGAGACCTTCACTGTCAAAATGACTCTACGCTTAGATCAACTTCAACAACAACTTGAAACATGTGAATTTTCTGAAGGTAGCTCTATGGCTGCATTCTGTGTGATCAACAACCAACTCCAAGCGTTCATTGATTCACGATTCACTGAGGAGTATGATCATGAGTGTCAAATGACGAAAAAGAGCTTTGCTACTCATACGAGAATTGAAGTTGACATTTTCAGAGTCACACTACTCCAACTCATGGGTAATGTGAAGGAGTACATTATGGAAAGAGCACAACGCAAACTCAAACATGAAGACAAGGTGAAGGCATGTCGGGAGCGATCAAGTGATAATATTGTGGACTCAGGTAAAGCATCAGATGCTGGGTCAGTTGTCACCAAAGGCAGAGGATCAGAGACTGATAAGCTTGACACAATGAACAGTTCAATGACTCTTACACGTGATGTGGATGCATATATCTGACCGGTAAAAGAACATGTCTCATGTGCTAAGGTACTCGAACGGTGTAACATGGTTGATGAACAAAAGATTCCTAACAAAGTACAACCGACAAACGATGTCGATTCAGATGTTGTTGACATGGGAAATAGCAATGTTGACCCATGTGAACAACATATGAATCACAATGAAGTGTCTGTTGTACAATGTAGTGCATCTTCTGTTTTAAATTATGATTGTGTGTTGCATGAGAACACTGCCTATAACCCTGATGATTCCTTGACCACTAGATTTAATATCCTTAAGGATCAGGTGGCAATGTACGAACAACGTGCTAGATTTGAACTCACTGGACGTGAGCAGAACATGGAATGGCAAATGCGTGCATACATATCTGAAAATAATCTTAAGCAAGAAACATTGAAAAAGGAGTTACAATCTTTGCAAAAACAACTGGATCAAACTGTTAAACAAAAACAAGAGATTCAGAAAGGCTTAAACACACTTAAACATGATTTCAAAGAGAAGGAAACAAAACTCCTAAATGATTTCTCTAGTCTTAAAATGCTAAAAAGTAAACTTGAGGATAAGTTATACACGCAAGGCCAAACCATTCAAACTGCTCAAATGATGCATAAACATAGGAAGTTGAGTGATGATCATAGTGAGAAGGATTCTACTAAGCCAAAAACCAATTTCCTTAGAAGCGGTATAGGTGCACAACCTGTATTATATGATGCAAACATTATGCTTGAGCCTAATCATGCCCCTCCTGATGCTACATCCGATGATGAGGGCAATGAGATAGAAGATAGAACCAGAGAAAAACTAGCTGAGAAATTAAAGGATCCCCTATGCATAGCTAATAAAATCTTGTACAATTATGATTACTCTAAAGATACTCAATTAGCTGTCTTTGTCCACAAAAGAAATTTACTCCAGAGCAAGTCTTCTGGAACATAGACATAGAAAAAATGAAAGCTGAAAGAATTGTGGGTAACACACGCCTATCTTTAGGATTGTTGACCCAATGATTTATCCCCTGAATACACCCAGGCACCTTGTACCATTTACTCTTCCCACACAGTGTAATACTCTAATTGGGTTATATGTTCTAGGTCAATTGTTTATTGACTTTGAGAAAACATGTAAAATGAGAATTACACCAACAGGGATTACAGAAGGGGAAAAGGGTTTTGAGCAAACAAAACAATGTTACCTAACTGAAGTCATGCCATTTTTCAAACTTCTCAAAGAACATTTTGAAGGCCTTAAAAATACCATTAATGATGATGTGACTCAAATGAAAAAGGTGTTTAAAGATGTGGAAAATGAGGGTAAACAATTGGCAATTGATCTTAAATACAGTGAAGTTGCGAGGAAAAATATTCTCATCATGAATGAGAATCTGATTGCTAAATGTATTGCGCAGGATGTATTTTACACTGCTACTGATTCTACATTATCTGCCTGCCAATTTCATGAGATGTCTATTGCATTGAACGTTTTCCAGAATCGTGTTGTTGAGCTTGAGGGGGAGAATTTAAAATTGCGTGAGAAAATTCAAAACGATGACCATGATAACATGGTCAGGCATTTGTCAAAACTAGAAGTTGATAATCTTAATTTGCAATTAAAGTGTCAACATTTAGAAGAGAGAATTAAAATCTCAAATGCCAAGACATCTTCGGATGCTCCTGAATTTGATGCATATTTTGAATTAGCCAAACGTGATGAAAAGATTCAAGCTCACACTAACACGATTCGGAAACTGAGGGTTCAAATTGCCCAATTGAAGTCTAACGAGAGTGATGTGATTGGCACCCAAAAACCATTGCCTATAGATTCTCAGAATTTTCAACTTCAAGATACCATCAATAAATTGCAACATGAAAATGATTGGTTTCGTACTGAAAATTCGAAAGTTAAACAACATTACAAAGAGTTATATGATTCAATTAAGATCACACGTGATACAAACAATGCAAAGATAACTTCTTTGGTTAATGAGATTGAGAATCTAAAGACTCAGGTGAAAGGGAAAATGCCAATCATCACTTGTGATAATGTTGTTCAAAAGGTTTTTGCTTGTAAGAAGTACGCAATTGATGCTGTGAATATTCCTCTTCCCCTTAGGAATAATAAGTTAGTTCATAGAGACTATCTTAAGCATCTTAAGGAGTGCCTTGACTTGCTTCGTGAAACCATTGAAGAGGATAGGATAGCAAAACCACTTGATGATGCTATTGTAGGTGCCTGCTTTCTCACTAATAGATCTCAGGAACTCTTAGAATATGCTATTGGTACATGTCCTAAAACTGATAGCAAGCGAGATAGGTCTACTGCATCATCATCTATGACTAAGAACAAGCATGTTACCTTTGAGGTACCCTTGGAAACTTCAGATCCCAACACATCAAAACATGTTCAGCAGCCGGAAGTGAAAAAGACTAAAATTCCCATTAGTCCGTCTACAGGAGTAAATAGTAACACTAAAGCTAGAGAGTCTAAACCAAGGAAAAATAGAAGGAATTATAGGACTTCACCTGCTAAAAGTGTTCCTAAAGAGAAAGTAGACGACCACATGAGGAACATTAAGTCCAAGTTGAGCAAAATGAGTCATAATTCAAAACCTAATTCACGTTGCAAAACATGTAATGAATGCATAATTTCGAGTAATCATGATAAATGTGTTAAGAAATTTCTGAAGTCGTTTAACAAAACCCCAGTTAAGAAAGTTTGGAGAGCTAAACAATGTAAGCAAATTTGGAAAGCAACAGGTAAACTGTTTGCCAATGTTGGTTATCAATGGAAGCCCACAGGAAGGAAATTCACTTTAGGAGAACAGTGCCCTTTAACTAGGATAACCAACTCTAATGTAGTGCCTATTAAGGAATGGAAGCCAACTGGTAGAACTTTCCCTTTGGAGACCCAATGTCCTTTAACTAGGCCTATTGCATCTACTAGTGAAATTTCCACCATTGAAACGAATGCACCTAAGGTCTTAGTAGCTCCAGAACTTGTTTGTACGAACCAACTGGAACCCAACTCAAATTGGGGATCTGACGCTCCAAATTTTCTGCTCTCGTCTGTTTCCAAATGCAGGTCGTACATTTTGTCCTTTGATATTTGGACTCAGGATGCTCTAAACCTATGATTGGGGATCGTTCAGGGCTCGAGAATTTCGTGAATAAGTTTATCAGGACAGTTAGATTCGGGAACTATCATTTTGGCGTAATTATAAGTTATGGAGATTATGTTTCTGGTGACAGCTAATTTCCTGGGTATACTAAGTGGAAGGACTTGGGCATAATATGTTTTCTGTTGGTCAATATCTTGATTCCGATCTTGAAGATTGCCTTCAGAAATTACACATGCTTCGTCTGAGAATTGGATGGTATTGATCTTCTTAAAGACAGTCATGGCACAAATCTATACACCTTTTTCCATCAAAGACATGAAGTGGTCCTCTCCTATTTGCCTTCTCACAAAGGCCTCAAAGAACAAATCGTGGCTATGGCAACAAAGTTTAATCACTTGAACTTTGGTACCATCAATGATCTTGCTCACAATGTTCCTGTATGAGGTCTGCCTAGTTTAAAGTTCGAAAAAGAACATTTTCATTCGGCTTGTCAACTGGCAAAAGAAAGAAGCATACTCACAAATCCAGAACTGTCAATACCATCATGGAGGTTCTTCACAACCTTCACATGGATCTATGTGAACCAATGTAAATGCAAAGCATAATTGGGAAGATGTATGTTCTAGTGATAGTCGTCGACTATTCTCGGGTAACATGGGTAAGGTTTTTGAGAACCAAGGACGTGACTCCAGAGGTTATCATAAAACTCATCAAACAACTGCTAGTAAGACTCACATAACCATCAGAATCATTCGGACAAACAATGGAACGGAGGTTATCAACAAACAACTCGTTATACTTCTCCAAGGCACCGATGATCCTATGGGCGGAAGCAATTGCTACAGATTGTTACACCGAAAACCGATACTTGATACATACTCTTCACAACAAAACTCCATATGAGCTGATATATGGCAAGAAACCGGATCTCTCCTCTCTATTTGTGTTTGGTGCTTTATGCTACCCTACAAAATGACAGTCAAGATCTGGGAATGTTATAAGCTAAAACTGGTATTGGATTCTGCTTTGGTTATGCTCCAGATAGTATGGGATACCGAGTCTACAACAAACGAACCCGATAAATCCTGGAAACCGTTCACGTCACATTCGTTGAGCTGACTGAGCATACGGCTCCTGTACACATTAGTGCAGGACCCGCGTCTAAACTTTTGTCTCCTGAATCAATCAGTTCAGGTCTTGTACAGAATCCCACTCCTGCATGTACCTTATGTATCACCTACAAATGAGCATTTGAAGATCTAGTTTGACCAAATGATTGATGAATACTTTGAGACACCTACTGATGATACACTGACACCACCAGCTGCCGCTGCTCCAGTTCTGTACAACTTAAATGGTCCATCAGTGTCTACCTGAATTGATCAAGATGCTCAATCTGCAAGTTACTCACCATCATCGTCAAACCTTCAATCTCCTTCAGTACATCAAGGCACTGCAGTCGACAATTCTTTTGAAGTGAATTCATTTGCTCCTCTTGAAGATGCTCCGTACTAAAAACTGTTTGCTCATGAATATTCTTCTGAGACATCCTCTTCAAGGAATACAAACACAGCTTCTTCATGTTCCTACCTACATCCACATGAACATCTCGGAAAACGAATATAGGATCATCCGATTGTCAACATTATTGGATATCCTTCTCGATCAGTGTTCACAAGAAGGAAACTTACCACCCATGCCTTGTGGTGCTGTTATAATTCCGTTCTATCCAAAGTCAAACTCAAAGATTTCAAGAATGCTATCTCTAAAGACTGTTGGGATAATGCGATGCAAGATGAAGCTCGTAATTTCGATCGACTTGAAGTATGGGAATTGGTACTACCTCCAGATTGTGCAATGATTATAGCTCTAAGTGGATCTTTAAAGTGAAACTTGATGAGCATGATGTCGTCCTGAAAACAAGGCAAGGATTGTTGCTAAGGGATATCGTCTACAGGAAGGCATTGATTTAGAGGAATCGTTCGCTCTGGTTGTTCGTATTGAAGCTATCAGAATGTTTCTCGACAATGCTGCAAGTCAGAACATGACGGTCTAGCAAATGGATATGAAAATTGCATTTCTAAATGGCGAGCTGAATTAAGTTCTTTATTTCAGTCAACCAGAAAGATTTGTATATTTCGATCGTCCTAACCATGTCTATCATCTAAAAAGGGCTCTCTTTGGCCTAAAACAGACGCCTAGGGCATGGTTTGATACACTGTCAAAGTTTCTCCTGGGAAACGGATTCTCCAAAGGTGTGGTGGGACAAGTTGAGAATGGAGTGGTGGAACTTTACTTCATGAGAACAGAATTTCAACTGGCTGACTTCTTTACAAAGGCTCTTCCATGAGAAAGATTTCTATTCATTCTTCCGCGACTTGGATTGAAGAGTCTTACGCCAGAATCTCTCATAAGCCTTCAGGAAGAGAATGAGGAGTAAAAGGATTTACTTCACATATCCTTTGTACATAGTTAATTACAAAAAAAAAGGAAAATAGAAAAATATAAAACCTATAAAAACCATAAAAAATATGAAAAATCTTAAAATCCAAAAATATTCTTCTTACGACATGTCTCTTGTGTAATCAATATTATGTATGTTTCTAGAAATGTCATTCAATAATGACACGGAAACCTACATATGCTTGAGCAAGAGTTTTTCTTTTTAATAATGTTTTTTCTAAAACATGTCGTTTCTAAAAATATTCTTTCAAGAATGGTTTGCTATTACTTCAGATAGCCACCCGGTCTTAATATTGGGGAAAGTTCATCACCAAAAAGACGACTGTTCCTAACAAAGGCATGAATTACTTTATATTCGTACCTTTCCGATCTAATGTACGTTTCAGTGCATTATTTCTTGTTTAAGAAGAGAAGTCTTCTTTTTATCAAAACAAATAATTTTCTTTTATGATTCTTCGGAAAATTATTTGAGTGATACATGGTGGTCACGTGTTGCTTGTAAATCAATCAGTCTTAGATACTTCATAAAATTTATCACTCAATTAATGACAATGGGTCATCAATTGAGGGGGAGAGTGATTTCCAATTTTATATTACCAAACGGATTTCTTGGTTATCTCTTAATTGTTAGAAAAGGTTTTGTAGTTAATGGGGTATTAGTTGAAGAGGAACTTACTAAGCTTTATCTTAAATGGCCAAAGGTGTTAGTTGTTAGAAAGATTAGGGCATTATGTGCTATTTGCGTATAGTTTCCTAGCTTTATGTAACTAAAAGGTCCATTTGTCTCACGTTGGTATCCTCGCTTAGTCCCCTAAATACACTTAAATCCAAAATCTTAATGATGTTAGAAAACCATTATGTTTGATGCTCTTGTTCTCTCCTCTGGAATTCGTATAATCTGATTGATTGTGCTTCGCTTGTTGTTTGCTGATAATTGTTTGATTGTTGCTGATTATGTGTTCGTGTTCTCAGGATTTGCTTAGGTATGTAGTTACCGGGATAGAATCTTATTCCTAAGCTCCTGATTTGAATGTTGAAAATATGCGTGAATTGCCATGTTAGTGATTGTTGTTTATGTCAGATAGAAACTTGCAATGAATGTTCATAATTGCCAGTTTCTCTTCATGCTAGATAGCATTTTGATGAGTTGCTTGAATATTCTTTGATCATGATATGAATATGGTTTTATGAGTAGGCTTGCTGCTACGTGGTAGCAGTTAATTAAGAGTGAATATGTATGTATGCATATCTTTGTTGATACTCTTATGCAGATTCCATGGCTGATGAGTATGTGCCTGCTCCTGCTCTAACCATTTGATCAGATGTTCAAACTCTATTGACTGGCTTTGGTTTCACCACAACAACAACATCGGTAGCAACAACGACAACAACTCTTTTACCACCACCACTAGTTATCTTGTGCGTCATAAGTAGTGTGGTATCAAATGTTATGTGTCAATACATGATTTTTTATTTCATGAGTTTCTCGTTAAACTTTAAATCTTTTATAAACTGATCATAACTGACACTAACATTCTCCCTCATTGATTGAGGGGGAGTAATGAATTGTCTCAATATCAGAATATCTTTAATCAGACCACGTCTTGTTCCCAAACTTTTCTAACTTATTTAAATCACTTGGGATCACAAATCTCAAATGGTTTGAAATTTTTGATCGGGGGAGAAAATGTGATTTAAATATGAAATCTGATATAAAATGTGATTGTTTTGGACTTTTACAAACGCTCACCTATATGTGCTAAACTCTTTTGTATATCAATGCACATATTAAGGGGGAGCAAATGACTTGTGGAAAAGGATCCTTGCATTATAAGAGATCGAGACTCAGATTTGACTCATGAATTGACGAAACACAACTGTCTTGAATCAAAAGGACTAGTCCTGGACGGGTAATAACTTCAAGCTGGTCTAACCAGTGATGTAAGCGTGTCTCGAAAAGGACTTGTCTGAGTAGAATGTACCGTTTCGAGAAACCTTTGGTGGATTTGATCGGGCCGGGTAATAATTTCAAGCTAGTCTAACTAGTGATGTAAGCGTGTCTCGAATGCCCGTTCATATTCACTTAAGGTAGATCAATTCAAAAAGTGCAACTCTTCCCGACATGTGCACATTTTCAAAACTATACATATGAGCACATGTTAAGGGGGAGCATTTGAAAATAACAAAACTCTCAATTTGTTAACAAAATGTGTTTCTCAATCATAAACACGTTGAGAGAATTTTCAATGATTTGGTGTATGGCAGCATAGGATAGTCATGAAGTTATAAGGTGGCTAAGGTTAGGAAAACTGTCCTATGATCCGCCAGAGCCGGAGGGATCTACCCATGGACAATACCAAATAGATAGTATTAGAAAGTCCATAGGTATGATTATGAAAAAAGGAGAAATGTGAGAATGGAGAAAGAAGGGGTTGAAGAATTAAAAAGAAATGAAATGAGAAAGAGTGAAAAGAAATAGCCCTCCAATTATTCAACCTTAGGGTAGAAACCGGGTTCAATTCATAATCTACTGATGGTTGCTAAGGCAACATCGGTATTGAAGACAAGTCGTCATGGACCCAGTGACGCAATGCACTAGACCTTCTAGCCACTCAAGTTCTCTTAAAAGAACTTGTTTCATTCTCACGGGGAACCAGTGTAATCTATCGACATATCTCTTAGAGATTGTTGATATTGAAGCAGGAGACCTCTCCCTAATCTCCGCATAGGAAAACCAAATGCACTTATTGAGTCTAGAGCCTCGAGATACATATAAAGATCTCATAGGAACACGTGATACTTCTACCCTGGTTGTTCAACATTAAGGACACCAGTGGTAAACTTATGAGTCCTACGCAGATCTTAGCAATCTGCCAGAACATTTATGAAGGAAGTTACTATTGTAACTCCCAGAGATTGAATGGAAATTCCTGCCATGGTCAACATCAAGCAGCCCTGAAAGCAGGTCACTTAGGTAATTCCTTGTGGATTACGCTTAGTGGTCACGATGGTTACAAACGGTCAACAGTCGTGGAGTGATCTCCAGCGACTCACCCAATCATTGATCTACTTAGGTAGGTCGTGTGAATCCTTTCAGGGTTTGCCGATTGGGAACGGTCTTGGTAAGGGTTAGAAGGAGTCTTCACACTACGCTGTTGACAATCTCTAATTCCAAACCTATAAGTACCGGACGATTTATTTCTAACTGACTGCTTGCAGGAAATTCTGACGGTTATTGTCGATTGCAGAAAAGATGCTGATCCATCACCACATGCTCGCACCTCATCTATGCTTCCACAACTCTGATGCAGAAGATCATGATCCAAAAAAGTGTGAGCATGTCAACTCAAAGATGTTCAAATCACATGGAGACATTACTACTCTAAGATGACTTGCAGATACTCATTTGGATGATGAACTCGAAGTAATGCCAATGATCATCCAACTCACTAAACAAGCCATCTAGAGTCTGCTGCTGAATGTACAAAGACATGTTTGAGGAATCAAAGTCTACGAGCTACAAGATTTCATGGATGCATGAATTCCGTACTTATCTTCTGGGGTGACCTCCCTTAGGGGGAGATTGTTAGGAATACGATTATTCAGTTAAAGACTCGGTCACCCCAAGTATTGCTAAGCATTACATAGCTCGTAGAATTATCCTTATTATAGTTAGTACGTAGATTATTAGTAGTTAATATATGTAAATATTATTCGTAGAGTGGGTCGGGTCTTTACTCTCTGTCAGCTCACTCTACATCTCGTTTCATGGAGCACCAAGTATTGTAGTATATATACCCTCTCCCACCCAAGGGAGAGGGTTGGACCTTCATTCACAAGCTAATACATTTCTAGTTTCTCTCAAGGCTCCCATCTCTTTCTCTCTCTAATCTCTCTCTCTAAAACTACACTAGTTGATCCATACATGCAACACCATACGAGCTTATGATTATGTATATTCTACACCATAAAGTCCCTTAATCATGAACCATTAATCACTGTTATGTGAGCGCGAATATAGTGAACAGCTTCGAAACCTGTTAAGGATTGACCTCCTGTCCCACTAATACTTGACGGAATGCCATATGCATATGGTTAGTCGTATTAGTCGTGATACACTATATTCGTAGACAAATAGGAATTGGCAAATCACCTATTATAAAATGGCAAAATTTATCATTGACTTGATAAATCACCTCTTTTGTTAAGCTTGTGTGTCATGAGGCTTGGGGCAATATCTATAAGGAAATGTATGTTTTCAACATATATTTAGATACAGCTGTATAGGAATTTGACCATACTTGAATTGTATATTTGATTAAATTAGCATCATGAGTTTCCAACTCATGTTAGGATTATTGATTCCTTATTTGAATTTGATTGAATACTTATATGATATATTTGTGATTATAGTCAACATTACTCAATACTTGTTTCATTACTGTTTGTATTTATCATTACCAAATATTTCTGAAATCTATCAAAATAAATGGTTTTCCATAAAACTCTATGAACTCACCAACCTTTGTATTGACACTTTTAAGCATGTGTATCTCAGGCAATTTAACGGAGCAGGACAAGACACGGAGTGGGCATTTATTACTCTGATAAATTAAAATGGTGTAAAAATCAAATATGTCATTCTTTCAAGACTTTATATCTTTTAATAAGATTTTAAATCAAGTGGTTCATCTTTTATCAAAAATATTATTTGAATGACAAATAACTTTCAAAACGCTTCTTTTAAGCCGTTTTATGAGATTAAAACTTTGATCCTCCCCGTAACACCTAAATTACTTTTCCGCTGCGACAAACTTAAATTTAGGGGTGTTACAACATGAATATTCGAATCCTTTGATAATTTGAAGTTTCATTTGATAGTATAATTTCGTATGAAGACCCTTTTAAAAATATAACCTGATGATTTTTGAGAAAAACTATTTTTGAAATGATTTATGTGATTACGATACGATGCCAGTTTTATATGAAGGTTTTATGATTTTTATGAAATGTGTTTTTAAAGGAGTACTTTTACGATAAAAAGGTTTTAAATATTTTTCTAAAGTCCTTAATCTGTTTTATTCTCTAAGATTTCTCATGACTTTCTTTAACATCTTTTGATTATTTAAATTGAAATTTTAAACCTTTTCTATGAACCCTTTTGCTATTATGAACCTTTGATTTGAACCTCATGATATGAATCTTTGATTTCGACCTTCGACTTGAACCATTGCTATAATTCCTTTGTATGATCCATATTTGATCGATCCATTTTAGTTATAATTTGCTTGATATTTGTTGCATGCTATAGTTCTTATTCTTATAGCATTCCTATGCCCTATTTGTTGCCCATTAGTTGATTAATTTGTAGCCAGTCATGGGTGTTGATCCCAGTTGAGCTTAAACGATCTTTTATAGAAATTAACTTGATTAAACACTTAAGCTAATATGCGGAATGTAAAAGCTTAACTTAAGAAGAATAATGATTCTCTTTCAACACTTCAATATTATTAATACGAGCACTCAACAATGCTAGGGTTTTACAACCTTGAAGTGAATAATAATACGTACATAAACTAACCCTAGGATCCTCCTTTTATAGACTAAGGAATCCAACTAGGTTTACAATACCTTTCTCTATACGATAAGTATATTCTAGATAAATATAATATTTACACAATCTATTATGTATTTATCTAAACCGTATACATCCTTATCTCATCAGCAGTATATTCTGTCAGCAGCATTTATCCTCAGCAGCACTTTAACATCAGCAGCAGAATCATTACCACTAGCAGCAGTTTCTTTCATAGCAGCAGTTTCACTCAGCAGCAGTTTCAGACCCAACAATCCTCCCCTAAACTTATTATTTATTTCTAAATAATTAAGTTTCTTCTAAGCACATTTAATCACTAGGAGGATGCTTCCAAACACTTCAACTCTTCAGAATTCAGTTGATCAAATATCTTCTTATACTTTGTCAGCAAATTGAATGCTTGATCATCAGAATCATAGTCTTTCTGCAACTTAAGTGATTTATCACCATTAACCATCTGATTGACAATCTTCCAATATCTTACCACTGGGTAATCCACTTCAGCTAGCATATACAAATTAATTGGTCCAATATCTAACACATGAACTCCAGAATCTTGAAAAAGTCTCCATCTTCTTACTTTGTAATCTACTATCTCTGTCCATTCAGAATCATCCATTGAAGGTTCAAACATAAGTTTAAGAGCTCTCCACATAACATTATCAGAAGAAGTTATGATGTGATCAATTTTCTCTATCTCATACTTTTTACCATCAAACTTCTTAGCTCCAAACTTTGCCTTGTATAACTTCCATAAGTCTTCAACATCCTCTCTATCAAAGTAGTGTAGCATCTGTTGAAATCTAAGAAACCTGTGAGTCTTACCATCAGATCTCTGGACATCATGAAATGCTCCAATGTTAGCAACATAACCTGTGGTTACTTTGATAATAGGATATTTAACACCTATTGGTTTGGCATCAACCACTTCAGGATCTTCCATCTTGCCAACCATAATATAAACCTTCAATTGTTCTTTCAGATGCTCAGGAGGAATGTGATCACAATCATTCTTGAACTTATCTCCTTCTGGCTTAGAACTGCTTCCTTCCCCAATCTTTCTCTTCTTCTTTGCAAATGACTTATGAATAACACCTTTTCTTTTACCACCTTGCACAGAAGAAATAGTATTTGCTACATCAATATCAAGCTGTTTAACAACATCAGCTTCTTGAATATGCTCTGCTGCAACTACTTTTTAAGGTACCAACTTCTTGTTCATCTGAGCAATTTGTTCCAAATCCTCAGCACATCCCATAGCATAAAAAGTATCTGTTCTCCTCTTAGCTTGTTGATATAAGTCAAAAACTTATTTGTCAGAATAAGGTTTCAACTGTACCAATGTCCATCCAGCCATATTCTTTAGATACCTTTCATATTCTTTACTTTGTTGTTTTACAGTTGGACCTTTAAATATCTTTATCTTTCTTCTAGCAGTAGCATTTTCATTTCTCTTCTTAGTAATAAACTCACTGTACCAAGATTGCACATTAAAAGTTGGAACTTCATTTTCTTCAATCTTGATCAGCTTATTGAATTCAATATCAGCAGCTATTCGGATCTTCTCATTTATCCAATCATCATACCTCTTTAATCCTTCAGCCTCTTTCTCAGCTAACTGCTGTTCTTCCATATTAATCAACTCTTGTTCTCTAAGTGCAGCAGCTGTATCATGTTCAACTTGTAATGCCTTAGGCCAAGAATCAAAAGGTACATCAGTAAAATCAATCCCCTTATATATAATCCTTGGTTTTTCAACTTGCTTGCCCTTGCCTTTATTAGTAGAAGATGAAGAAATAACCTTCCTTTGTTGAGCAGCAGGTTCTTTAATAACAATCCCTTTTTTCTAGGTGCTGATGATTTGATTGTTGTTGTAGTATGTTGTGGTAGTGAAGGAGTTGATACTGGTGTAGTCTTCTTGCTCAACAATACCATAGCTTCAGCAGCAGCATTGTCACCAGACCCAGCAGCAGAGTCTTGTGCATCAGCAGATCCACTAGCAGCAGAGTTAGTAATTTCCTTAGCAGTAGATTCTTGAGCAGCAGAATCTTGAGCAGCAAAGTCAAGACTATTGTCTTTCACCAAATCTCCCAACTTCATCAATGTTTCACCCATCAACCCTGTTGCCTTTACTAATTGCTCAGGCTCCAAAGTTGTAAGTTGTTCTACCACCTTCTCTTGAGTAGCAATCACCTCTTCCATAACAACCTCATTCCCTGATTTATCAGCAACCGCAAAATCTCCAGCATCCTGAGGACTTTCAACATCCATATCACCAATCACTGGAGCCTCCCCTGAAACCATTCTATCATTCAAACCCAGAGCACTATCATCCTTTTCCAAATTTGCCTCCCCTGAACCCATTGCCTCTTCATTCCTCCCCTGTTTGGAAGCATCCTCTTCCAAGTGAGTAGAGACATCAGGAGAACTAACAACCTGATAAGTGCCACTTTCTTCAATCTTTTCAAAGAGGTTGAAGATCTTGATTTCTGAAAGTTCTTAATCTGTTTTTGCAATTTGATGATAGTCTTGTCCTGATCAGCAACAACAGATGAAAGAGTAAGAACCTTGTCCTCCAATGTAGTACATTTCAACCCCAAGTTGGTACAAGTAACCGTCAATTCCTGAATGAGTTTCATAATAGTCTCATCACTTCGACCTGTATTACCTGGTCCGAGAGGTGAATCATGGACATTGTCATCATGTACAAGAGATTCCGTCAATTCATTGGTCACTGGTCTGTCCTCATCACTTCGACCTGTATTACCTGGTCCGAGAGGTGAATCTTGGGACATAAACTCAGTATCAAACCTAGTTTGATCAGCTGAGCCCCCTATATTTGCCATTTGGCTAGGGTTACCATCCTGAGAATTTGATTCAGAAGAATCATCATCTCTAGATGTTGCCTTGGTTTGGGTCTTAATGATGTTATCACTATCCTGCTCTGCTGCTAAGCTAGAAGCAGTAGTGACAGCCCTTGCCAACATGTCCTCATCATCACCTAGGACAACCTCATCTGGTACAACCATACTAACACTATCCCGAGGAAGATCAGTGTTCTTTTTGGTGTTCCTACGGGTATAGAGTATTTTAGGTTATGTAGCAGATGCACTAAAGTTTGGTGTGTGATGGGAGTCAGTGGGATTTCCTGATCCTTCACCCTGATTGTTTTGCACAATTTGCACCATAGAAGGTGTAAGATTTGTATGTGTGCCTGAAAAACCTTTTCCATGTTTAACCAAGAAAGTAAAAGTTTTAGAAACTAATTTTGGAGCATCATAGGTAGCAACATGACCTCTAAACTTGGTAAGTTGATTTTGAACAAAGAGTTGTATAAACCTTGGATAAAGCAAATATGAACCAGACTCTTTGATACTCTGAAACATCCCTTCCAAAATCATTCTTGAAAAATTGAATGGCTTACCTTTGCTTAGGCATACCATTGCAGAAGCAATAGTAGTACTAAACTCATGCCATCCAGAAGTTTTAGGACTCAAACAATGAAGAAGAAGATGTATCAAAAACTTGTATTGAGGACAGAGGAGAGATTTTTGAAATTTTAAATTTGTATGATTCCCCTCATATCCCAAATCTTTTAACCCAGCAAAAATAGCAGAATTGGCCAGGCAAGTGGTCTCTGTTTCATCATCTAAGAAAAGGGTTTCTCTGATTACTGATTCAGATACACGAACCTTTTGCCCATCTACTAAGGCACTAACATGTTTTTCCCCATTCATAGTTTTGATTTTAGCTGTAAGCCAAAACTGTTTGATGTGGGAAGCAAATATAGTAGGATTCACAGTGAGTGCATACCTAAGAGAAGTAGCATTCAAAAAGTTTACCATGTCTGTGAAATCTTCAGTAACTGATTCAGCATCCAAAACGACCACACTGTTGTGTTGCTTTGCCCAGGTACGAACACAATCTATGAGTTAGGGTTTAGGGAAATTGGGAATTTTTGACTTTGAGAGAGATGGAGTGTTAGGGTTTGTGATAACTTCAATTTGAAACATGAGAAAACCAATTTGGAAAAACAATTAGGTTTTAAACTGATTGAAGAATTTACACATCCCACCCTCACACTTTCAACCGTAGCAGCACAATAACACTAGCAGCAGAGTTATATAACTAGCAGCAGAGTGAAGTAATCCAGCAGCAGAGTTGACTAAATACACTTGGTCAAAAAGTCAAGAATCCTCAGCAATTTATGTGATGATATTCCGTAATCCCTATAAAAATGGACTAAATCTTTTCCCTAATTTATCACAATTAAACCCTAATCGTAATCAAAACGCCAATCAACCAAATCAAAACTTCAATTAACCCAAATCAAATCAAATAATCATGAAATCAACACCCGAAATCATCAATATCTCTTCCGATTCATCATCTGAAGATGAAACCCCCTTTGAAACATATGTGCCACCCTTCCGTCCTCCTCATGATGGTTGTAGAACCAAAGAGCAAGCGAAGAAGAGAAAGCATGATCTCCCTGTGTTCAAAGATCTTCTGCATTTAAATCAAACCCCAAGCACATCCAGGGGTAAAGCTGTAATGGCCCCAAAATCTCCAACGTCTTCAGAATCATCAGAAGACCCAGCGTGGATCCCTGTCAGGCAACCATCCCCAACAGAGCTTGTTTCCCCTTTCATCTACACATCATCAGATGAGGATGAGCTTCCAAATGAACCACCTTCCACTCCTGAGAGGCCTCAGTCATCTAGGCCACGACCAAAGAAGTCCACCAAGACAAAGAAGACAAGAAAGACAAACTCTCCTCTCCCTAAAGAAAGAAAAATTGTTCTTGGACTTCCATGCCCTAGGAAGTAGTGCTGGTAGTCTGTAATTTCATCTTTGATTGTTGCACTCTTTTGTGGTTTCAGAAGTAGTCTTTGTAATTTCTCTTTTGATGTATGAACTTCTGAACTTGATGAATGATGAATGACAGATGTTCTTCTTTTATTGTCAGTATATTGTTATTGCAAATCATCATTTAGACTTATTCCTGCACAATCTTAGACCAAACACCACAAAACAAACAAACATATGCACTAGCAGTAGAGTTAGAAATAGCAGCATAGTACATTCCAGCACAAACAGCAGCAGAGTAACAAGCAGCACAATGCCTTTACACATTTGTACAAAAACAAAGAGATAAGTTTTTCAAAGATTTATCATACCAATGTTTGCAATTAAAAATTGAAACCTCCCCACATCAAAGTGTTTAGTGAGAAGATCAGCAACATTGTTATTAGTATGAACTTTAACAATTTGGATCAACTTCTTTTCATAGCAATCCCTGATAAAGTGATGTCTTATCTCAATATGTTTTGTTTTAGAATGAAAAACAGGGTTTTTAATTATGCAAAGTGTGCTATTGTTATCAATATGAATTTTGGTATTCATGAAATTGTACCCATAATCCAATAATTGATTCTGCATCCATAGAACTTGTCCACAACAACTTGAAGCAACAACATACTCAACTTCAGTTGTAGAATTAGCCACCACTATTTGCTTCTTGCATTGCCATGACACCAATCTGCTTCCTAGAAATTGACAACCCCCTGTTGTAGACTTTCTATCCAAAGAAGCTCCAGCATAGTCACTATCTGAATAGGAGACCAAATCAAATGGTGAATCCTTAGGATACCAGAGGCCCAATTTTGGTTGATGCCTCAAATATCTAAAAATTCTCTTCACTGCATTGAGATGTGATTCCTTGGGACACACTTGAAATCTTGCACAGGCACACACAGCAAACATGATATCAGGCCTTGATGCTGTAAGATACATCAATGAGCCAATCATAGACTTGTACAAGTGTATATCCACTTCCTTTCCATATTCATCCTTCAGTAATGGTTTAGTGGTTTCCATGGTAGTCTTGGCAGGTTTAGCATCTTCAAAACCAAATTTCTTCAAAATATCATTGACATACTTATCCTGACTGATAAATATACCATTTTCTTTCTGTGTAACTTGCAGACCTAAGAAGAAGGTGAGTTCTCCCATTGAACTCATAGCAAACTTGTCCTTCATAAGCTTCTCAAAACTAACACACATAGCTTTGTTTGTAGACCCAAAGATGATGTCATCAACATAGATTTGAACCAGCAAAATATCATCCTTTTGTCTTTTGAGAAACAAAGTTTTATCAATCTTTCCTCTACTAAACCCAGATTCTAGCAAGTATGTTGACAAAGTGTCATACCAAGCTCTAGGAGCTTGATGTAGGCCATACATTGCTCTATTTACCTTGTAAACTTTGTCAGGATGATCAGGGTTTTCAAAGCCTGGTGGTTGAGACACATAAACCTCTTCTGTAATGGTCCCATACAGAAACGCACTTTTCACATCCATTTGATACACTACAAAATCTTTGTATGAAGCATAAGCCAAGAATATTCTAATTGCTTCTATTCTTGCCACTGGAGCAAATACCTCATCATAATCAAGGCCTTCTTGTTGTGTGTATCCCTGTGCTACTAACCTGGCCTTATTCCTTATGACAATTCCTCTCTCATCTCTTTTGCATCTGAAAACCCATTTTGTGCCAATCACTCTTTTTCCATTTGGCAGTTCAACCAAAGTCCAAACTTCTTGCAGCTTAAATTGTAGAAGCTCATCTTGCATTGCTTCCATCCAACTTGCTTCTTGTAAGGCTTTGTAAGTGTTTTTGGGTTCAATTTGAGAAAGAAAACAAGCAAACAGGCAATTTTGAAGATCTTTATGACTATTTCTTTGATGCAGAGATCTGGCAAAGAAACTTTGATGTTGAAGATCTTTCAGTGCTTTAGTCATCTGCCTAGTTTGAATAGATGATTGTGGATCACTTAAGATTTGATCTTTGGGATGATCCTTGTGTACTCTTGTGGTAGTTGTAGGACTAACAGGAATATTGAGTTCCAAATTAGTTAAATCTGCAGCGGCTCCAAATAACTGACCATCAAGTGAATCATCATCTGTGTCATAATAAATATTCTCAAGAGGAGGCATATTTGGATCATCAGGATAGATAGAATCAGCAATAGGTCTACCCTGAGAGTCCAAATTAGGAAACATTGAAGTAGCAATAGAGTTAGTAGGCTTGGAAGCAGAATGTGGTGGAGCAGTAGTTGTATCTTTTGGCCTAGCAGTAGAGTCTTCTGAGTCAGCAGTAGAGTCTTATGGTTGTGTAGGAGAGACATCAACAACTACCTTGGGAACTTCATTAGTTTCTTTTTCTGCTTCAATAGGTATTTCAATACCTTCTTCAACTTCCTTAGGTTTCTCTTGAGTAACCACATCTTCTTTAGGACTTGGATCTGACTGAAAGGGTAGTAAGGTAGGACCAACCTTTAATTTCTCAACCAAAACAAATTCTTCTTGTGGTTTGTCAACATTGGCAATAACTGGTACATAGTTCATTGTTTTGGTAAGCATATCAACATTGAACAGCCATTCTGGTCCTTTTCCCTCAGGATTAGATGTGTTCTCAGAAAACTTGATATGCAAATTCTCCTCTACATGTTTGGTTCTCTTATTGTATACCCTGAAAGCTTTACTAATCACAGAGTAACCAACCAAATTCCCTTCATCAGCTTTTTCATCAAATTTGCCTAGCTGATCCTTAGTGTTCAAAATTGTAACAGGACATCCAAATGGTTTGAGAAAATCAATCATTGGCTTCTTCTCATGAAATAACTCATATGGAGTCTTATTATGAGGCTTGACTACCTTACTTCTGTTCTGCACAAAGCATGCAGTGTTCACAGCTTCAGCCCAAAAAGGAATAGGTAGTTTTGAATCAGATAACATTGTTCTTGCAGCCTCAATAAGTGTCCTGTTTCTTCTTTCTGCAACACCATTCTATTGTGGAGTTCTTGCTACATTATACTGTCTAAGAATTCCTTTCCCCACACAGAATTGATTCATCACACTGTTCTTGAACTCAGTACCATTGTCACATCTGATTATCTTCACCTTGTGATTGTACAGGTTTTCAACTCTGGTAATAAATGCCTTGAGTATTTCTGGAGTTTCATCTTTAGTGGCTAGAAAGAATACCCAAGTAAACCTGCTAAAGTAATCAGTGACAACAAGACAATATGACTTCTTGTTCAAGCTTTTGACAAATACAGGCCCAAATAAATCCATGTGCAGTAGATGTAATGGCTCAGTATTTGTGTTCACAGTTTTGGACTTGAATGAAACTCTGTGTTGTTTACCTTTTTGACAGGCAACACAAGTTTCACAATTCTCAAAAGTCTTTGTAGGCATTCCTCTGACCAGATTTCCTTTTACCAATTTGTTCATGGTCTTATAGTTCAGATGTCCCAATCTTCTATGCCATAATTTGTACTCATCAACAGTGGCCTTTGCAATTAGACAAGTCAAAGCCCTCTTAGTAACAATGTTCTTAATATGGTCACTGTATATATTCTCATTTCTAGGGACCTTCAAAAGCACAGATTTGTCATCTGGCAACTGATAGTCAGGAGAAAGGATCATACACTCAGTGTCTGTAAAGAGAACAAAGTTCTTTTTGTCACACATTTGTGAGACACTAAAGAGGTTAAACTTAAGTCCTTTCACAAGAAACACCTTCTCAAAGTCCAAATTTCCAGTTTTAAGAGTTCCTCTTCCAACAATCTTTCCACCTTTTGGATCATTCCCAAAAGCAACATAACCACCATCAAAAGCCTTAAAGTCTTCAAGTTGAGACTCATCTCCTGTCATGTGTCCAGAACATCCACTGTCAACAATAACCATATCCTTAAGCTCATCCAGTAGATTGACTTGCACATGAAAAGTAGAGACATTAGTTCCTCTTGATGACCCAAGCCATTACTGACTTGGATCTGCCCTGTGCATCAACATAATCAAATTTCTTTAAATCACTTGATGCACTACTATCCTTGGAAACAGAATTTGAACCAATAGTTTTTGGTTTCCAAGTCCAGCAAGCTGAGGCCTTAACAGCATAAAAGTGATTACCAACAACTGTATTTGTTAAAACTTTTGGCCTTGAAGTAGAAAGTTTTGTACTAGCAGCAGGTTGCTTACTAGCAGCAGAATGCTTACTAGTAGTAGAGCCAGTAGAAGAACTAGTTGTGGTTTTGAAAACACCATTTGATTTAGCAGCATAAATAGATCTAGTAGCACCAGATCTCAACAAAACAGCTCTTGGAACCATATTTCTATTAGGATGTGGGTGAGTTTGTTTAGTTACATATTTGTGATTCACCCTAGTGTATTGATTCCAAACAGGCTTTTGGTGTTCAGGACATCTAACAATCAAGTGGTCAAAGCTACCACACTTATAACAAGCCTTCTTTTGTAATTGAAACTGATTACCTAATCTGTGTGAAACTAGGTTGTTGAAGTTTCTCTGGTTACCCCTAGGCTTATTGTTAAACCTTTCCATCTGTTCTCTAGGTACCTCATTGTATTCTACCATTTTCCTAGAGAAGTTATTTCCTAACACAGGTTTGACAAACTTAACCTGTTCAATTTTAGGTTTAAACTTTGTAGGAATTTCTTCCTTTTTCACACTTTGTTCTTGTTTAACCTGTTCCTCATCACAATCACTATCAGAATACCAATCTTCTATAATAGGAGCTTCAGGAAATTTTCTAGCCTCAACCTTAGGTATTTCATTTACACTTGTACTACTTTCACCTACAGGTTTTTCAATATTTAGCTCACTAATGAAGGATAGTTCTTTTCCTGGTGGAGCAAAAGCACTTTTGGCTGGAGGAGCCACTTCATTATATCCAATTCCACTACCTTTTCTCATCAAGTTATTCTCAATGGATTTATGAACTAAATCAGAAGCATAATGTTGTTTTTGTACTCTTACTACATGTTTATCTTTTTCAGCAAGAGCTTCCTCTTTTTCTTTTTCTGCTTCTTCTAACTTATTTTTAAGAACTTCTACTTCACTGTTTTTCTTAAAGATTTCTATATCTCTGAGATTAAGTTGATATACATATTCCTTCTCACACTCTTTGAGATATTCTAACCTTCTTTCAACATTTTGAATACCTACTTTGTAACCTAAGTTATCAAGTTTTAGGTGTTCAACTTCTCTATTTAAACTCTCATTCCTAGACTTAAGTTCTTCTATAGTGTCAGCACAAGATTTAAAAGAACACATAGATAAGTCTGAATCATTTGATACCTCAGAGTCAAAGCCTGATGATGAACCATAGGCCATAAGTGCAAAGTTCTGCACCTTGGGTTGAGCAACAGCTACCAAAGAGAAATTTGGTTCTTCTTCAGCCATATCACTCCAATCATAATCTCCCAGTCCATCACAAGATACCAGTGCAGTCTTTGATTCTTCAGTAACCTTCTTTGCAGCATCAGCATTCTTCTTTGGAGCTCTACACTCTCTGGCAAAATGTCCCTTCCTGTTGCAATTGTAGCACTCTATCTTTGATTTGTCAAAGCTTGGGCTGTCCTTAGCTTTATACTTGACTTCTTTTCCAGTCTTCTTCAAGAACTTTCTTGCCCTCAAGGTTAACATAGCCATTTGCCATTTAAGATCAATTTCTTCAAGATCATCAGGATCAATATAATCCAAGTCTTGATTAATGACATGTGACCTTATAGTAGTTGTGAGCTCAGCCAAGAATGCACACAAAGCAATATCACTGGTAGAAATCTTATCATTTGAACTAGCAGCAGATCCATCAGCAGTAGATACTCCATAAGCAGTAGAATGAGCAGCAGAATGAGATTCTTGAGATCCTTTTCCTTTAGAGGATACAAAAGCAAGATTTTGAGTACCAGAAGATGAAGTAGAAGAGGTAGATAGTTCTGATTCATACACTCTTAAATTGTTGTAGAGACTTTCCAACTTCATAGTTTCAAAATCAGGCTTATTCCTCCACACAACTGTGTGCATACTCCATTCAGGTGCAAGACTTCTTAGAAACTTTAGGTTTACATCTTCTTGTGGAACCACATAACCAACAAGCTTTAGATGACTAACAAGTTGGTTTAGCCTGTTGTATGTGCCAATTATCTTCTCTTCACTTTCAGAAGTAAAATTCTCAAACTGATGCTTCAGCATGTTTTTCCTGGATTTCTTAGTAGCATCATTCCCTCCAAACCTGAATTCAACAGCGTCCATCAATTCTTTTCCAGATTCACAGTCATCAAAGTCCATTTGGAATTCATTAGGTATTCCCATTAAGAGAATACTATGTGCTTTGATTTCCATCTTCCTTACTGTGTTGGCTTCAGCAGACTTAATTGGTATCTCCTTCCCATCAGCACTCTTCTCAGGTACAGAATCACCATTGACAATCACATTCCACATGTTGAAATCAATCATGCGAATGTACTGTCTGATCCTTCTCTTCCAAAGCTCATACTCAGAAGGATTCAGCATGGGCACCCTTGAAGCAGTCACCATATGAGTTTCATCACCCATCTTAGCAATAGATTTGGAACAACAAACTTTTAAGAGACAAAATCTTCTTGATAATAACTTCTAGATCACAAGCTCTGATACCACTTGTTGATCCCAGTTGAGCTTAAACGATCTTTTATAGAAGTTAACTTGATTAAACACTTAAGCTAATATGCGGAATGTAAAAGCTTAACTTAAGAAGAATAATGATTCTCTTTCAACACTTCAATATTATTAATACGAGCACTCAACAATGGTAGGGTTTTACAACCTTGAAGTGAATAATAATACGTACATAAACTAACCCTAGGATCCTCCTTTTATAGACTAAGGAATCCTACTAGGTTTACAATACCTTTCTCTATACGATATGTATATTCTAGATAAATATAATATTTACACAATCTATTCTGTACTTATCTAAACCGTATACATCCTTATCTCATCAGCAGTATATTCTGTCAGCAGCATTTATCCTCAGCAGCACTTTAACATCAGCAGCAGAATCATTACCACTAGCAGCAGTTTCTTTCATAGCAACAGTTTCACTCAGCAGGAGTTTCAGACCCAACAATGGGGAGTCCATGGCCTTACCACTGTTGCACCAGTGGTATTGACACTATCTGTGGAGGTGGGTTTTAGTCCACAGCGTTCCCTTTAAGCTAGCTATTCAGGCCTATATTTATTATTGTATATGTTTACTTAGCCTAGAGCTTTGTGCATATATATTTGTTTTGCAGGGGGCATATAGATGCATCCTAGGTACTTTGTTTCGTTTTGAATTTGGTGAATGGGTATGTGTGTGCAATACACTCCATTTCACATTTGGTACATCGAGCTAGCTACTCTATGTACAATTTGATATATGATTGTTGGGCATTTCTGTTACTTCTACTATATATGTGATTCTTGTTGTTCTAACTTCTTTGTTGTTTTTGACTTATGCTTTCCTTAGTTCTTTTACTTACACTTATGATTCGTTCCATTTTTTCTTTGATTCATTTGATATTCCTTATATGTATTCCCTTTGATCATATTCTGATGATTCTATCATATGTTCCATATTCTTTGATATTCATCTCAACAGGTTTGCTTGGATTCATTTCGGATTCACTTTCGCTTCCCTTTTGTTATTAGCTTTTATTTGTTTATATCTGTTCACTGGGCTTTTTAAGCTCAACCGCATTTCTTTTCCTGCGGCAGGTTATTTAGAAGGAAGATGGGTTTGAGGGAAGAGTGCTTAGGAGCTTTTAGTGGACTACACGGGTGATATCTCCCATGGATTAGAGATGGATTTAGAGATTGCTCTTTTGGTTCTTAGTTTATAATTAGTTTGCAAGCTGTTATGCTTAGTTTTAGCACCTTCTCATTTATTAGATTTGCTTTGTAACCCTTGTATTATTTAATGTGTTCCGCTTGCTTATGTTCTGATTCGACCCCGTAATGTTACACTTTAACCCTTATTGGGTTGGGGTGTTACAGGGGCTGTTGGTGTTAAAACCCATAAGTATACTGTTGGTTGTTACTGTTGCTGTTCGTTCACTTCTGTTTGGGACCGGTATAAGTTACTGTTGGTATATGTTACTCTTGGGAACGAATTTTGGATGCAATAGTTTATTGGTGTTACTTTTACTTTAAGTATTAATTTGTTTTACGTATTTACAATAGTTTGATTACTGCTCGACTTCATTAAACCCTAAACTCACCTTTTGTTTCAACATGACTACGGATACAACTCTTCCCGCACCCACCCTCACTTTGTCAGATAAGCTTATGGCCATGAATCACCTTACCACCTTTGTGCCTATCAAACTCGATGTTGATGAGATGAACTACTCCTCATGGGTGTACTATTTTTCTCATCTTTGCCATGGCTATGGGATATTGGACCATCTTGTTGAACCACCCGCATCCTCTTCTACTACACCTCCTCCACCACCAACTAAGGATGCGGAATGGCTTAAAATTGATTTCATTATTCGGTCTTGGATTTTTTCCACGCTTGCCTCGAATCTTCAGAAACGTTTGGTTGTACTTAATCCCACAACTGCCAAAGAAGAGTGGGTATATCTTGAGAATATTTTTCAAGACAATAAGCGCCCAAGAGCTATGGCTTTGAAGGCGGAGCTACGGAATTTGAAGCTTGGGGCCTCAACAATTGATGCATACTTTCAGAAAATTGAGTCCATCGCTTCGGTGTTAACTGGTCTTGGTTCTCCTCTTAGCAATGATGATCTTGTTACGTTTGCACTTGAAGGTTTGCCAAACACGTATGATGTGATTTCTACAGTTATTACTAGTCGGGAACCCTTTCCCGATCTCAAGACGGTTCGTTCTTTGTTAACCACTCAAGAGATGCGTATGAAATCTAAGGTTCCTGACCCACTTGTGGATGCTACATCTGCTTCTTCTATGGTCTTGTTGGCGAATAACACTAATGCTCGGCACTCATCTAATCCATTGGAAAAAGTACACAAACCTTGTTTTTTGTTTGCTAAGGGACATTGTCGTTTTAGTGAGGCGTGTCGGTATCTTCATAATGGCGTTCATGGCAAGCCTACTTTACTACCTCGTAGTTCCGGTTCGACATCTACTTTGTCGGGTTTTACGCCCTCAGATATGGGTGCTTTGCAAACATTGTTGGCTAAGTTGGGATTTAAGTCTTCAAATAGCACTCCGTATACTCCTGCTGCATATCACACTTCTACACTTCCTGTTCATGTTTTACCTTCTGGGTCGGCCCAATCACCCTACCACTTTTCTCAGCCACTATATTCGGCCTCTACTATTTCTGGACTACCACCGGGGTTCCCCATCTATGGCATGGGTCATTTGTTTCCACAAGGGGTTCATGTTTTGCCCGGTTCACAGCCACCACCACAGGGAGTTCAATTTGTTGCACCGGTTCAGAATGCCAGTTCACAACAAGGGGGTCAGCAGGGGGTTCAATTGAGGATTCAGCAGGGGTTCACATTAGCACCTCAGGGGGTTCAGTAAGGAGTTCAGCAGGGGGCTTCGGCAGGTCACTTTGGTTTTAATCCAGCTCAGCTTCTTATGTCAGGTCAACAGGGTTTGGGTCAGCCAACTATTTTACCCAATGCTTTTGCTACCCCTACTCTTCAGGAACCGGCTGCTGGAAATTGGAACATGGATACAGGTGCGAGTTCTCACCTTAATGACTCTGTACATTGTCTTAGTGATATTCTTAATGAGTGCATTTATCCGTCTGTCGCGGTTGGTGATGGGCGTTTCATTCCTGTCACTAACTCTGGCCATAGTATTTTGTCCACTCCTTTTCGGCCTCTACGTTTAAATAATGTCTTAATTACTCCACATATTGTAAAAAATCTTATTTATGTACGTCAATTTGTTCGTGATAATTATTGCACTCTTGAATTTGATCCTTTTGGTTTTTCTGTGAAGGACTTTCTAACTCGACGGGTACTCCTCCGTTGTGATAGCACGGGTGATCTCTACCCTGTTATGAAGCCTTCTCCCATTCCTCAAGCGTATCTTACCAGTCAGTATACGTGGCACCAACGACTTGGACATCCAGGGAGTGAAGTGTTGCGGCGTCTTGTGTCTAGTGATTCCATTTCTTGTAATAAAGAGAAGCTTCCCGTTCTTTGCCATGCTTGTCATCTTGGTAAACATGTGAAGCTTCCGTTTGTTAGTTCGTCTAGTTCAGTTACTTCTTGTTTTGACATTGTTCACTCAGATTTGTGGACATCTCCAATTCCGAGTCTTTCTGGTTTCAAGTATTATGTTTTGTTTCTGGATCATTATTCTCAGTATGTTTGGGTTTATCCGTTAATGAATAAATATGATGTTTTGTCTAAGTTTCATTTGTTTCGTAGCTATGTTCGTACTCAGTTTAAGTGTGAAATTAAATCGTTTCAGTGTGATCATGGTGGTGAATTTGATAATACTACCTTTCATAAATTATTTTCAACCCATGGCATCCAGTTTCGATTTTCTTGCCCTCGCACCTCTCAACAAAATGGAAAATCTGAACGCATGATTCGTACCATAAATAATCTTATTCGCACTTTATTGTTTTAAGCACACCTACCACCCAACTATTGGACTGAGTCTCTTAATATGGCTGTTTATTTATTGAATATCTTACCTTCTCGTGCCATTAATAATGAAATACCCTTTACTCGACTTTTTGGTGCAACACCTGATTACAGTGTCCTTCGTGTTTTTGGATGCCTTTGTTACCCACATATCGATACCAATCATAAACTGGGACCCCGTGCCACACCTGCAATATTTCTGGGACACGCCGCCAATCATTTTGGCTATCGTTGTCTTGATCTCAACACCAACAAAGTTATCATCTCTCGACATGTTACCTTTAATGAAACGGTTTTTCCGTTTCAATCCCATCCTTCCAAACCCACACCCTCATATGACTTTTTGGATGATTCTTCCAATCTCATTTCTACTATTATCAACACTACACCAATTGGTTCACCTTCCAACCCAATTCCGCATACACCTGTCAATATACATGTATCACCTGCACCACCTACACCTCCACCGTCTTCATCAAATGATCCTGTTCATGTACCTATGCCTCCACCCTCTTAACCACATGTTCCTGTTCCTACACCTCCACCTGTTATATCTACTCATCCCATGGTCACACGTTCTCGTGTCAGGACTACTAGTCCTAATCCTAAGTATGTTGGTCATGTGTCTACTGTTTCTCCTTCTCCTAGGTCATATAAGGATGCTTTTAATGATCCAAATTGGCGCAATGCTATTTATGATGAGTATAATGCACTTGTTAAGAATAAAACTTGGAAACGTGTACCTCGACCTGAGGGTGTCAATGTTGTTAATTGAATGTGGTTGTTTCGTCATAAGTATTTAGCTGATGGCACTCTTAGTCGGTACAAGGCACGTCTTGTTGCCAACGGTAGCACGCAGATTGAAGGAGTTGATGTTGATGAGACGTTTAGTCCGGTTGTTAAACCGGGTACTATTCGGACTGTTCTTAGCTTAGCTATTTCTCGACATTGGCCTGTTCACCAGCTTGATGTCAAGAATGCATTTTGACATGGAGATTTAGCTGAAACTGTTTATATGCATCAACCTTCCGGTTTTCGGGATCCAGAGCATCCAGATTATGTTTGTTTATTACAACGGTCTCTTTATGGTCTTAAGCAGGCACCTCGGGCATGGTTTCAGCGGTTTGCTACTTACATTACTACTGTTGGGTTTACTCCGAGTCGGTGTGATTCTTCATTATTTATTTACAGACAGGGTGATGATACTGCTTTTCTGTTACTATATGTGGATGATATTGTGCTCACTACTTCCTCTGATAGTTTATTACAGCAAATTCTTGCTTCTTTGCATAAGGAGTTCTCTATGACTGATTTGGGTGCTCTGAACTATTTATTGGGTGTGTCGGTTACGCGTGACTCTTCTGGGATGTTTTTGTCACAGCGTAAGTATGCTATGGAAATTTTGGAGCGTGCACGTATGGTTGGTTGTAACCCGTCTCGGACTCCTGTTGACACTGAGTCTAAATTGGGTGATGATGGTGATCTGGTTTCTAATCCTAAGTTATATCGGAGTCTTGCAGGTTCTTTTCAGTATCTTACATTCACTAGACCTGATATTACTTATGCTGTGCAGCAGGTTTGTCTATATATGCATGATCCTCATGAGCCTCATTTCTCTGCTCTTGAGAGGATTTTACGCTATGTTCAGGGGACTCTAGCATATGGTTTACAGTTATTTTCTTCTTCTACTGACTCTTTGGTTGCTTATTCGGATGCTGATTGGGCTGGTTGTCCCACTACTCGTCGGTCTACATCAGGTTATTATGTTTTTCTTGGCAACAACTTACTATCCTGGTCCTCTAAGCGTCAACCAACGCTTTCTCGTTCCAGTGCTGAAGCTGAGTATCGTGGTGTTGCCAATGCTGTTGCTGAGACATGTTGGCTTCGGAATCTACTTTGTGAGCTTCATACACCTTTGTCCTCTGCCACTATTGTTTACTGTGATAATGTGAGTGCCGTGTACTTGTCATCTAATCCTGTTCAGCATCAACGAACAAAGCACATAGAGATTGATATTCATTTTGTTCGTGATTTGGGTGCTACTGTTCAAGTTTGGGTTCTACATGTTCCTTCTCGGTTTCAGTATGCTGATATCTTTACCAAAGGGTTGCCGTCTGCCTTGTTTGCTGAGTTTCATGACAGCTTGAGTGTTCGGTCTCCTCCCGCTCAAACTACGGGAGAGTGTTAGACGATAAGTATTAGGGGATTAGGCCCGTGTGTATTAGGCCCATATTGTATCTTATATATTATCTCATGTATCGAACATATTATTCCATTCAATATAACGATTATCTCATAATCCTACAGAAATATGTGTGCAGTAGAATAAAATATATGAAAAAGTGTTTTGTAACTTTAGCTTTATTACTTGCATTTCTTAAATTGTTGTTTTTATGTTTGAATTGTTTGTATAATATGCTTTGTTATTTGTATTAGTGACATTCAATGCAGGAATTGCGTTTAATTTAATTGTACAATATGCTTGATAATTTGTATTTCTTATGTAAGGGGTGTTTTAATAACTGCAAATTGTATTTATTGACTAGCTAACTTATGAATGTAATTATGCAAAAGTTAATTATACCTTTTGCTTTAGTATTTGTATTCATTTAAAAATCTAGATCACAAAAGAGAGTGTTTTTGTATTGTAAAGTGTTGTACCCTAAGCTTTAAAATTTGTACATTATTAAAATTAAAAGAAATAGTCATTCATGATTTATATATAGTATAGATACGTTGAATAATTTCATGTTATAAGCCATGCAAAATTTATGTTATTAAACCATGCAAAACATATTTGTCATGCCATCATAACTATATATTCAATGTATAAACAAACAATTAAACACATTAATAAACTAAACCCATATTATTTTCATGCATTTGTATATGGAGGACAAAAACTTCCCTTCCAAACTTCCTAAGATTTCATTCAAACTTGACTTATGCTGTCCTGAAAGTAATTGCCCAACATATGCTTAGATTTATGATTATGTTCAATAGAATTTAACTTGGATTTGTTGTATGTGAGTGGCCCATCAACCTTGAGGTTATGGGTTCAAGTCTTGTTGGAGACATTGTGAGGTATTATGTGTGAAATAGGTGGGATAGGAGTACAAAAGTTGCTGTTCTAAAAAAAGGCCTTAATTGGTTAAGTTATTGTCAAAAAGGTGCCGGCTAAGTACTCGTGATGAGACGAAAAATGATCCGTTTTTAGGGGGTCATTTAAGCCCGAATCCGAATTTATTTGATCAAATATTGCCCTAAATCGTTCCTTTTGTGATTTTAGGTACTTTGGGAGAGAAATCTGGAAAAGGAAGCAATTCGGACGTTTTTGGAGCATAAAAGTGAAGAAAACGCCAAAGTCTTAATTTTCCATGCTGGGAACAGTAGGTGACGGCGTCAAGAGCAAAACCTTGACGGCGTCAAGAGCAAATTTCATGAATTTCCATGACGACCCAGAACAGATTTGACGGCGTCACGTAGGAAGGGCGTCAAGAGTAAAAGAGTCATGACGGCCTGGAAGTGTATAAGTCTTGACGGCGTCAGAAGTAGATCTAGGCAGTCCGAGAAGAGTTTTGGCGGCGAGGTGATGGCGTCACAAGTTTATTCTTGACGCCGTCAAACCTATTTTTCTATATATAGTTTTCTAATTTTCACACATAAGGGAGAGAAGTTTTGGAGAAACCCTAAGTACGATTTTGGTGCAACTTTTACAGGTTTTTCAAGGGTTCCAAACCCTTGATACCTTGCATTGTAATTGAGATAAGTGTTCCTTTAATTCAATCAATATGTCTATGTGTTGGTTGTCTATATCTTGTTCTTGTCTCAATTTCATTATGCTAGGCTAGATCTATCTTGTGTTTGCTTAGATCTAATGAAACCTAGATGTTAATTATGTGTTGATTACTTGTTTATCTTTGTCTTGGATGAGTGATTTATATGTTAGGCTTAAGAAAACTGGCAGATCTCCACTTGGTAACATGCTTGAACGTCTTAAGAAACATGAACCGAGGCGCACTAGGTCTTTATTGGTTGTATTTAATGCATGAGCCACTATTTACAATCCCTATAGTTGTGCTGGGCATGGTGTAGGAGGAGATAAGAGCTCATAGAATTGGGGAGTTATGTGTGCCACCCCATGAATGGTATTAAGGAATACGATCCGTCATCCATGCAATTATAACAAGTAATTAACATGTAAAAGATGTCTAGGGAGTAGTGAAATCTAAGTAAACACATTTTCTCCAATTACTGCTCACAACTTTAGTATAATTTAGCTTATTTTCATTTTTAGTATTTTATCTTGATTGCATCTTAGTATTGGGTTAGTTGATTAGCAACTAATTCCGCCCAAATCCTTCAAACCCGAGATTTTAATTGCTTTCCATAAAATATAAAAATACAAAAATAATCATCCCTCACCTTTAGAACTAGTATTTAGGCTTTCTAATCCTAGCGACACTATTCCTAAGCTGAACGATCAATCCCCCGGTACTTGTCACTATACTATACTACAACGATCAGGTACACTGCCTGGTGGGGGTTGTAAGCTTCTCGAGATCCCTCGAGAAGTAAAGCCTGTTGCGATTCCCACGCATCAAGTTTTTGGCGCCGCTGCCGGGGAATAGTTATTGTTTAGGTTGAATTTGATTTTTATTAGGTCTACTCATTAGATTTCTATCAAGTGAGATTTTTTCTTTTTACTTTGTAGCTTTCTCGTAGTCTATCTTTTCTTTGTGATTTTGTATGTAATTTGCTTCAAATGGACACTTCACTTAGACTTCTAAGATTGCAATATATGGTTGAGTGGCTAGAACACCAAGAAGTGCAAAATACCTCATTTAGAGACACCTATGAATCATATGAGCCTTCACCTAGGATAGATTCTTATAAACAACCTCCATGTTTAGGATCTCGTTTTAGTGAGGCTAATAGAAAAAGCGACCTAGTTTGCCAAGAAATTATGGATAGAGCCGTATCAATAAACCATAAGTTGGATGAAGCACTAGGTTTGTTATTATCACTACCTAAGGATATAGGTGATAGTGACATATGGAATGATGAGGTAAGTAACATAAGCCCACAAAATACTCAACCATCATTTGAGGCACACACACCGCCCGTGACTTACCCGGAAGAAGTAGAAGAAACTTTAGGAATTCCGATGGAGGTAGAACCCTTGGACCAGGCACCACTTGAGGATATAGGTTTGAACACTTGTAGTGATAACCTTACTCCTAGTTCTAGGGAATTTCCTAGTGTTGATGAACCGGAACCTCAATCTTTACACACCTTTCCATCCTTAGATATATTTCTAGGAGACAAAAGAGGAACCGACCCACCCATCAACCAATATTATCCGGGTAGTTTTAGGATGAAGGAAGCCATTCACTCACCCCCTTCACCTCACGTGCATATTCACACCCTAAGGGTGTGTATCGCTACTTTCACCCACACTTAATCCTAAGTGTAGGGAAAACCTCCCCTATTTCCGTTAAATAAGGGTAGAGTCAGGCTCGTGACTCGAACAAAAACAAGCGCTTCTTGGGAGGCAACCCATGTTTTGTGTGTTTTTATTTGTTTGTTTGTTTGTTTGTTTGATTTTATTTGTTTCCGTATGCATGTTTTATTTTTGTTGTTTGTGGCTCATGTTTCAAAGTAAATTGTGAAAATGCTTTATTTTGTTTTTAACTTCGTCTTAATTGCATATAAAGGTATTTTGCAAAAGATAAGTGTAAGGGAGATCCAAATTTGTTTATAAGAACGAAATTGAGCATGAACTACAACAATATTAAATGGACATGTGTATTAGTACTTGTTAGTGTCAAATGCTTGTATCGAGTCATAATGATGTTTTTGCAGGATTTTCCAAGAAGTAGGACGAAGTTTTTCCAGAAATTTTCCGGAAACTTAACATAAGAATTTCTGCAGGTCACTTCTGACGGCGTCACGAGTTTACTCTTGACGGCATCACGTGTAAAAACTTGGAAATTTTACCGGTTTTGTTTTTCTAACGGAGTCTTAAAGTTTTTGTGAATTATTAAGTTTTATAATCTCCAGGAAATCTGCAAACATTCATTCCACAAGCATTATATCTTTAATTATTTTGTTTCTATTCCTAAGTCTGTAATTACATCTAGTTGTGAGTTTTCTTTGTTCGGATTGATGCTTTGGGTTTTTGTGTTTGTTTTCTCAGGATTTACAGGTTATGTATGACAAGAAGATGATTTATTTTTCTGGAAGGGAAGCTTTGATCATTCATTTTCTTGGAGGAAGATTTAACCTGGCCACCTTATTATCCATACCGAGCGAATCAGGGGAGTATTTGATTTCATTCTCTTTACTTTTTCACTTTTACATTCTTTACTTGAACATTGGGGACAATGTTCATCTTAAGTGTAAGGGGAGGGTAAAAAGATGATACCTTACATATGCACTTTTGCTTGAGTTTGTTTTGTTTAACGGTAGATGTGTAATAAAACTATGAGAAATACTTGTTAGTGCAATTTTAGCGCCAAATTTAAATTTTTTTACAACATTTAGGAGTGAAACTTTAGCCATAGCAAGCGTCTCATGGATAGGAGATTGTATGACTAGCACATAACCGTATATTCAGAAAAATTTTCCACCCAAATATGTGAGGTTCGCCTTTAGATTTGATAGGAAAAGCATTCATTGTTAGTGCTTATGAGTGTACCGGTAGCATTTAGATTCTAGAACTTGCGTTAGTGATGCATCCCGAGACCGCTAGTGAGACTACATTCGTGTGGTAGGATTTACTACATGATAAGAGGCATTAGGATCACCCTTGTGTTAAACCCGTATTACAATTACTTGACCATTTAAGTCATATTACTTGGCTAGTTAAGTCAACTAATTTTTCCCACACCCTTAGCGTTGTACTCATTTTTAGTACACGAAACCCCTAGTACACCCTGATGAGTATCTAAATAATCATCATTTTATACTAATCTGAACTGCCAAAACATACAAAAACACTCAAATATGTATCAAAATACTTTAAATATTTTAAAGGTGTGTTTTATATGTTTCAAATGCAAAATATGCAAAAACAGATGAAAAACGTACAAAGTTTGCATAATTGACAGTTTCAGTCCCTCAAGTTTCATAAATTGTCAAAACTAGTCCCTGGTTATTCTAAAAACATGAAAATGTCACCAAAGGTCCTTTTTAATCATAAAGTTACATATTTAGTCCTTTGGTGCAAAGTTTCATAAAATTACAAGTTTAGTCCCTGTACTTTGGAAATTGACAGAAATGGTCCCTGGGATGTTAAAAACTTTGAGAAAAGCAATTTTGGTCCTTATACTAATAATCTTTTGCAGGAATGGTCCTTGGTATGAAGTTTGGTGAATTTACATGATTGGTCCCTAAAGTTTCACAGTTTGGCAAAACAGGTCCCTCAAAGTTTAAACTTGACAGTTTCAGTCCCTGGGTGTTCAAAATGGGAAAATTACCATTAAGGGTCCTAGGGAATTCATAATTTTCACTATTAGTCCCTAGATTAAAAGTTTAGAAAAATTACATAATCAGTCCCTGAAGTTTGGTGAATTGTCAGTTTTAGTCCCCGGGTATTTAAAAAATTAAAAATATCAAAAATGCCCTTGTACTATTCACATGAGACAATTTAAACCCTTTTGATAACTTTGGAAGACTTGCCAAATCAGACCCTAAGCTTTTTACCAAATTACATTTTTGGTCCTTGTGATGTTTTAAAAAATACCAAACGGATCCTTGTTTTTTATTATTACCCAAAATAAACAAACCCAACTTACAACCCCAGCCCACCCTACTATCCTAACCTGGCCCAAACAATATTCCAGCCCACACCTTTTTATTATAAAAACGGGTCAAACAGGGTCAAACCTCCACCTCCTTCCCTCCCACCTTTCCACCTCTCCATAGCCACCTGCTATCTCCACCTCAGCCCATCACCACTTGACCTCTTCCTTTCCACCTCACACCTCCACCTCTACAACCTCCAAGAAACAATTAATGCACCTTAAAACCCTCGTACGCAACCACACTGACACCTTGGACATTTTGGCGCCAAAAAGCGTTTTGAATGGCTAGGATCATTTTGATCATATCAATGGCTGAGGAATGGTGGGAAACACCCCAGTGGGTCCCACAAGCTCAGAAAAGGGCTACAAAAGAGAAGAGGGGCAGAAGAGAAGAAATATTAGTTTAGGTTTTAGTTAATTAGGTCGTAGGTAATACAGTTTGTTAATTCAGTTGTAATTTCACTTTCTAAAGCTTGTATCCGTTTTAATTCATGTAATTGGAACTTATTTAAGTCTTAATTTCAAGTTTCATATCAGTTCTCAGTTTATGCAAATTTCTTAATTTCCCAAAAATCTCATACAGTTGTATGTTGTTTGTTGTTGTTGTTTATTGATCTCACAAGCCCATATAAGCTTTGACAAAGCTTATTTAAGCTTTTAGAAGTTTTAAATTTAAGTTTAGAATAGAAAAAGAAAAATACCAAAAATAATCAATAAAATAAATAGAAAATAAAAATATTGTTTGAAGAAAGATTAAAGCTGAGCAGGGTGTGAATTGGATTGCTTCTGGGTTAGAGGATTTATGGGAATTCAATAGGAAGTGATCATTGTTCATGGTTCATCAGTTGAGGCTTGGACTTCAAGTAAGAATTTTTTACTCACTTTTTCTTACATTAGGTACTTAGATTACTTTGTGCAATTGACTGTTTATTTGTGCTAATCTGAGTTGGTTTTAGCTTATTAAACAGTAACTAGTTAAACTTATGGTTTAAATTGTTATTTAGCTTTTAAAATTAGTAAAACAGTGCAATATAGGGGTGTTTGTTTTAGGTTGTTTAGTCAGGTTCTGGTTGGTATACTGGTTTACCATTGATGCAGAATGTCTTTGTAGGTCTAAGTGAGTGAACTCAATCCTTAAATTCAGTCCCTGAACATACAAAAGTCAATCTCACCTCTAATCTAATCTAACTGTTAAACTGTGATGTGTTTGAACTCCATTCACATCACCATTAGCTTATAGATCATAATTTTAGCTTAGGATAGCTTTACTATAGCTTATCATAACTTCATAAACCACTAGGATCCATTAGAAATCCATAAAAGTCAAAACATTAAGTTTTTATGAAAGTCAAAATTGAGCCTTCATCAGATTTTTACTATAATGGTAGAAATTGTTTAGATTTTTGTAATAAGATCTAGACCTTGTGTTTTTCAGAATAAGCACTCCACCACTTCATCTCCAAGATCCCATATTAGTTTTATTTTTGTGAATTTTACCTTGGGCCCCACAGCTACCAAAAGTCAGCTGCAGGGCAACAAGCTGCCCTGTGCAGCAGACCAGACACTCACCACCACCACTTTGTGGTGGTTTTGTGACCAACCCAGTGGGCCCCACAACATATAAATAGTGTCTTTGAACCCCCTCCTAGTAGGTTATAAGTATTGACCTTTGGTTTGACCTGCACCTCAGTGGACCCCACCAAGAATAAGCTCTCAAGTCTGTCCCTCTTTTGTGTTGCTTTTGAATTTTGGATTAGCTTATTTTGATTTACAAGCTTATCTACTGAGCTTATTTGATCAAATTAAGCTTTGACAAGTCCATAAGACTTATTAGTACCAGAAATATCCTAAGTGGGTCCCACATAAGCTCATTTGAGCTTATTTCTCATCAAAGTCAACTAAAGTCAACTGTCTAGGATTATAGCTTATTACTAGCTTATTATTAAGTTCTAAAATATTTGTTTTTATTAAAGTTAGTTGTTTTTATGTATAACATAGTTTTGTAAAAGAAAAATCCAAGAAAAACAATATAAAAATAAGTGATAGTTTCTATTTAATTTAATCTAATTTTAATTTTCATTTTTATATTTTTATTAAGTAATCTGTGTTTTTATATTTTTATTAATTTCTTTATAGGTTAAAGTATTTTTAATAATTTTCTTAGATTTTTATATTGTCATTTGATATTTATTAGAATTAATAATAGTTTTATTAATAATTAATCAATAAATAAATTCTAATTAGCATAATTAGTTTTTATATAGTAACACCTATATTTTATATTTTTCTTAGCTTTTATAAGTTATAATACAATTTTAGTAATTTTTATAGAATTTTTACTGTTCATTTAATAGTTTTTATAATTTAAATAGTTTAAATAGTAATTAAATAATAAATAGAATAATAAATAGTAAACTAGTTTAAAATACATAAAATAAAGTTTTTATAATTTTTTAGGATTCCTATGATGGTTAATTAGATTTATAAAATTTTTCATAATTTTCTAAGTTGATTTAATACTATTTGTAATTTAAATTAGTTTAAATTGTTTAATTAATATAAATAGTTTTTAATTAATAGAAAATTCATAAAAAGACAAAAAGATTTATTTTTATTTTTTATACTTTCTTCAAGTTCTATTTGAGGTTTAGAAAATATTTTTATAAGTTTTTAGTTTAGTTTGTAGTATTTATAATTTTCTAATTAATTAGTTAAATAGTTTTTAATTAAATAATTAATAATAATTAATAAAATAATATTAAAAATAGTTTTCTTTTTAATTTAACTTTATTTTAAGTTTAAGTTTATAGGATTGTTAATTTTAACCCCTGTAGTTTATTTTTCTTAAAACTCACCTTTTTCTCAGTACGCAGTCGCGTCTGATTTTAAATTGGTGTACGTTTATACGTTTTAACTACCTAGGCCTCACGTAATCGTTTTAATAGTTAATTTAAGTTATAAAATCCTAGTTTAATCACACACACACACACTTTTATACCTTCCCTGTTCACATTTACTAATCACAGATTCGTTTATAATATCACATCGCACACCTCGTTGGGACTTACGACCCGGGAAAACACTGTATTCCTCGGAAGCATTTGCCTCAGCTGTTTGACTTGTTGACCATAACTTGGTTAATATTATCTGACTGTTTGAGGCGAATCAAAATTTGGCTGCGCTTATTCTAAACAATTTTGCGTATTAGTAAATCTGAATACACATCCATTGTATATTTACCACCTTTTATCTATATTTCTATAAAACAAAACCCAAAAATATTCACCTTTACATCCCTACCTATTTGATTCTTCATTTCTCATCCCCAAAACCCTTTGATTCTACATTCTTCCACTTACCTCATAATTGATTCTAATGGCATCTTTCGATGACGATTTCTTTAAACAAAGGGCCTGTAAAAGCAAAGTTGAGAAACTTGTGGCCTTGTCCAAGATATCGAGATGTCATGTTGATTATGATAGACCATTGATTCCTATTCCCTCTCCGGTGAGGGAAAGAGATCATGAAACCGAGGTGACAAAGGACCTTGTACTTTCTTCTGACGATGGAGGTGCTAAATACGTCCAAACCACGGTTGTCCAAAAACCTGAGCTCACAATTGCTCCTAAACCTTTAAGAATCAATCCTGATCTTTCACGGTTTACGGTTAAAAGTTTGTCAAGCAAACGTACTGAGCTTAGGGCAATGACTGAAAAGAACGATTTACCTAACCTTCACAATTATCAAAAACAAAAACCCGAGACCAAAACGGAAGTGGTGGAAATTCCTAGCTCTAAGAGCACACCACTTGTCCCACCTCCAATTTTTGTCCCTTGTGACGGTTGTGGTGAGCCTCTTTTCGGTTTTCCATGTCGTTGGTGTACATGTGAACAATGTGGTAATGATATTCAAAACGGGAGTTGTTTGTTTTGTGGATCGAGTAATTCATTTGCTTATGATCCTAATCAAAACTCATTCAACGACTCCTCAAATTTTTCAAACTACCCATCACATTCATACGAGCAAGAATCATATTATCCAAATATCAATGATGCTTCGTATCAAAATACACCAAACCAGACTCAACAGTTTTACTGTTGTGAGTACTGTGGAGGTCCACATTTTAGCTCTGATTGTCAAACAAGGAATCCATTTCCTTGTAACAATTACGACTATTCGTTTCAAGAACCACCTCCACAATACCAAATGAACCAAGCTACTCCTCATATCCAGCAAGACCCTTGTCTAGAGGTTCTTGAAAAACTTAAAAACATTAGAGAGGAGTTAGCTAATATGTCGTTTCACAATGCACCAAGTTTTTCTTGTGTACATTGTGGGGGTCCTCATGATGATTTTAAATGTCAACCGTATTATAAACCTGAACATTGTTCTAGTTCTAATACATCCGGTTTTGACACATTCACACCCCCACAGTTTCCTCTCACTCAATATTCTCGTGATAAATCTATCACGGAATTACTTGCTGAAAAACATGCTGCTAGAGACGAAAGAAGCATGGAAGAATTACTAGTCTTAGAACAAGCAGCTAGAACACGTACCAAATTTCAAAATGCTGTTTTTCTCGATGAGGATGATGAATGTGATGATACCTCATCATGTTCATCAGTTGAGACTCCTTCCATGCATATACAGGGAGAAAAGAATATAACTGAATCACCAGCAGTAGAAATAATGGAACTTGTAGACTCCATTACTGCTAGTCCTTCTCATCTCCCTAAGTATGATGTTATCACACCCGAGGTTCCCACTCACTCTCTGAACATGGGGGACGAGCATCTTGACACTGTTCCTGCAAAGGAATCGGACGAATTCATAAAGTCTAGTGTTGAGAGCCTTGTCCCAATCCCAAGAAAGTCACAGGGAATTCTTGATCACATGTGTGATATTCCTTCCCCTCTTGTCTTTCCAAATAATCATATTGAGATGTTCTCTGATTCTGATGAGAACTATTCTTTATCTTGTGGAGACATAAGTTATGTGGGGGAATTACCTTCTGAGCTTGTCAACTCAGAAGAAGAGAATGAGGAAGAAATAATCCAAGACGAATCTCTTCGTCTTACATTATTAAATGCTAATCTTCTCATTTCTAGAATCGAGGCTTTTAATGAAAAGCCTATTTCATCTCCTATCCCCGTCAAGGATAGTGAGGTTTTGATCAATGATTCTATTCCTGAATTGCAAACATTCCATTTTGATCTTTCGGAAGAGAAGATAAGTGGTATCACCACTTCTCATTCTTATAATTCTCTTCCCGTTTATGAATCATTTACTTTTGAGGAGTTCCCCAATGAACTCACTCAAATCAATCCCGAATACGAATCATTCACCTTTGAGGAGTTCTCCGGTGAACTCACTCATATCATATCTCCTCCGGAGTATGATAAATTCTATTTTGATCTAGACATACCCATAATATGTCTTGATCAAACGAGCTTAAATGAGGAGATTCATGAACCAATGAATTCTCCTATTGAGGAAGAAGAGTTAGTTATGATTTTCATCATGACATTCTTTCTTTTCTTCATATATTCTGTTCCCTATCCTGTTCTTCACTCTTTCGGGAGTGAAGACATTATCTTTGATCCCGGCATTCTCATTTATAAATTATAAGCCGGTTACTTGTCTCATCGGTGTGGAACTTTCACGTGCTTCAAATGTTTATCCAAACGTTTTGAATGAAAGTCCGATTGAGATTGTCTCTTCCACTTGCTTCCCCATGGACAAATCAAATACGGGGTCGAGTCAAGCTAGTGACTCGGTAATCAAAAATATTAGCATGTACATAGGTTTTCACCCATGTAATACCCTAGTGTGGGGGAGATGCCCCACATGTTGTATATATATATATATCCTCTAAAAAAAAAAAAAAAAAAAAAAAAAAAAAAAAAAAAAAAAAAAAAAAAATGTACATATAGTGATAGCTTCTATTTAAGAAGTTTTATTAAAAAATAAATTGTATGTATATACATCTTAAATAAAGGCTATAGAATGTTTTCCTTTTACGTTCTAAGTTCGGTTTAACACCCGGTATTTTGAATATTGAGGACAATATTCAGTTCTAAGTGTGGGGGGAGATTCGTCTAACGAATTTAAACACATGTTCCATCAAGAACCCCCATTTTAGCCAAAATTTTAAAAATTTTTTCTCACTTAGAACGCAATAAATGGTATCAATCCTCCATGTCTAACCCACAACAGGATTGGCTAATCCAGGAGCAAACGGTTCTTGGTAAAGATAACTCAAACCCGTTTATGGCTTGCAATTTGCCAAAAATTGTATGGTTCCTCAACTCCCCATTATCCTCAAAAGCTAATGAGTTGGCTAGCCCGCAAGATTATGGCTTGTGGTAAAGGCTGTGGAAAAACCATAATTGGTAATCAGCTCACCAAGATGTTGACTATTCCATCAAGAGTTGGCTAGTCCAGAAGCAAACGGCTTTTGGTAAAGACTAATCAAATCCGTTGACAGCTGGTGATTTGCTCAAAATCACACGGTTATCAGGTGTGCCACAGTTCTTACACCTGGCTACTCCAGAAGTGATGGCTTTTGGTAAAGAGTTTTTCAAATCCATTAAGTTTTTCTCAATAGATTGCTAGGGACTAGCAATAGTTTAGTGTGGGGGATTGATGAGTATCTAAATAATCATCATTTTATACTAATCTGAACTGCCAAAACATACAAAAACACTCAAATATGTATCAAAATACTTTAAATATCTTAAAGGTGTGTTTTATATGTTTCAAATGCAAAATATGCAAAAACAGATGAAAAACGTACAAAGTTTGCATAATTGACAGTTTCAGTCCCTCAAGTTTCATAAATTGTCAAAACTAGTCCCTGGTTATTCTAAAAACATGAAAATGTCACCAAAGGTCCTTTTTAATCATAAAGTTACATATTTAGTCCTTTGGTGCAAAGTTTCATAAAATTACAAGTTTAGTCCCTGTACTTTGGAAATTGACAGAAATGGTCCCTGGGATGTTAAAAACTTTGAGAAAAGCAATTTTGGTCCTTATACTAATAATCTTTTGCAGGAATGGTCCTTGGTATGAAGTTTGGTGAATTTACATGATTGGTCCCTAAAGTTTCACAGTTTGGCAAAACAGGTCCCTCAAAGTTTAAACTTGACAGTTTCAGTCCCTGGGTGTTCAAAATGGGAAAATTACCATTAAGGGTCCTAGGGAATTCATAATTTTCACTATTAGTCCCTAGATTAAAAGTTTAGAAAAATTACATAATCAGTCCCTGAAGTTTGGTGAATTGTCAGTTTTAGTCCCCGGGTATTTAAAAAATTAAAAATATCAAAAATGCCCTTGTACTATTCACATGAGACAATTTAAACCCTTTTGATAACTTTGGAAGACTTGCCAAATCAGACCCTAAGCTTTTTACCAAATTACATTTTTGGTCCTTGTGATGTTTTAAAAAATACCAAACGGATCCTTGTTTTTTATTATTACCCAAAATAAACAAACCCAACTTACAACCCCAGCCCACCCTACTATCCTAACCTGGCCCAAACAATATTCCAGCCCACACCTTTTTATTATAAAAACGGGTCAAACAGGGTCAAACCTCCACCTCCTTCCCTCCCACCTTTCCACCTCTCCATAGCCACCTGCTATCTCCACCTCAGCCCATCACCACTTGACCTCTTCCTTTCCACCTCACACCTCCACCTCCACAACCTCCAAGAAACAATTAATGCACCTTAAAACCCTCGTACGCAACCACACTGACACCTTGGACATTTTGGCGCCAAAAAGCGTTTTGAATGGCTAGGATCATTTTGATCATATCAATGGCTGAGGAATGGTGGGAAACACCCCAGTGGGTCCCACAAGCTCAGAAAAGGGCTACAAAAGAGAAGAGGGGCAGAAGAGAAGAAATATTAGTTTAGGTTTTAGTTAATTAGGTCGTAGGTAATACAGTTTGTTAATTCAGTTGTAATTTCACTTTCTAAAGCTTGTATCCGTTTTAATTCATGTAATTGGAACTTATTTAAGTCTTAATTTCAAGTTTCATATCAGTTCTCAGTTTATGCAAATTTCTTAATTTCCCAAAAATCTCATACAGTTGTATGTTGTTTGTTGTTGTTGTTTATTGATCTCACAAGCCCATATAAGCTTTGACAAAGCTTATTTAAGCTTTTAGAAGTTTTAAATTTAAGTTTAGAATAGAAAAAGAAAAATACCAAAAATAATCAATAAAATAAATAGAAAATAAAAATATTGTTTGAAGAAAGATTAAAGCTGAGCAGGGTGTGAATTGGATTGCTTCTGGGTTAGAGGATTTATGGGAATTCAATAGGAAGTGATCATTGTTCATGGTTCATCAGTTGAGGCTTGGACTTCAAGTAAGAATTTTTTACTCACTTTTTCTTACATTAGGTACTTAGATTACTTTGTGCAATTGACTGTTTATTTGTGCTAATCTGAGTTGGTTTTAGCTTATTAAACAGTAACTAGTTAAACTTATGGTTTAAATTGTTATTTAGCTTTTAAAATTAGTAAAACAGTGCAATATAGGGGTGTTTGTTTTAGGTTGTTTAGTCAGGTTCTGGTTGGTATACTGGTTTACCATTGATGCAGAATGTCTTTGTAGGTCTAAGTGAGTGAACTCAATCCTTAAATTCAGTCCCTGAACATACAAAAGTCAATCTCACCTCTAATCTAATCTAACTGTTAAACTGTGATGTGTTTGAACTCCATTCACATCACCATTAGCTTATAGATCATAATTTTAGCTTAGGATAGCTTTACTATAGCTTATCATAACTTCATAAACCACTAGGATCCATTAGAAATCCATAAAAGTCAAAACATTAAGTTTTTATGAAAGTCAAAATTGAGCCTTCATCAGATTTTTACTATAATGGTAGAAATTGTTTAGATTTTTGTAATAAGATCTAGACCTTGTGTTTTTCAGAATAAGCACTCCACCACTTCATCTCCAAGATCCCATATTAGTTTTATTTTTGTGAATTTTACCTTGGGCCCCACAGCTACCAAAAGTCAGCTGCAGGGCAACAAGCTGCCCTGTGCAGCAGACCAGACACTCACCACCACCACTTTGTGGTGGTTTTGTGACCAACCCAGTGGGCCCCACAACCTCTAAATAGTGTCTTTGAACCCCCCTCCTAGTAGGTTATAAGTATTGACCTTTGGTTTGACCTGCACCTCAGTGGACCCCACCAAGAATAAGCTCTCAAGTCTGTCCCTCTTTTGTGTTGCTTTTGAATTTTGGATTAGCTTATTTTGATTTACAAGCTTATCTACTGAGCTTATTTGATCAAATTAAGCTTTGACAAGTCCATAAGACTTATTAGTACCAGAAATATCCTAAGTGGGTCCCACATAAGCTCATTTGAGCTTATTTCTCATCAAAGTCAACTAAAGTCAACTGTCTAGGATTATAGCTTATTACTAGCTTATTATTAAGTTCTAAAATATTTGTTTTTATTAAAGTTAGTTGTTTTTATGTATAACATAGTTTTGTAAAAGAAAAATCCAAGAAAAACAATATAAAAATAAGTGATAGTTTCTATTTAATTTAATCTAATTTTAATTTTCATTTTTATATTTTTATTAAGTAATCTGTGTTTTTATATTTTTATTAATTTCTTTATAGGTTAAAGTATTTTTAATAATTTTCTTAGATTTTTATATTGTCATTTGATATTTATTAGAATTAATAATAGTTTTATTAATAATTAATCAATAAATAAATTCTAATTAGCATAATTAGTTTTTATATAGTAACACCTATATTTTATATTTTTCTTAGCTTTTATAAGTTATAATACAATTTTAGTAATTTTTATAGAATTTTTACTGTTCATTTAATAGTTTTTATAATTTAAATAGTTTAAATAGTAATTAAATAATAAATAGAATAATAAATAGTAAACTAGTTTAAAATACATAAAATAAAGTTTTTATAATTTTTTAGGATTCCTATGATGGTTAATTAGATTTATAAAATTTTTCATAATTTTCTAAGTTGATTTAATACTATTTGTAATTTAAATTAGTTTAAATTGTTTAATTAATATAAATAGTTTTTAATTAATAGAAAATTCATAAAAAGACAAAAAGATTTATTTTTATTTTTTATACTTTCTTCAAGTTCTATTTGAGGTTTAGAAAATATTTTTATAAGTTTTTAGTTTAGTTTGTAGTATTTATAATTTTCTAATTAATTAGTTAAATAGTTTTTAATTAAATAATTAATAATAATTAATAAAATAATATTAAAAATAGTTTTCTTTTTAATTTAACTTTATTTTAAGTTTAAGTTTATAGGATTGTTAATTTTAACCCCTGTAGTTTATTTTTCTTAAAACTCACCTTTTTCTCAGTACGCAGTCGCGTCTGATTTTAAATTGGTGTACGTTTATACGTTTTAACTACCTAGGCCTCACGTAATCGTTTTAATAGTTAATTTAAGTTATAAAACCCTAGTTTAATCACACACACACACACTTTTATACCTTCCCTGTTCACATTTACTAATCACAGATTCGTTTATAATATCACATCGCACACCTCGTTGGGACTTACGACCCGGGAAAACACTGTATTCCTCGGAAGCATTTGCCTCAGCTGTTTGACTTGTTGACCATAACTTGGTTAATATTATCTGACTGTTTGAGGCGAATCACACCCCTCCGAGCCTATCTTTTCGTTTCTAACTTTAAGCATTTTACTTAAAGGAAGAATTTGTTACACCCCACTTAAATGTACAACCAAATCGCCTTAGCCTTCCGTGTATGCGCTCATTTTTAGTGCATTATTGTTATTTGTTAAACCCTAAGTTAACTTTCTAATTGATTACATGGTTGCTAAGTCGAGTCATATCCTTGTACATATTGTTTTGGGACGATTGGGACTCATGGGTAAGTACTTATTTTATGGAGAAATGGGGAAGAACATCATTTATTACCCCCATATGTACGATAATCTTAAAAGTGCTCCAAGTGTTTTAATTTTCTTAATTCGAGTCATTAAATTAGTTTATTGTAAAGTATGTAAAAATTCAAGTGTAAGGGAAATGTTCATTCCCTATGATGTATTATTTTGGATGGTAGGGTAAGAGTGTATGCAAAAAAAAAAAAAAAAAAAAAAAAAAAAAAAGAAAAAAAAAAAAAAACGAAAAATCAAGAAAAAGAAAAAAAAAATAGAAAAAAGGAAAAAGAGAAAAAACATACGAGTCTAGTCTTGGCTTAGCAACGCCATATTGTACATGTAATTGACCAAGATTGTTAACTCGCCACCAGTAAAACTTCCTTTATCCAACAAAACCGTGTATTTCATATCCCTACACCTAACGTTACAACCCTTTAAAAGACCTCTTTGATAGTTTATCCTAGGTGCTTACGCCATGTGGTGGAGGTTTGATCCTTTCCCAAGCCTATGGTAATCTATTTTGCTATGACAGGTAGTGAGAGATATCTTCCGTTTCCATATTGTAATTTATACTTTATTACACCCGAGAGATGTGAGTATCTAAACACTATTTGTGAGGTGCTAGTGTATGACCTCCGTGCTTGTCTATTGGTCTTTAGTGGAACGATTATTTGTTGTAATTACTTTTATGTTAGTGTTAAATGACCCCTAACTTGTCTTTTAAGTAGAATAAAAGCGCATTTGCTTGAGGACAAGCAAATCTCAAGTGTAAGGGTATATGATCAGACGAAAAATGATCCGTTTTAGGGGGTCATTTAAGCCCGAATCCAAATTTATTTGATCAAATATTGCCCTAAATCGTTCCTTTTGTGATTTTAGGTACTTTGGGAGAGAAATCTGGAAAAGGAAGCAATTCGGACGTTTTTGGAGCATAAAAGTAAAGAAAACGCCAAAGTCTTAATTTTCCATGCTGGGAACAGTAGGTGACGGCGTCAAGAGCAAAACCTTGACGGCGTCAAGAGCAAATTTCATGAATTTCCATGACGACCCAGAACAGATTTGACGGCGTCACGTAGGAAGGGCGTCAAGAGTAAAAGAGTCATGACGGCCTGGAAGTGTATAAGTCTTGACGGCGTCAGAAGTAGATCTAGGCAGTCCGAGAAGAGTTTTGGCGGCGAGGTGACGGCGTCACAAGTTTATTCTTGACGCCGTCAAACCTATTTTTCTATATATAGTTTTCTAATTTTCACACATAAGGGAGAGAAGTTTTGGAGAAACCCTAAGTACGATTTTGGTGCAACTTTTACAGGTTTTTCAAGGGTTCCAAACCCTTGATACCTTGCATTGTAATTGAGATAAATGTTCCTTTAATTCAATCAATATGTCTATGTGTTGGTTGTCTATATCTTGTTCTTGTCTCAATTTCATTATGCTAGGCTAGATCTATCTTGTGTTTGCTTAGATCTAATGAAACCTAGATGTTAATTATGTGTTGATTACTTGTTTATCTTTGTCTTGGATGAGTGATTTATATGTTAGGCTTAAGAAAACTGGCAGATCTCCACTTGGTAACATGCTTGAACGTCTTAAGAAACATGAACCGAGGCGCACTAGGTCTTTATTGGTTGTATTTAATGCATGAGCCATTGTTTACAATCCCTATAGTTGTGCTGGGCATGGTGTAGGAGGAGATAAGAGCTCATAGAATTGGGGAGTTATGTGTGTCACCCCATGAATGGTATTAAGGAATACGATCCGTCATCCATGCAATTATAACAAGTAATTAACATGTAAAAGATGTCTAGGGAGTAGTGAAATCTAAGTAAACACATTTTCTCCAATTACTGCTCACAACTTTAGTATAATTTAGCTTATTTTCATTTTTAGTATTTTATCTTGATTGCATCTTAGTATTGGGTTAGTTGATTAGCAACTAATTCCGCCCAAATCCTTCAAACCCGAGATTTTAATTGCTTTCCATAAAATATAAAAATACAAAAATAATCATCCCTCACCTTTAGAACTAGTATTTAGGCTTTCTAATCCTAGCGACACTATTCCTAAGCAGAACGATCAATCCCCCGGTACTTGTCACTATACTATACTACAACGATCAGGTACACTGCCTGGTGGGGGTTGTAAGCTTCTCGAGATCCCTCGAGAAGTAAAGCCTGTTGCGATTCCCACGCATCAACTCGCAATTGTGGCAAATTGTCTTTCTCCTTGATCTAATAAGTTACTATTTCACTTAACATGGAAATATATCCCAATGTACGTAGAGCTATATATATTTAAAAAAAAACTTATTAATAATTACATTGAGTTCATTACTCAAATTCTGTTAGTTGTTATTCCCATTTGAACTCTGGTAAATATATTCCTTGAAAATAGTCTCGCTTAATTAATAATTACATGTATTTTCTGGATGAAGGTTGAAAGATATCAAAGAAAGTGGATGTCTTTGCGATCATATTTTAAAAAGGCAAAACAGAGCATCTGCAACGGGATTATGGGAGGAGTCCTTCGTAGGGATGGCACCCGTGGGTAATGGGTACGGGTACCTTTAACCCGTCACCCACCCACGTAGTTTTTTTCTCACCCATCACCCACCCGTCACCCACCAATGGGTACAAATTTCTACCCATGCCCTTGCCCGCGGGTATTTGTTGCCCATGGGTAAACCCATAGGTTAGTGTTATGCAACAAAATTACAAAACGATGATATGAAAACTAACTATGAAACTGCGTAATAAGATACCAATCAATTTTCCAAATACAACTTTGATTATTTGATCTTTCATATTCTCTTTTTAGTCTTGAAACTCAAACAAACTTTTAGATTAATGTGTTTTTTTTAGACTTGGTGGTAACTGTTAAATGTATACCTGCAACATCATAAATATTTTAATTAGTATAATTAATTTTAACATGGGTTTATGGGTACACCTACGGGTATTTTGACGGGTATACCCGTGGGTATTTTAAATGGTTGTCATGGGTTTACCCGCGATTGGTATGCCTCACCCGTTACCCACCCACCACCCACGGATGGGTAAAGATTTTCACCCACTACCCACCCATGGGTGAAAATTGACGCGTTTACCCACCTATTTATGGCGGGTACCCGCGGGTTGTGGGTTTTTTCTCGCCCATTGCCATCCCTAGTCCTTGGCCAAGGTTGCGGTCCTAAATCTCCAATAAATGTCTCATGCCTCTTTTCTCTTAACAAATAAAATCCAGTACATTGTTAGAAATAATCAAAGAAAAGAGCACAAGAAACTTGAAAATAAAGAGCTTTGATGCCAATTAAATTAAACACACTCACGATAATACATAATACATGGTTAAATCATGACAAATCATAGTTAGATACATAAATGACCGCAAACACACTTCGATTATGTGTTGACTTAAACAATTTATTCTAGTAGATACATAAATGTGCTGAACCATAAAAGGTTTTGATCAACTTTTATTACATGATAGTTAACTCCAGGAATTCATTCAAACTTAGAGAATCTTCAGGGATCTTACTCTTCGGCAGTGCGCGACACTTGTCAAGGTATGCCGTGGAATCCATATCAAGGTTATCAAGGTTAGGAAGTTGGCGCTTTTTAAGGATATCCAGGATCTCTTTGGATTTTCCAAGAATGCGAGCTGCGGTGCGGATGCTGCCTTGCCTTTTCTCTATTGCATCGTGATGGCACTTCACGGTTACGACGCGTGGTAAATTGGTAAAGCAAGCTAAAAATATATCTGCAATTATTTCCAATACCCATTCAAAGACTTCCTCATCTGTGGGCCACTCTTCTTGTTCGGTGCAATGGATCAGTATGGTTCGGCTTATTCGGTACATGGACTTCGCGGCAACATTTTCATGTATGTAATATAGGCTTCCATCTTTGTTGCTCTTTGGCTTTACAATTTTGGCTGCTCTATCACCCAACCATTCAAGAATGTCTTTTGATGTTTTTCCTTTACGAGCCTTCTTTTTAAGATCAGATTGAAGCCAAGTATGATATACTGCAACTTCTATGCCCACACGTCTAGATGCTTGTCTTGCCTTCACCAACTCTTCATTTACATTGAGGCTCTCTTCGATATGTTTTACACATTCGAGACCTTCGGTCATGCTTACAAGTAACCCATTGACTCTATCGCTATGTTAGGAAGTGCAACAACAATGGCTGTTAACGTCACTGCTACCAGGCTCCAAGAATTTTGGGCTTCTTCTGAATATAAAGGCGGTACTTTGTCGTTAAAGTTTGATAACAACAAAGTACCATCTTTATATTCAGAAGAAGCCCAAAATTCTTAGAGTCTGGTAGCATTGACGTTAACGGCCATTGCTGTTGCACTTCCTAACATAGCGAAGGATAGCGTCAAAGGGTTACTTGTAAGCATGACCGAAGGTCCCGAATTTGTAAAACATATCGAAAAAAGCCTCAATGTAAATGAAGAGGTGGTGAAGGCAAGACAAGCATCTAAACGTATGGGCATAGAAGTAGCAGTATAGCTGTTTTGCTAACCTTTTATTAGTGGTACCCGTCACAAGCTATGTCTCCGTTTGCTTCAGTGTAGTACCCTGAGGAATTTGAGCCAAACAAACGATCGCTCAGCATTACCAAACATTTTTCCATTATATACAGAATCGTCTTATAAACATACATGGTTACCAAATCTGATGCTTACTGAAACGATATCCTGCCTCATACTATGTACATTAGCTGCCTCATACTATGTACATTAGCTGCCTCATATTTAGAATAAGTTAAACATTGATTTATAATTTACACTATTAATACCTGAATAAGTAAAAGTATCCCAAATACTAATTAGAGTTCTTCGAATTCAAGTGCTGCTCCTTCAACCTGATCATGCATTCACACAAACTTAGCAATAAATTCGAACGATTTAACCAAAGTATACATTTAAGACTATGTTTATCAATGGATTGCCAACCCAATCGGTTGGGTATACCATACAAAAATAATAATATTTTAATAAAACCCTCTAATCTTTTCATCAACCAAGGTCACCAAGCAATCTAGGTTGACAACATCCAATCTGCCACATGGCAACCAGTGATTGGCTATTTGTTTTTTTTTTTTTCTTTTTTTTCTTTTTTATACTTATTATTTTATAAAAGAATAGATTGGTTGTATATATTGGTTGGGTTGGGTTGTTGATAAATGGTAGTTTGGTTGTATATATAGGTTGTATAGGTGGAGGAGTAAGAAAATAATATTTTAATGAAAGATTGGGTTGGATAGGGTTGTGAATAAAGATAGTCTAAGAGAGGGGGGTTTGAATCAAGTGCCAGTGTCCTTATTCAGTACTCCAGATTTAGTAAATGAACTATTTTGGGTGTATCTGAGAGAAGTAGTTTTGAATCTTGTTGGAGTCGTTTTGTAATTAACGAAAGATATTGACCACTCTATGGTATGACATCAAACACATTGTTAAATAAAACTTTGATATATAATCTGTGTATGAAACTGAGGTATACAAGAATCGTAACTGGTCGGTTCCAACTGAAACTGGGCAATTTTTGTCCACCTTTTATTTGCTTAACAAATAAAATTGATTAAAAATAACAAAAATTACAATATTGACTATAATCGTTTATGAAAGAGATTTGAGCTACACTTTCAGATAAGCACTTTTCTACCATAACTTATTGAAGGGATTTGAGCTACACTTTCAGTGGGAACATCCTAAGTGTTGTATTGTGGTGACATAAATCAACCAATGCTACTAAAGCAGCATATGAAACAGTCCAAAGAGCGTGAGCACCACTTACAAATTGTAGACAACTCTTATAACCAAACAGTTTCTACATTTAATTTGTTTCATTACATTAGCTCAATGTCTATCAACAACGCACAAAATCCTAAAATTACATATCAAGTCGATATATTTATTCAGAAATTAAGTCATTCATTACTAGTTCCAAAGTAAACACATATTCTAGCCAAAATTCACTTCAACCCATCGATTTTTCATTTTTTGACAAATCAGCAATTGAGTTTTGTCGAGTAAATAGAACCTAACTTCTATGCTCAAATTTTCGTTAATCAGTTTCACTACATTTACATTAAGTTGCAAGCATCAACCTAAATTCACTTCAACTCACCTTTAATTGGTCAATATCTACACAAATTAACATCTAATTTCTTACCAAAAGTAGTTGGTTGGTTTGCTCTACATGGGTCGAACACCAAAAATAGTTGGTTATTGCCAAATAGTGTTGTATGCGAAATAGTGAAACACAAGTTCCAAGTTTGATAAACAGTGAGCTACGTTGTTATACGCCCATAAATTTAGTAGTTGTAGTACTGTATCATGATTACAGTACTGCTCTATTGCTCTAAGCCTCATGACACTCAAACGTTTAATTGGCATCATAAAATGATGTAAAATATTTGTGGCCCTCGGGATAGGTATTTGCCAATAACCTATAAGTGGGATCAAATAAAAGTGCGTTTAGTGGCTCATCCTAGCTGACACAAACGGGGGGCGTCAAACCCAAATAGATCTATTCACAATTATTCACGTTCACTCGCAAGTGATTAATGGTCATGAGAGTGAGGGACTTCGAACATGGCAATAAGTAGTAAACTTAGGCAATAGTGAATCACGTATATCATATAGTTGAAAATCACTTGTGATCAAGTTTATAGTAGGTATCTCTCCATGAGATATAAAAACGTATAAAGTGGATTCATAAACTCATAATAATTCGTAAAAGTTTAAATGTACTTTTATAAGTAAAAGCAAGTGTTGTGTTTCAACAAATAGTTAGAGTGTTTCATCAACCAAGTAAAGTATGTAAAAGTATAGAGTACTTGTAAAAGTAAAAGTAAGTAGTTGAGCATGTATCTCCGGCCAAAGCATTTATAAAATGATTATTAGAATGGGGCTAAGAACTCACCTTAGTAGAATGGTAGACAGAATAAAGTAATGTTATCGCAGAATGAGAATGGCTCCAATAGACAACCTGAATAGCATGGAAGTCTGAGATAAGTTTGACTTATCAAGAATAGGGATTTGAAACGATGTCGGATGACGAAATGGTTTCGTGGCAAATGTGGCTTGCGTGGCAAAATGCTTAAAGTTCGCAACAAAGTTATATACTATATAACTTGTCTTTAAGAATAAAATATCGTTGTTGTTTATGTTTGCTTGTTATGAATATTAATACGTGTGATTTATCAAAAGTTAGTGAATGATAGATTTTAGTGATTGTACAATAGTTCTAGTTAAATGAATCGACGAGTTTTGTAGAAATAATCATTTCAGCTATATATTCAAGTTAATCGATAATAACATTAAGTTATATCTTTTTAAGGTTTCGTTATATATATATATATATATATATATATATATATATATATATATATATATATATATATATATATATATATATATATATATATATATATATATATATATATATATATATGTATTCTAATAAAAGGGAGTTCTGTACTACCCTCTAAAGCATACCGAGCATTAAAATTTCTGACGTGTCTGGAAGGAGAGGGCATAGATATTTTTGGTAGGTACAAACACCTCACTTCTCCTTATTCCCGATTTCCTCTCCAATAATCCCTTTTGATTTCAGTTTCAACTCAACAATTAATGTGGATTTATTCAATGAATCGGTTACATTCAATCCCTAAAAAATATACATCCGATTTGTTCTTTATTCAATGAATCGGTTACATTCTAATTTTGATATTGGTCAATTGGAAGTATCACTAAAAAAATAAAAGAACTTCCGATCAAATTTTCCCGGTGAGCCCTTATCATGTTAAAATCTGGTCATATGTTATTTGATTCTATTCGCAATGTAAAACAAACTGAAGATTGAAGAACCACCAATTTTTGTGAGGTAGGTACTAACCCTAATTTTATCCAATATTTACAAGGTTCTATTTATTTTTTTTATTTTTTTATATACCTTTCTATGTGGTGTAATATTGCAGGTGATTCAATTTTGGGTTGCACCAATTGTTCGGTCTGTTTATTTACTTATTTATTTATTTTTATTTAATGTTTCTAATATGGGTTTTGATGGTACTCAAATGGGTTTGAAAAAATTTGCTTATTTCGTTTTCAAGCAGGTTTTACGGGTGTGGAGAATGAGACATTGGGTTGAAGATGAAGATGAGAAAAATGATGAGATTGATTATAGAATGCTAATGGTTTGGTATATAAAAATTATTGTTTTTTATTTTTTTTATGTATTATTATTATTTTTTACAGATTATGAGAATGAGAAATGGGCATGAAGATGAAGCTAGAAATATTTTTTTTTATATTAATACAAAGCATTGTTTTTTTGGGTTCAGGATAAAGTAGATGAAAAAGGCGAGATTTGGCTTAATCGCATGGTCTAATCGAGGATGGAACAACGGCTCTACAAGCTTACGAGGTCAACAATGAAGCAAAATATTGGATTTCGAAGAATGTGAATCCTACTAACACTATAAGGTAACTGCATAACATAGATTACACAAAGTTCGAATCAAGTATTTTTTTTATTACTAAGGTTTAGTTCCTTTAATTGATTGGTTTGACGATTCTATACTTATTGTGTAGTATAATCACATTGTTGCTACATTGGTATGTCTAGATATGATCAATTAGTGTAGTATCAGTTAGGTTAACTATTCGAGCTGAAGTTTATAAAATGATCTTGAGACATGTAACAGCATAGCTACACCTTACAACGGCTCGAATGAATTCCTTATGTAGCCATTTTTCTCCTGATTTAAGCTGTTAATGTGCTCATCGTGTTATAGTTTAGTAGAAATATAAGTTGTAGCTGATGTCGTGTGCACCTTCACAACAGCGAAATGTTTTTCATTGTTATAGTTTAGTAGAAATATAAGTTGTTATAGTTTAGTAGAAATACAAGTTGATTGGTTACGCTTATTGTTTGAGGTTTAAAGAATAAGCTGCACCGATGTTTTCGATTCAGTTGGATTTGTAAAAACTGAAACATTCTAGCATGTGTATGTTAGATTAGGTAAAGAAAGAGGTTATTTAGGTTAATTGTATTAATTTGGTTCTTAATTTTTTTGGTGTGGTTTAGTTATGGAGTCTGATATTGGCTTTAAAGGTTCTAAGGATAAGATTGATTCCTCTGCTTCTGGTGGCAACAACAGTGTCAAATAAGCTCATAAGTCGCAAAATAAGATGAAAGAAAAGTTACTTAAGCTGTGGTGTTATTATTTTTATTTGCAAACACAGTTAGATCAATTTATAAAAGCAATAACATAATATGGACCTACTTTTGACCCTTTTTTTACCTGTTATATATTTCTCATTGATACAATCGCTTCTATTATGTCGCTGCCAAAATTTGTATGTATGTGTATGTAGAATTAAGGGCCTGTTTTGTTTAACATATTTATTTCATAGCTAATGTAGATATATTAATATTATTTCCTTTATTTTATAGCTCATGTAGAATTAAAGGGATGTTTGGTTTAACTTATTATTTGAAATATTTTCTTACAACTTTTTAAATTTAGCATGTTGATATTATTAATATATTTGAAAATTTCGTGTAGATGGTGTTGCCCGAAGAGCGAAAATGAACCAGCACGGTCTAGGCGGTTAAGCGTAGCCAAAGTTGTAGCGGATGTGGTATGCACCTTCACTTTGAATTGGGTTATGCCACTTTTGGATTTTCATTGATTAAACCTTTTGACTTTTCTTTTGAGTTTTTAGGCTGTCGAGGAGGAAAGTGCTATATGGTTCGTGCGAAGGTGTCACATGCTAACAACGTTGCTATTGTACTTGCTTCTTCAGAGGTATAACTGATACGTTGCAACGAAGGTTTAAGAAGGAGCAAGTTTGAGTGGATTTGAATTATGTGAGTGATACTGGTGGGGTGTCGGAGATGAGATGGACAGATATCAACACATTAGCTATTTTATTTAAATTGCTAAAAAGTGTATGTCGCTACATTCCACATCCATATGAAGGTAGTTTTCTTTTTTCTTTTTTTTTTGAATTGCTCATAACCTCAACCACGTTTACTTATCATGAAGCTTGCAGCAACCTGCGGTTATTTTGGCTGAAATTTCGGGGTAATTGATTGGTGGGTGGGGGGCTGGTGATACTTCAGGATCAGTAAGGTGATTTGCAGCTTCCTACAAAAAAAGACATGTCCTCACTTGAGTCTATCGTGAATTGTGGCGAGGAGGCTGCAAAAATTGGTTGCATGTTAACTGAACTGATGTATGGTACGAGTTCACATTTGAACTATTGTTTGCTTCGTGTTATTATTTTTTATTGCTTAATCACAATGACCAAATTAGTTAAAATTTCGTAATATTAACACATTTGATTATTATTGGGGGCTGTTATAAGGGGCGTATGGCGTCTTACTAGGGGCTATTATTGGCTGTTATTTAGCAGGCATTCCACAACCAAATTGCATATTTCAGCCACCATTTCGTTGTTATTAGGGGCTGTTGTGCTCTATTTTATTTCTTTCTTATTAATCCAATTTTCTATATTTTTAGGGCCGCAAAAGGAAGCAAAGGCAAGAAAGCGAAGGCAGCAGCTGCAACAAATACACCTGGTAATTACAAGCTTTTACACCCACTTCATATTGGTATTTAGAACCCAACATACAAAGTCCCGTTGTTTTAGCAAGATATACTAAAATGTAATAACTAATAAGAGAACCAATATCAGGTTGATAAGTGTAAAAGGGTTTAATTCATCTAATAGCAATGTAATTTTCATATCGGCGGGATATTCTAAAAACATTTATAGTAGTGTGTGCCATAAAATGATAAGTCTAAAAACATTTATAGCAATGTAATTTTCATATCAGGCTCATTATTCAGCTTAAAATTCGTATAATGTAATTTTCTATGCTGCTGGATTTTGGTTGTTTTGGTCAGTTTGTGATTTTGATTCCATCTTATTTTCGGTTGATTCTTCTTCTTTGATTCATAATTATTTTGATCACTGTCATTTGGTTTTCATCCTTACATCAAAGAATCACTATGACAAAAAAAAATAAAAAAAAAAAAAAAAATCTAATAACTGTTCAATCAAAACACTCTTTAATTCTTGATGTTCAATAGAAAATAAATGAAAGCATATGATTAAAACTCAAATTTTCATGTGTGAAGTTTTACAGGCACAACAAGAGTTTGATAAAATGCCTCAATGGTTATTCGCTTGAACATGTAAATTTTATTTTTGAATCGTGTTCATTTTCTACTTTTAGCATTATCTTTCACTTTCAGGTATTTGAACGAGTGTTAAAGAATATTACAATTGGCATTACTTGAGGGGAAAAAATGGAATCACTTGAGATTATCAGGTTCATTTTTTTATAAGTAAATTATTGTTTGCTATTATTGTTGTTCCAGCAATTATCTATAAGACAATGAGCAAAAAAGACATTAGTCATGAAGATTGGTGTATGTTTTACTTACATATTCCTAAAATTTCATATTAAAATGGGGCATGGGTTGGTCATAGGTGTACTATAAAGTAGTCAAGGGTGTTAAAAGTAGTATGAATTCATGTTCCGTAATATCACCCTTTAGCAATAATTATGCTCCTTTGCTTGTCATGATTTAATGGTTAGTTTGGCATGCTTTTACGAAGGCTGGAAAGAGGTGGGCACTTGGTGACTTCGACAACGGGAACCCACGGTAATGGAAAATTCGGTCATGTCGATATAGTAGAAAAAGGAGGGTAATTTATATATGTTCAAGAATTCAATTGATAACCAACAAAAAGGTTGTCATATAATCATGTGTTGTGTACTCAATGAGTCTAATTTTTAATGTATATTTAGTTGAAATTGAATGTAAAAAACTAAAATTGCATGCCACTGACTATGTACATGTATTTATTTTATGCTACCAACTTTTATTCACGGTAAGAATGTAAGATAGATAGTAATACAATTAACAACAATACAGGGGAAGAGCACGATTGAAGACTTATATGAAAGTACCTTATTCCCTGCATACACTAAACAAGAATGGAGATCTTACCAAGTGAAAAAGATAATTGAGGTAAATTTATGGAAACTATGAAATTTGAATCACTATAATGTTAACAGACTATTTATATATACGAAAATTCAGAATATAGCAACCTACTTTGCTATAAAGTTTGGTAATTGTAACAAGAGAAAGCATGTTGTTACACTTATGTTAATGCGGTTTTTCATTTTAGGGATGTAAAACATAGTTAAGTAACAAAAAAATCAGTCAAAGACTAAACTATATATAAAGCAACTCACTTTGGATTTCCATTTGGGTTGTGGCAGGACTCATGGAATCCTAAATAACTAGGCTCACAAGCAATGGTTCTTCTCCAAATTTACAGTTGCTGATTTCCACAATAAGCCAATAAGAAGCTTAAAGATCTGAACCTTGGGGACTTATTGTTAGATGGCGGTGAAGAAGGTGTAGATGGAGATCCAAACATGTCAATGAACTTGCTTACAGATTCTGGCACGGTAAATGCCGCGTTTCTTGAAGAACTACTTAAAGCAAGGCTCGACGAGGAACCCCTTAGGTAACATACTAATATTTTGATAGCAAGTTCATTATAAAAAGTACTCTCACTTAAAAAAGAAGATATGTTGTGTTACCAACTTATGGTGTTTATTATATTACTTTTTTTGCATTGGCATATTGCAACATCAAAAAGGCATGAAGAACATGTCTGCCAACGTATTAAACAATTACTCATGTACATGATCCTAACATTTCATATGGGCACTATGCTTTTTATTTCGAATAGTTTCTTTGCCGATCCAAAAGGTCTAAAAAGACAGTTTATACATTTTAACTCAACAACTTTTTTAAACTAATAAAGTTTATATGATTAATATATATATTATGTAATATTTTTTGGAAATGAATGCCTCTTTTGGTAAATTGCATATGGTGTAAAAGCTTCTCTATTTTTCATATTCGCAGTGTGTCACGATAAATATAAATGTACTTTCTATGTATGGCCATCGGTGAGTGCAATTTTCTTTTTTGCTTTTTTAATACTTGATGTCCCTTAACATTGACATGGGATCCTTTTCGTCACATATCCAGACTTTACACATCTGTTTGATCATCATGCAAAAGAGAGAAAGCCGTTGAATGGGCCAGTTAACTTTGACAAGAGATCGTCTTCATCACAGATCCATACTTTACACATCTTTTCGATCATCATGTAGAAGAGAGTAAGCCTTTGGTGATTGGCCCTACTTGAGTCAAAAAGAGATGGAGGACAAAATTTAAACTAATATTTCAAAGTATGGGTGAGACTGTTTTCATCTCCTAAGAATGTATGTTTATTATCATGAGGGTCAGTGTAACTATAGCCAAGGTCTGTGTTATTGATGAGTTTTATAAGGGTTTGTTTGGATGTTTGCATTAGGTTTGATAATGTTGCAACAATAAATAAGAATGGTAATTTTTAAAATTTTTTGGATTAATAGATTCTGTTTTCAATATTTGTTTCTTGGAGAATGTATTTTTCAATCACATTAGCCTGTTTTGGAGTGCTTATTTAAATTACTTATAGGGCTGTTTAAAGTACTTTTTTAACTACCCATAGATCTGTTTTGGAGTGCTTATTTGACTGCATTTGATCTATGATTTTACTCTGTGAATTATAGATCATGTTAATAGAATGATGACAATTTATTGTTACTATGGACAATCAAGTGTGAACCAATTTTCTTAACGGATCTAATCTTTTTGTTATGTACGGTTGCTGCAATCAGGTCTGCATTTGAGCAGCATCAGCATGAACAATGCCTTGAGCATATAACAGTAGCAGAAATCGAGGGGTGGTTAACGCCAAGGCAGAGATATATCTTCAAGATGCACTAATCTTGCAACGACTCTAAAGAAAGTTTATTTCAGGTCTCAATCTCTCCCTTTTTATGTGTGTGTATGCGTCACTTATGTAATTATATGCAGTTATGTGACTTAAGTTCTAAATACAAACCCAAACACTTTTGGGATGGTATCGGGATGTGTGTTTTTGGGCTCTTTCGGATTTGTTGTTTGGAAGTGATTATTTGATCATTGCAACTTAAAGTCTCAATGATAATTTTTTTTCAAATGGGAATCATACTTCTGTTTCTTATAAGGAATCTGTATTGAATAATTAATATGATTGTCTAAGGATAGAATAAAGTTGCTTATATATCCAATGTTGCTATGTATCTATTACAGAATTTCCCAAGCACTCACGCCCATTTCCCGCACCATGTATTCAGTATCACATAAATACAGCTATATATTTGACACTAATGAACTAAATAAAAAACAACTTTTAGTAAATGTAGGTGAATATTTAACACTAATGAACTGAAAAGGAAAAGTTACTGATAAGGAAACCAACATTTGATTGTAAAATGTAATCAAAACCGATAGTTGTATATACAAGAAACTAAGAATATCAAAAAGCGATAAAAAAAATTACTGATGGTGGTTAAAGACCCTATGTTGCGGTCCTTTTGAATAACTAGAAGCTAAAGAGATACATAAATATAAAAATACAAAAGAAAAGTTGAGGTACACCAGTTGGGTTATGTTATAAATGCGATTGGGGTGTCTGGGATTGAGGTTGTGGTACCTGCATTTGTCAATGGTAGGGGGTTCCAAAATGACCCAAATGGGACACAAAACCTTCTTTTAATGATTTAAATGTAAACCGGTAGAACAACGAGTGAAATTATACAAATGAAAAAGTACGTTGGTAGTTTATGCAGATAACGATATGTTGTCTTTTATAAAATGAGTCAAGTATTTACTTTCGCTCATCATTTTTTTTATTTGCAGTCAATTACCATCCAATGCTTTGAAGCACGTAAGTTTTGCAAGGTCTTGGGCTTATACACTGTGATCTGAAGCATGAGAATATTTTGGTGAAAAGCTACAGTAGATGTGAAGTGAAGGTTATTGATCTTGGAAGTAGCTGCTTTGAAACAGCCTATCTTTGCTCTTATGTGCAGTCAAGATCTTATCGTGCATCAGAAGTTTTTTTAGGCCTTTCTTGTGACAAGAAGAGTGACATTTGGTTCCTTGGCTGCATCTTGGCTGAACTTTGTACTATAAATGTAAGCAGCTTACATCACAAGTATGCATATGCAGTCATAACACTTGAGTTATCTGAATCATTTAGATATTTCATTAGGGTTTATTTTGCTTTTCTTTGATATCTGATATTTAAGTGTGTGTCAACATGAATTTGTGATGCCTACTCGAATTTGTGAAAAGAAGTTTTGTATGTTAGAGGTTTTTTATTTTATTTTTATTTATTTATTTATTTTTTTCAGAATGATTTCCCAGCACTTTGCTTGCTAAGGTCATTGGAATTGTATGTCCACTTGATCAAGATATGCTTGCCAAGGGATGAGTTACACACAAATACTATACAGAAAACCACATGCTTTTTGAGTGCAACCAGGTACTATAACATTCCTACTCCTGGGTTGATATTCACATTCCTCATCAATGTACGTTTACAGAAAGCTTTAGCGATTTTAACCCGGTTGACCATACTCTTTTTTGGTTCAGTTAAATTTTTAACCATTTTGACCCATTAGATTTATAATCTCTTTGCACAAAATAATTATTTCACTTGTGATATGTATATGATATTGTAAGGTTATTTGTGAGGAAAAAGGAAATGAATAGTATTCTAAGCTTCGAGCATAATGCTTGAATCAATCTTAACACTTCATCTATTCAAGATACGCGACATGAAAATGCGGTTCAAGAAAATGTAGTTTTCAGTTTGAGTCTGTTTTGCTATGCCGGTAAATAAAAGCCACGGGCAATGGGTGTTGAAGGTTGGGCTGTTTTTGCAATGACATATTTTTCTCTCACGGTCAACAAGTGTATCTCGGTGTATCAAGAGCATAAATGTTGCGACAAAACTGAAAAATACACTAATAAAACAAACGTTGTTGTTAATAAAAAAATACTTTACAAACTTTCATATTTCCAGTAAAATAAATTTCATTTTATTTGTTGAATACAATTTTGTCCTTAGGCTTTTTTGTTACTAGAGCCGTTGCATCTCTTTTTGTTCACTTTTTATTAAACAACACATGTATTTCATCATGGATGTTAGTTTTCTTCATAAATAATGTCATGGATCATACACGTAACTAATATACGTGATATTTAAGAAAGGAACAAAAATATAAAACGAGCCCACCCATTAACTATCTCAAAAAGATTTTGTTTCTATAAGTTCTTTTTGACATGTTGTATATCTTTATAACTTTTATCAACAACTTTCTTTTTGTTTGATTTTTTTTCTTCATACTTAGGCGTTCACACGATAAAAATGGAATACTCAATTGCTTCACGTTGACTGCATAGTTTTGCTTTCCAATACTATCTACCAGTTGGAGAAGACGATGTATCCAAGTTTATTTTCCTAATGTAACATACTTACGTTCTTTGTTGTTTGTTAATCTATCAAAAGCTACTACAAATGTAGTCTACAAAGAAATTCTTTAAGGTTTATGACTGTTTGAAGAGGTACGTACAAATATACATACGATATCTTTTGTGACATTTTTTATATTTACATGTATATTAGGTGCTCAAGAAATGTTCATTGGCTTATCAATTAATTATCACTTACTACATACATTTGCTTTTCAAGACCATGAAGATTGTAGCCCGCGTACATAGACGTTTATTAGATTAATAATTACATCCATGTTTCTTTATTGTATCATTCACTTATTACATATTATTCCATTAAAAACCAATACAAAATCTATACCTTTGTTATTTTTTTTTTTTTACTTTACTCACATGCTTAATTTCTTGATGCATTCATTCTTCTAAAAACCCGTGGATTCCACGGGTCTATAAGCTAGTATATATATATAATGTAGCGTTCAATGCAGAACCAATTTTTTGTACAGAACTTTACAGAATCACTCAAGATGAATCTGTGCCATTGAATGAGTATGATCAATGGTCAAAATGATATGTGGCACAATTGTAATAAAATGAAACTTTTGATATCACCTTTTAAAGGGTGGAGGGGTAATATATAGGAATGCCAACTAATTTACGTTTGAAAACCGTCATTTGTTAGGGTCAAAGGAAAAACAAACCCACCCACATAATCTCTACATTTTTTTTTTTTGAAAGGTGACTTTTTCAATAAATGGTTTAGAGTCGCACCTGCCAAATAGCAGGCCCTCATCCACCACATACCCAGACTATGTTGTCTGAACCGGGCCCACACTGGCGCAGTGGGGATTAAACGGCTTTCGCCCGGAAACCGTACCGCCTCCACACGAGATTACTCGCTGGAGAAACGGCCGGATGAAAACTGGGGCCGGCTTGGATTCGAACCTGCGCAGCTAATGGCTTACAGGTTCTCCTCTTCATTGCCTAATATCTCCGGAACATATGGTCCACAAGTGGACCACAAGTGAGGACTTCCCGGATGGTCACCCATCCGGTACTACTCCCACTTGTGGCTCGCTTAACAAGTTCAACCCCACCCACTAGACCACAAGTCCTTTGATACATAATCTCTACATATCCCTGCCTCATCAGATCTGGTTTTTGACCAATTAACCATCATCTTTCACAAACATAAAAATAATGCAATAATCTCGATCATGTTCATGACCGATTAGTAGTTCGATTTTGATAAGGTAATGAAATTGTTATTATCTTGTATTTAATTTGAAGTCCGATTAGTGTCTTAATTTAATAATTGTTGGTATTGAATATCAAACAAAAGTAATAGTGCTTTAAAATAATCGTATGGACATATATGTTGTTTGGGACACCATTGGCTCTGTTTTATCAAAACATTTTCGTACCCACCCAAATTTATAAAGAGATTAGACTAAGAGAATATTATAATATAGATTAACAAGGAAAAAATATGAAACCCATCGTCTTTTATTACCAAGATACATTTGTATTTGAATTGTGTTCCATTCGATGTGAAATTTTGTGTGTACTATTTATTTTTTTGGTTGGTTATAAATTTAGAGGTTACATGCACATTTTTATGTTTTTAGTTATAAATTTGAAAGATTAAAAAATGTACACTAAAAACATATATGCAATTACCATTTCAAGCAAAACAAGTTTTATATTCAAACAATTGTACTTAAAAAAAACATAGGTAAATTTACAATATTTAAAGAGAAAACACATATGCACCTTAATTTTTCAGAAAAAACACATATGCTAAAAAATATATAAAATTAAAAAAAAAATCCGAAAATCAAAGGACTTAAAAAAACGTTTTTTTATTTACAAAAATATGAAAAATATGTTTTACTATTATACCCTTTTAAATTAAATTAAAAGATTTAATAATCCTAAATTCTCATTGGTCCAAAATGGTTCTGTAAAGTTCTGTACAAAATAATGATTCTGCATTGAACGTGCCCAAATGTAGGTTTCTATGTACATTATCATGATAAGAATCGCAAAATATTAATTTGTCAAAATGAATTAGAGTTACCGGTTAAACCTTTAATTATACAAAAGTTACACTTTATACCCCTTTAAAAGCTATACTTTACAAGTTTAGTCCCAAATCTCATATTTATAACTTTTTACCCAAAACTTATGAAATTTAGTTTTTCAAATGTCAAAGTAAGTCACTAAGCTTCCAACTAACTTATTTATCAGCTTATTTTCTAAAAAAAGGTTATTAGATAGTCATTGGGTCTTAAGGCCCAAACTATAGTGCGTTTGGTTTTAAAAGGAAAACAAGGCAACAGATTTACTAAAAAAAAAGAAAAAAAAAAATTATGCTTCATTTGTGACAACGCTTAGGTTCGAACCCAGGTGGTTTGTATTAAGAGTGAGGAGCACCACCAACTGAGCTAGAGACTTCTTGTGTTACACTTAGTCGTTCAAATCTGTTTCGTATGCATGATTCTTCATCAACTCACGTTAGTACAAGGTAGTGTTAAGTAAGCAACTAGGACAAGTTTCGAACTATATTGAGTCTCCCAATATATAGTAGTCTGATTCTTAATAAGTTTCACATGAACGAGCTTTTATGAAATTTCATGCACGCGGTTCGTTTTTACGTCTAAGTTTTTATCATTCGTTATTTATAGTCCCATCTTACTTAACCACCTCATGTAAAGCCATACTAAGAATCATATTTACCACTTTGTTTTATAAAACGAGAGATCGAAAATAACTCGTTAAATCATTTCATGATACGTAAAGTTATAAATGGTATTTGGTTTATTTTATTCGCGATAATAGACTATCATGGTACGTACAAATGAGTGTGACACAAGGAATGTGAGAACGTGTTATGACATTTAGATTAACATAGTTGAATAAAAGCAAAAATTTAGCCAGTAAAAATGGTTAATTAAATCGTGACGATAGATTACTCTCGTTAATCATTCACAACTAAGAGGGGAAATTTACGGGATATTACACCATACAAGATTTGCATGGATATATAACTCTTGGAAGTTTCTCCACGATGAGACTTACATACACGCTATTGCTACAATGGATATTTTAAACCTATACGTGACAGAATCCATGCTTATTATTCTTATTGCAGTGACTTAGAAAGAAGTAAAGCATTTTCGTCAATAAAAAAAAGAGTTAATTGCATTTTTGGTCCTTGTGGTATGGCCAAATTGCATATTTGGTCCTTAAAACTTTGAAAGTGCACTAAACGTCCTCATTTTGAAATTTCCGTTGCATGTTTGGTCCCCTGAGCCTAGACAGCATTAAAATTTTACGGACCAAATATTCAATTTGGCCATACCATAGGGACCAAATCTGCAATTTAGCTATACCACATGGAAAAAAATGCAACAAAAACTTCAAAATTGGGACGTCCAGTGAATTTTCAAAGTTTTAAGGACCAAATCTGCAATTTCGCCATACCACATGGACTTAAAATGCAATTAACTCAAAAAAAAAGTAAAGCATTTTTGAAGAAAAATAAAGTAAAGCATTTTCGTAAATTGCAATAACTTAGAGATTATTAACCCATGCTTAGTATTTTTACTAGTTTAATGACCCGTGAAATTCAGGAGGCCTTAAGAAACCGTTTACAGTATTTATATAAGAGATCGATTTATGATATTATGTAAAAAAGATTACATGTTAGATGTATGAATAGAAAATATTAATGCTAAATATTTAACGTGATTGTAAGCTATAAACGTCGAACAAATATTTTTTATTATTGTGTTATATATGTTTATTTGAATGTAATTATTGTAACGGAATAACTTTAATATGACTGTAATCTATACAATATTATTTAATACACTAAAATTATATTTTACCTTTTAGATCATGTTATTGTTCATACGGTTAAACTCGTTTGAACGTCTAAAATGGTTAACTGTGAACGGAACTGCGGGTAACCGCTCATTTCAGGTACCCGCATGCCGGTTACCCGCTTAATACGGTTCAATTTCTTGTAATAAAATAAATTATCCGCCCCGTGAAGCCAACCCACAACCACAAGCAAGGGGAATAATAGTAGGAAGCAGATAGAAGCTAGTTTCCCTAAGGTTTCTTGCTTTCTTTTCTCTGGGGTCACGGTTCCAAGCTCTGAGTGAAGCCCCAAAAAGGCGTAATCTCAAAGCATTTGAACTAGGGAAGTGACCCGCATTGAAAATGCTTAACTGTAATAAGTAAACAGTAGTAACAAGCTAGTTATCCTACGGTTTCTTGCTTTAGTCTTACTGGATTTCTTGCCTTACTCACGTATCCTGATGTTGTTGTAGTTGTGGATGTATGTGAAGCTTTAGTTGTTTAGTTTATGTTTCTTAAATAATTATTCTTAGGGTTCTTAGAGTTTTAGATATAACACAACACCGTTCAGGCCATCACAATTCAGAAGTATAAGACTCCTCACATTAAGCTCCCTACTATTGTATTATGTTATCAACATAATACCGTTCGGGCCATCATAATTCAAAAGTTAATACTCCTCACATGAAGCTCCTTACTATTGAGTTATGTTGTTATTAGGGTTTAGTTATAATATAACACTGTTCGGGCCATCATAATTCAGAAGTATATGCAATAATCGTTTGAGGAGTCAGGGCACTTTAAATCGTAAACCCAACAAACTCGTCAGAACGAAATATCCACATAGTACTCCTCACATGAAGCTCCCTAGTATTGTGTTATGTTTCTAACTTTAAAAAAGGTTTGCTATATATATGAAATAGTTTATTTTATACCCTTTAAGTTTAATATATTTACAAAATCTACCCTAGACTTTATAATACTTATATTACTTAGGTTTATAACTATCTAGACTTAACACTATTAGTCCCTATACTTATATATTTTAGGAAAATGACAGAAATGACTCTTGGACTTATAAGTTTTTCTATATTTACCATTTATACCCTTAAATTCATAACTTTTGCAAAACTAGTCCTTTTAAGTTTATAACTTTTTAACTTTTTATCCTAGGGTTTTATAACTTTGCAAAAAAGGGTCCTTATACTTATAACTTATAAAAAATGTCAAAAATAGTCCCTAGACTTAATATTTTCAGAAAATTACCATATATACCCCTATGCATGGAAAACTTTGCAAAACTAGTCCTAATTCCATGCAAACTATATTTTTATGAAACAAAAAGGTTTTTTAGCTTATGTTTAATTAATATTAGCTTATCTAAGTTACCTAAACTAGCTTAGGGCTTATGTAAAGGACTTATAGCATATAATTAGAGTTTAATCTATAATTAGGGTTTTAAAAAGTAAACTAGCAAATGATTATGACCAAGGCTTAGGCAAGGGTTCTAATGGGATCTAAGGCATCCTAATACTATCCTAAGACTAAACTAAATCTAATAGAACAAGAAATGAAAGCTTACTTGGCTAGGGAAAGGTTAACGAGGGATCCTAGGGTTTTCTAGGGCAAAATGAAACTTGACAAGCATGCAAGGCTATACCACTCGACTCATATGTTTCCTACGAATCTTGTACTGCTACCAAGGCAAGAAGATTGAGGGTAAAGAGAAGTGAAGGTGTGAGTTTGAAAGGAGGGAATAGCGAGGGTATTTCTAGGGTCGTTTGGCCTTGGTGAGCAAGTAACGGGAGTTGGAGGTGTCAAGGAGGGGGGTGACTAAGCTAAGCTACCTAATGACTAATGGAAGCTATAAGGGTGACTAGGCTAGGCTACAATGGCGGTTTAGTGTTTATGTAGGGGAGATGAGGTCGCGGGGTGAAGGTGGTGACAAGGAGGTGATGCACCTCCTTGTGTGGGTGCTTGTGAGGTGCTAGGGTGCTAGGTTGGTATAAGGGAGGTGCTAGGGTGCTTGGTTGGTTGTTTAGAGGTGTTTGGTAACTAGTTTTAGGTTTTTAGGTTTAGTTTTATCCTAGTTTTACCTAGAGTGGGTTTAGGGTTTTGCCTAGGGTTTAGTGCCTAAGTTAGGTTCCTAAGAGTGTTTAGTGACTATTCCTAAGTCCTAAAGGGCTTATACTAAGTGGTGGTAGCTTATGGGAAAAGTTTGGGAAGGTTTGACCTAGTTTTCGGGAAGTTATAACCTAGTTATGGTTTTGTGCCTAAGAGACTTGTACCTAAGCTCTAATGTGTTGTACTAGTGCCTAAGGGTCCTAAGGTATCCTAGTGTTCCTAAAGTAACTCATACTTAAGCCTTGGACACTTTCAAACTACTTTAACTAAGCATATAGGGTTTAGTAAGCACATAGGTCTAATTAGGGTTTATTTAGGGTTTGTTATGGTTTTGTGGTAAGTTTAGTGTGTTAGATTGGTAAATTATTTATTATTGTGTTGTTGTGATCTTATGCTTGACATACCAGGGGTTTATAGGGTGTGAGTGTTGAGTTGTTTGGCTTTGTGAGGATACGTGGGCAAGTCTAGAGAGTCATGCAAGTAATGAATGCACATAAAAAGCAAAAATTTACCTGTGAAATACCTACTATACAGTGGCGGAGCCAGGAAAAATGATCACCGGGGGCCATCGAGCAACAAGTAAAAAAACATGTTAAAAATGTATTTTTTGTGTAATTTGAAGTCGGGTCGGGTTTTATTTGAAGGCAAAAACCGTGCTACTTCATTGCAATTAACACTAAATAATAGATGTAGGTGTCAAATAACTTATTGTTGGTACCTTTTATAAATTTATCTTAACGTAGATTGTACATCATATCTATAAAACTAAAAAAAAACACACCAACCATTACACAAGACGATTGGAGAAATAAAAAACTGTTTTAAACAAAAAGGAGCCAAAGTGATAGTATACTGCATAGTAGTACAAAATCAAAAGTAACTTTTGACTTTTTCTTTCCCACTTCCTCTTCATCACCCCTGTACCCTTTTTCACATTTTTCGACCAAACAGAGCCTCCGAAAAATGTGGTTTTTTGCGCATTAGAGCTTAGTTGACACTGAGATTGTTAATTCTCAGTGAATGTTGAGGGTACTCGGATTAACAAGCTGAGGGCACTCACCTTTTTTTTCTACCAATTTGTTTTTTTTCCTACATGATTTGGTGTGTCTAGGAGAGGTTTGTTGGGGGCAAATCCCCCCAGTACTTTTAACATGGCTCCGCCCCTGCTACTATAGGTATTTGTAATGGAATGATAGTGATGAGATTTTGTGGGTTGTTAAAGTAGTCCCTGCCAACTTCGAATAATAATTAGTGATTCGATTCCATAGTACATAACCAGAAGGTAGTCCCTGCCAGCCTCAATTCAACGCATCTATGGGGCAGAACCCCACAGATTTCACCTTGTAGGAAAACCTCACGGAGAGACTCAAACCTGAGACCTCTCGCATGTGGTAACAACCTCACCAAGGTCACCCTTGGTAGCTAACTGAGTTAGCTCAGTTGGTTTTTCATTTATGATTTAAGAGTCGTCATTATTGTTGTGCTAAAAATCTATATAGTTAGATGAAAAAATATAAAGTATGTAATTCAGGTTATTTAGGTCAACACGTGAACCGAATTCAAATTTGGTTTTCGGTTCAGTTTAATCCAATTTGAATCCGGTTCGGTTTTGGATTCTATCCAAAAAAATTTTAACCAAACTAACCGAACCAAATAAATCAAATAACCTGATAACCGAACCGATGAACACCCCTAAAACCAAGTTTGATACTCAATTATCTCCTACTTGTTAAAGCAAATGTTTTTTTATAGCAATGTTGTTTGAAATTTTAAGTGAGAAAATAAAGTTTTAAAAATGTATTATAGGTAGTACAGTATTAAGGGATTTGCTAACGGGTGCTCACTGGGCACCTTATAAGGTGTAAATACATAGAAACTTTGAGTGTATTAAATTAAAAACCATACTTAATTATGGTAAATTATATATTTAAGTAAGGTTTATTAAATGCATATTTTATTATAAAAAGAAAGTTTTATTGTATTAATTAGACATTAAATGCATTTGTTTACATTTTATAAGATGCCCAGTGGGCACCCGTTAGCAAATCCCCATTATTAAACATATTTTTATGTTTAAACAAATATTTGTGTCCATCATATTAGTGGAGATAATTAAATTTTGGTTTCGGTTTCGAAATATAACCTCTCTCAACCCAACCGTTTACCCCAAAAATTGAAAAATCTGAAGATATATTCTGAACGAAAATGAAAAGCCTTAAAGGGTTTTTCATCATTTTCGATTATCTACAAAACCCTTCAACAGTTTTAACCAATATCCACTACATCATGAGGTCTGTCATTCTTCTTTTTAACCCTTTCTTTTATATTATGAAATATGAAATATGTTTTCTATCCTTGTTTTGATTTTGTATAATTGTGTCTGTTTGATTAAGCTTATTTGTTGCCTAATCAGCTAATTCGATTTCGGATTATATTTCGTAAGCCCAAATGTTCCGGCTTCTTCAGAGTTAGTGTATATAAGCTTAGTATGATATAATTAACTTATATAAACCCATAAGCCTCAAAATAAGCTAGAAATTTCGAAGCCGAAATGTACTTTGCTGATAAGACAACAAATAGCTTTAAAACACCCCATAATAAGCTCATAAATCAATTAATAAGCCGGAAAAGATGTGCTTATGAAAAAAAAAAGCCTAGCCGAATAAGCTCATAAGCCCCATAATAAGCTTAAACAAACACCCTCTAAAGATGTTTTTCTATGTGGCTTTATTGTACAAAATTGCAAGAACATCATGCTAGATTTTGTTGTATATGATAGAAATAGGGCTGTTACTATAGGACTATTGTAAGGAATAATGAACTTATGTAGTTTCACCCAAAATGCGGATAAGGGGAGGGTTGTATCTGGTTTGAGTTTGCGGCGGCGGGTTGCGTTACTTAGTCGGCCAAAAGGTAGAAAACCATGGTTACCAAAAAAATTGTTGTTAAGTTCTTAGGAGTATTTTTGTATTGATTAGTCTCGAAATGGGTTTTAGTTTGTTAAAATTTGAAAACAAAACAAGTTTAATTTGGGATTTAATTGGTTGTTTACATTGAAGTTTGAGGTTAACGACTCAAAAGAATAAAGTTTCATAATATTTTTTTTAACAAAAAAAGGTGTGGATGGACCACGGAAGTACATTAGGACGTGACGGAGAGTATAAACTTTGTTTTTAGGATATGCCTTTACTTTTTTAGTAACAAACTTGGTACTCGATTACTAGTTTATGTGAGTGACCCTAGGGAAACACTATGGTGGATAATCTTCGGTCATGGTGTGCTCGAACATAACAAATTCCACAAGGAGTTAATTTTCACTACAAAATACTAGAGTTTTAACGGTGCGTACATTATTTGTTAGTAAATTTGAAAATCACACGGATGTGGAAATATAGAGACTAGGGTACATACGAAATACATAAACATGGTACTCCCTCCGTCCTGATATTATTGTTCTTCTCACCATTATAAGATGTCCCAAATTAATTGTCTACTATTTAAAATAGAAGTTGAAGTTCTTTAAGTTCACCAAATTAGCCACTTCGATAGACTAATTAGTGTTATTTCCTTATCAATAAATCTTAACGATCAACCAAGTCTACATCATATCTAAAAAATCTTTGGAGACTGGTAATTAAAATTATTATTTATAAAACTAAATGAAAGCATAAATTAAATGTCAAACTGTTTTTTTTAATTATATATATATGCATATACATATAAAAGAAATTTAGTTTTTTGCCTTTGCAAAAATCAAAGTAGTAATAAATGATTTTTTTACTAATTTTGTGACGGAATGAGAAACATATGGATAACTAAAGCACGCCATTACATGCTTGAGTCTCGATAACGACCTCTGACAAGTCTTTATAAAGTTTGGGTTAAATTGTTACAACTCTAAAAAAATATTATTTTATAAGGACAAATAGGAATAGGTGGAAATATTGATGTATTGACGGAAATATTTTTCTCATGCTAGTGGCTTATGCACTCGATATCTTGTAAGCATAGCCTACCTTCTTTGTTGAGCGCCAAGAGATGATTTGTGCACTTCCAAAAATGGCTACACACACAAAAATTAACAATTGAAAATTTCCATTTCCTTATTTTATTTTGTTTTTATAATGCGAATAAAGCATTAAAACTGAAACTTAAAGGTTGCCTAGTGGTTCCCGCCCCGGGAATCCAAAACTAGGGTTGAGCAAATCGACCGAACCTACCGGGCCGACCGAGAAAACCGGTCGGACCGACCGAAAACCGACTGAACAAAAGGATAGCGATCCGGTCTCGATCGTAACTTTTTATTTCGGTCTCGGTGTGGCGTACAAACCGACCATTTTGCCTTCTTGGACCGGACCGAACCAACCCGGACTGGACTGAACACATTCGGTCCGGTCCTCGGTCTAGGTTTTTGGGCTATTTCGATCTCGGTCTTGGCTAGTCCGGTCTTAGACCGTAGCTCACCCCTATCCAAAACCGTGGAGAGCTAGTGATTTTTCTTGCTCGGCTTTGTGGTTTACGTGGTCATTGAAACTCGGATGGGGTTTTTATGAAAAAATATAAGAATTTGAATTGTTTTGTTGCATTTAATTTTTTTTTAATGTACAAATAATCTCACATACTTAAAAAGTAATAGCTTTTTGCACATTTTATGAAATCATTGAATGCGATTATGTAAGATTATAGAGACAATATGTTTTGTGTGTCATTCATCAATCGAAGTGTACATACATAAAAAGGGGTGTAACCCTAACAAATAATAATCGGGCTTAGCCCATACATAATACATGGGTTGTCTATCTAAAACATACAACTAACAGTCCCCCGTAGTTGGAGTGGGAGGACACCGGACACTTAAACTGGTACAAAACTCTTCAAATAAAGCAGAAGGTAAGCCTTTGGTGAAAATATCCTCGTACTAATAACGCGAGGGAACATGAAGAACTCTAACTTGACCAGCAGCAACCAAATCCCGAACAAAGTGAATATAATCTCTATGTGCTTCGTACGTTGATGCTGTACCGGATTAGAAGACAAATAGACAACACTGACATTGTCACGGTAAACAAGCGTAACAGAAGACAAAGGAGTATGTCGCTCACGTACTAAATTCCATAACCAACAAGTTTCAGCAACTACATTAGCAATACCACGATACTCGGCCTCAACACTAGAACGAGAAAGCGTTGGTTAGCAAGTTGTTGCCAAGAAAAACATAATAGCCCGAAGTGAATCTCCGAGTAGTAGGGCAACCGGCCTAATCCGCATCTGAGTAAGCAACCAAAGAAGTAGTAGAAGATGAGAACAACTGTAACCCGTAGTCTAAAGTACCCTGAACATACCTTAAAATCCGCTTAAGGGCTGAAAAATTAGGCTCTTAAGGATCATGCATATAGAGAAGATACTATAGGGAACCCGCAAGGCTCCTGTATAATGTCGGATCAGAAACCGGGTCACCATCATCCCCTAGTTTGAACCGAGTATCAACGGGAGTCCGACTGGGGTTACAACCAATTATATGAGCCTTCTCAAATATCTTTGTAGCATACGTGCGCTGAGACAAACGTGTAACAGAGATGCCGAGAAAATAATTAAGAGATCCCAAATTCGTCATAGAGAACTCCTTATTTAAAGAAGCAATAACCCGCTGTAACAAATTTTCAGAAGAAGCTGTCAGAACAATATCATCAACATACAACAATATCAGTCCCTATCGATATATAAATAATGATGAGTCACAACGACTGTGTAAATCCAACCTGAAGCATATAAGCAGCAAAGCACTCAAATGAAGCCCGAGGGGACTGCTTGAGACCATAAAGGGCCAATGTCTAGAAGTAGCCAGACTAAGAATAGTGCCCGGTTTAACTATCAGGCTAAACATCTTATCAACATCAACACCCTCAATCTGTGTAGTGCCATTTGCCACAAGACGAGCCTTGTAACGACTAAGAGTACCATCTGCTAAATACTTTGTGACGAAATAAATACATCGAACGGTATTGGTATCCGCGGGTCGAGGCAAGTGTTGTTTTTAATAAGAGCATTATATTCATCACACATATCATTTTGCCAATTAGAATTATTAAACGCATCGTTATATGATTTGGGTAACGGGGAGACCGATGAC